>CANSZD010001541.1:0-231704 GCA_947648045.1 Beta corolliflora
GATTGCTTTGATGAGTAATAAGAATGGATTGTGATTGAGAGAACGTCATCCATTTAGTAGGTTTGATAATGCCTAAAACTATAATTGGTGATTACAGAAAGCATATGATCAGGGTTAATTTGGGCTTTTTAGTTTTAGGAGGGACAATGGGGCCCAAAACTCAAGTCGATGGGGTTTCTCGAGGTATTGGGCCTAATGGGACTAGTGGCATGATTGTCCAATACCCATAGGATTCCTTTGATGCGTTATGCGAATGGATTGTGATTGAGACCACATCCTCCACATATTAGGTTTAGTAATGTCCAAAACCATGTTAGGCAATTACCGAAAATCATATGATCTGGGGTTAATTTGGGCTTTTTAGAACAAGGAGGCACAATGGGGGATCAAAACTCAAGTCAATGGGGTTTGGTGAGATATTGGGACTAATGGGACTAGTGGCATGATTGTCCAATCCCCAGAGGATTGCTATGATGTGTAATGAGAAGGGATTGTGATTGAGAGAACGTCATCCATTTAGTAGGTTTGATAATGCCCAAAACTATAATTGGGGCATACCTGAAAGCATATGATCTGGGGTTAATTTGGGCTTTTTAGTTTTAGGAGGGACAATGGGGGCCCAAAACTCAAGTCAATGGGGTTTGCTGAGGTATTGGGCCTAATGAGACTTGTGACATGATTGTCCAATCCCCATAGGATTGCTTTGATGAGTAATGCGAATGGATTGTGATTGAGAGCACATCCTCCACTTAGTAGGTTTGGAAATGCCCGAAACTTTATTTGGTGATTACCTAAAAGCATATGATCTGGGGTTGATTTGGGATTTTTAGTTTAAGGAGGGCCAATTGGGGCTAAAACTCTAGTCAATGGGGTTTGGTGAGGTATTGGGCCTAGTGGGACCAGTGGCATGATTGTCCAATACCCAGAGGATTGCCTTGATGAGTAATGAGAATGGATTGTGATTGAGAGAACGTCATCCATTAAGTAGGTTTGATAATGCCCAAAATTATAATTGGTGATTACCTGAAAGCATATGATCTGGGGTTAATTTGGGCATTTTAGTTTTAGGAGGGACAACGGGGGCCCAAAACTCAAGTCAATGGGGTTTGCTGAGGTATTGGGCCTAATGGGACTAGTGGCAAGATTGTCCAATCCCCATAGGATTGATTTGATGAGTAATGCGAATGGATTGTGATTGAGAGCACATCCTCCACTTATTACATTTAGTAATGTCCAAAACCATGTTAGGCAATTACCGAAAATCATATGATCTGGGGTTAATTTGGGATTTTTCGTACAAGGAGGGACAATGGGGGCCCAAAACTCAAGTCAATGGTGTTTGGTGAGGTATTGGGACTAATGGGACCAGTGGCATGATTGTCGAATCCCCAGAGGATTTCTGTGATGAGTAATGAGAAAGGATTGTGATTGAGAGAACGTCATCCATTTAGTAGGTTTGATAATGCCCAAAACTATAATTGGTGCATACCTGAAAGCATATGATCTGGGGTTAATTTGGGCTTTTTAGTTTTAGGAGGGACAATGGGGGCCCAAAACTCAAGTCAATGGGGTTTGCTGAGGTATTGGGCCTAATGGGACTAGTGGCAAGATTGTCCAATCCCCATAGGATTGATTTGATGAGTAATGCGAATGGATTGTGATTGAGAGCACATCCTCCACTTATTAGGTTTAGTAATGTCCAAAACCATGTTTGGCAATTACCAAAAATCATATGATCTGGGGTTAATTTGAGCTTTTTAGTACAAGGAGGGACAATAGGGGCACAAAACTTAAGTGAAGTGGGTTTGGTGAGGTATTGGGCCTAATGGGCCTAGTGGCATGATTTTTCAATCCCCATAGGATTGCTTTGATGAGTAATGAGAATGGATTGTGATTGAGAGAACGTCATCCATTTAGTTGGTTTGATAATGCCCACAACTATAATTGGTGATTACCTGAAAGCATTGTTGTTAAAATCACGATCCGAATCTTACGATCCTACGATTCTACGATCCGAAAAGACCTCACCGATCCCGATCCTACGTAGGATCTTAATTTTATAGGATCTTTCGATCCTACCTAACCACAAAAAATCACATGGTAGGATCTTAGTACGATCCTACGATCCTACGACTCTACGGCCTGATCCTATCGTAAAAAAATCATAAAGTAATTTCACATATTATATTTATCCTATTAGATTTTGGTTGCATATTACTTTAATCTTATAGTATTGAGAAATTATCATCATTTGCTAATGAAATAAGTCATTATTAATATGTGTAAATTTTTAACATGAGGTTTTCACCATATTCTTCCATAATTATCTCTATTTTTGCCGAATTATAGGATATTACGACCCTACGATCCGATCCCACCGATTCGATCTTACCAACCCCTACGATCCAAAGTAGGATCCCGATCCTGATAACATTGCCTGAAAGCATATGATCTGGGGTTATTTTGGGCTTTTTTAGATTTAGGAGGGACAATGGGGGTCCAAAACTCAAGTCAATGGGGTTTGCTGAGGTATTGGGCCTAAAGGGACCAGTGGCCTGATTGGCCAATCCCCATAGGATTGATTTGATGAGTAATGCAAATGGATTTTGATTGGGAGAACATCCTCCACTTAGTAGGTTTGGTAATGCCCGAAACTTTATTTGGTGATTACCTAAAAGCATATGATATAGGGTTGATTTGGGATTTTTAGTTTAAGGAGGGACAATTGGGGCCAAAACTCTAGTCAATGGGGTTTGGTCAGGTATTGGGCCTAATGGGATAAGTGGCATGATTGTCGAATCCCCGAGGATTTCCTTGATCAGTAATAAGAATGGATTGTGATTGAGAGAACGTCATCCATTTAGTAGGATTGATAATGCCCAAAACTATAATTGGTGATTACCTGAAAGCATATGATCTGGGGTCAATTTGGGCTTTTTTGTTTTAGGAGGGACAATGGGGGCCCAAAACTCAATTCAATGGGGTTTGCTGAGGTATTGAGCCTAATAGGACTAGTGGCATGATTGTCCAATCCCCAAAGGATTGCTTTGATGTGTAATACGAATGGATTGTGATTGAGGGCACATCCTCCACTTATTAGGTTTAGTAATGTCCAAAACCATGTTTGGCAATTACCAAAAATCATATGATCTGGGGTTAATTTGGGCTTTTTTGTACAAGGAGGGACAATAGGGGCACAAAACTTAAGTAAAGTGGGTTTGGTGAGGTATTGGGCCTAATGGGCCTAGTGGTATGATTTTTCAATCCCCATAGGATTGCTTTGATGAGTAATGAGAATGGATTGTGATTGAGAGAACGTCATCCATTTAGTAGGTTTGATAATGCCCAAAATTATAATTGGTGATTACCTGAAAGCATATGGTCTGGGGTTAGTTTGGGGTTTCTAGATTTAGGAGGGACAATGGGGGTCCAAAACTCAAGTCAATGGGGTTTGCTGAGGTATTGGGCCTAAAGGGACCAGTGGCCTGATTGGCCAATCCCCATAGGATTGATTTGATGAGTAATGCAAATGGATTTTGATTGGGAGAACATCCTCCACTTAGTAGGTTTGGTAATGCCCGAAACTTTATTTGGTGATTACCTAAAAGCATATGATCTGGGGTTGATTTGGGATTTTTAGTTTAAGGAGGGACAATTGGGGCTAAAACTCTAGTCAATGGGGTTTGGTGAGGTATTGGGCCTAATGGGACCAGTGGTATGATTGTCCAATCCCTAGAGGATTGCCTTGATGAGTAATGAGAATGGATTGTGATTGAGAGAAGGTCATCCATTTAGTAGGTTTGATAATGCCTAAAAATATAATTGGTGATTACCGGAAAGCATATGATCTGGGGTTGATTTGGGCTTTTTAGTTTTAGGAGGGACAATGGGGGCCCAAAACTCAAGTCAATGGGGTTTGTTGAGGTATTGGGCCTAATAGGACTAGTGGCATGATTGTCCAATCCCCATTGGATTTCTTTTATGAGTAATGCGAATGAATTGTGATTGAGAGCACATCCTCCATTTATTAGGTTTAGTAATGTCCAAAACCATGTTAGGCAATTACCGAAAATCATATGATTTGGGTTAATTTGGGCTTTTTAGTACAAGGAGGGACAATGGGGGCACAAAACTTTAGTGAATGGGGTTTGGTGAGGTATTGGGCCTAATGGGCCTAGTGGCATGATTTTTCAATCACCATAGGATTGCTTTGATGAGTAATGAGAATGGATTGTGATTGAGAGAACGTCATCCATTTAGTAGGTTTGATAATGCCAAAACTATAATTGGTGATTTCCTGAAAGCATATGATCAGCGGTTAATTTGGGCTTTTTATTTTTAGGAGGGACAATAGGGGCCCAAAACTCAAGTCAATGGGGTTTGTTGAGGTATTGGGCTTAATGGGACTAGTGGCATGATTGTCCAATCCCCATATGATTGCTTTGATGAGTAATGCGAATGGATTGTGATTGAGAGCACATCATCCACTTATTAGGTTTAGTAATGTCCAAAACCATGTTAGGCAATTACCGAAAATCATATGATCTGGGGTTAATTTTGGCTTTTTAGTACAAGGAGGGACAATAGGGGCACAAAACTTAAGTGAATGGGGTTTGGTGAGGTATTGGGCCTAATGGGACTAGTGGCATGATTTTTCAATCCCCATAGGATTGCTTTGATGAGTAATGCAAATGCATTGTGATTGGGAGAACGTCCTCCACTTAGTAGGTTTGGAAATGCCCGTTACTATATTTGGTGATTACCTAAAAGCATATGATCTGGGGATGATTTGGGATTTTTAGTTGAAGGAGGGCCATTTGGGGCTAAAACTCTAGTCAATGGGGTTTGGTGAGGTATTGGGCCTAGTGGGACCAGGGGCATGATTGTCCAATACCCAGAGGATTGCCTTGATGAAGAATGGGAATGAATTGTGATTGAGAGAACGTCATCCATTAAGTAGGTTTGATAATGCCCAAAATTATAATTGGTGATTACCTGAAAGCATATGATCAGGGGTTAATTTGGACTTTTTAGTTTTAGGAGGGACAACGGGGGCCCAAAACTCAAGTCAATGGGGTTTGCTGAGGTATTGGGCCTAATGGGACTAGTGGCAAGATTGTCCAATCCCCATAGGATTGATTTGATGAGTAATGCGAATGGATTGTGATTGAGAGCACATCCTCCACTTATTACGTTTAGTAATGTCCAAAACCATGTTAGGCAATTACCGAATATCATATGATCTGGGGTTAATTTGGACTTTTTCGTACAAGGAGGGACAATGGGGGCTCAAAACTCAAGTCAATGGTGTTTGGTGAGGTATTGGGACTAATGGGACCAGTGGCATGATTGTCCAATCCCTAGAGGATAGCTGTGATGAGTAATGAGAATGGATTATGATTGAGAGAACGTCATCCATTTAGTAGGTTTGATAATGCCCAAAATTATAATTGGGGCATACCTGAAAGCATATGATCTGGGGTTAATTTGGTCTTTTTAGTTTTAGGAGGGACAATGGGGGCCTCAAACTCAAGTCAATGGGGTTTGCTGAGGTATTGGGCCTAATGGGACTAGTGACATGATTGTCCAATCCCCATAGGTTTGCTTTGATGAGTAATGCGAATGGATTGTGATTGAGAGCACATCCTCCACTTATTAGGTTTAGTAATGTCCAAAACCATGTTTGGCAATTACCAAAAATCATATGATATGGGGTTAATTTGGGCTTTTTAGTACAAGGAGGGACCATGGGGGCATAAAACTTAAGTGAATGGGATTTGGTGAGGTATTGGGCCTAATGGGCCTAGTGGCATGATTTTTCAATCCCCAAAGGATTGCTTTGATGAGTAATGAGAATGGATTGTGATTGAGAGAATGTCATCCATTTAGTAGGTTTGATAATGCCCAAAACTATAATTGGTGATTACCTGAAAGCATATGATATGCGGTTAGTTTGGGCCTTATAGATTTGGGAGGGACAATGGGGGTTCAAAACTTATGTCAATTGGGTTTGCTGAGGTATTGGGCCTAATGGGACCAATGGCATGATTGTCCAATCCTCAGAGGATTGCTGTGATGAGTAATGAGAATGGATTGTGATTGAGAGAACGTCATCCATTTTGTAGGTTTGATAATGCCCAAAATTATAATTGGTGATTACGTGAAAGCATATGATCTAGGGTTAATTTGGGCTTTTTAGTTTTAGGAGGGACAACGGGGGCCCAAAACTCAAGTCAATGGGGTTTGCTGAGGTATTGGGCCTAATGGGACTAGTGGCAAGATTGTCCAATCCCCATAGGATTGATTTGATGAGTAATGCGAATGGATTGTGATTGAGAGAACGTCATCCAGTACTTAGTAGGTTTGATAATGCCCAAAACTATAATTGGTGCTTACCTGAAAGCATATGATCAAGGGTTAATTTGGGGTTTTTAGATTTAGGAGGGACAATGGGGGCCCAAAACTTAAGTCAATGGGGTTTGCTGAGGTATTGGGCCTAATTGGACTAGTGGCATGATTGTCCAATCCCCATAGGATTGCTTTGATAAGTAATGCGAATGGATTGTGATTGAGAGCACATCCTCCACTTATTTGGTTTAGTAACGACCAAAATCATGTTTGGCAATTACCAAAAATCATATGATCGGGGTTAATTTAGGCTATTTAGTATACGGATGGACAATGGGGGCACAAAACTTAAGTGAATGGGGTTTGGTGAGGTATTGGGCCTAATGGGATTGCTGTGATGAGTAATGAGAATGGATTGTGATTGAGAGAACGTCATCCATTTAGTAGGTTTGATAATGCCCAAAACTATAATTGGTGATTACCTGAAAGCATATGATCTGCGGTTAGTTTGGGCCTTTTAGATTTAGGAGGGACAATGGGGGTTCAAAACTCAAGTCAATGGGGTTTGCTGAGGTATTGGGCCTAATGGGACCAGTGGCCTGATTGTCCAATCCCCATAGGATTGCTTTGATGAGTAATGCAAATGGATTGTGATTGGGAGAACATCCTCCACTTAGTAGGTTTGGTAATGCCCGAAACTTTATTTGGTGATTACCTAAAAGCATATGATCTGAGGTTGATTTGGGAATTTTATTTTAAGGAGGGACAATTGGGGCCAAAACTCTAGTCAATGGGGTTTGGTGAGGTATTGGGACTAATGGGACCAGTGGCATGATTGTCCAATCCCTAGAGGATTGCTTTGATGAGTAATGAGAATGGATTGTGATTGAGAGAACGTCATCCATTTAGTAGGTTTGATAATGCCCAAAACTATAATTGGTGCTTACCTGAAAGAATATGATCTAGGGTTAATTTGGGCTTTTTAGATTTAGGAGGGACAATGGGGGCCCAAAACTCAAGTCAATGGGGTTCGCTGAGGTATTGGGCCTAATGGGACCAGTGGCCTGATTGTCCAATCCCCATAGGCTTGCTTTGATGAGTAATGCAAATGGATTGTGATTAGGAGAACATCGTCCACTTAGTAGGTTTGTTAATGCCCGAAACTTTATTTGGTGATTACCTAAAAGCATATGATCTGATGTTGATTTGGGAATTTTATTTTAAGGAGGGACAATTGGGGCCAAAACTCTAGTCAATGGGGTTTGGTGAGGTATTGGGACTAATGGGACCAGTGGCATGATTCTCCAATCCCTAGAGGATTGCTTTGATGAGTAATGAGAATGGATTGTGATTGAGAGAACGTCATCCATTTAGTAGGTTTGATAATGCCCACAACTATAATTGGTGATTACCTGAAAGCATTGTTGTTAAAATCCCGATCCGAATCTTACGATCCTACAATTCTATGATCCGGAAAGACCTCACCGATCCCGATCCTACGTAGGATCTTAATTTTGTAGGATCTTTCTATCCTACCTAACCACAAAAAATCACATGGTAGGATCTTAGTACGATCCTACGACTCTACGGTCTGATCCTATCGTTAAAAAATCATAAAGTAATTTTACATATTATATTTATCCTATTAGATTTTGGTTGCATATTACTTTAATCTTATAGTATTGAGAAATTATCATCATTTGCTAATGAAATAAGTCATTATTAATATGTGTAAATTTTTAACATTAGGTTTTCACCATATTCTTCCATAATTATCTCCATTTTTGCCGAATTATAGGAAATTACGACCCTAAGATCCGATCCCACCGATTCGATCTTACCAACTCTTACGATCCAAAGTACGATCCCGATCCTGATAACATTACCTGAAAGCATATGATCTGGGGTTATTTTGGGCTTTTTTAGATTTAGGAGGGACAATGGGGGTCCAAAACTCAAGTCAATGGGGTTTGCTGAGGTATTGGGCCTAATGGGACCAGTGGCCTGATTGGCCAATCCCCATAGGATTGATTTGATGAGTATTGCAAATGGATTTTGATTGGGAGAACATCCTCCACTTAGTAGGTTTGGTAATGCCCAAAACTTTATTTGGCGATTACCTAAAAGCATATGATCTAGGGTTGATTTGGGATTTTTAGTTGTAGGAGGGACAATTAGGGCCAAAACTCTAGTCAATGGGGTTTGGTGAGGTATTGGGCCTAATGGGATAAGTGGCATGATTGTCCAATCCCAGAGGATTTCCTTGATGAGTAATGAGAATGGATTGTGATCGAGAGAACGTCATCCATTTAGTAGGATTGATAATCCCCAAAACTATAATTGGTGATTACCTGAAAGCACATGATCTGGGGTCAATTTGGGCTTTTTTGTTTTAGGAGGGACAATGGGGGCCCAAAACTCAAGTCAATGGGGTTTGCTGAGGTATTGGGCCTAATAGGACTAGTGGCATGATTGTCCAATCCCCATAGGATTGCTTTGATGAGTAATACGAATGGATTGTGATTGAGAGCACATCCTCCACTTATTAGGTTTAGTAATGTCCAAAACCATGTTTGGCAATTACCAAAAATCATATGATCTGGGGTTAATTTGGGCTTTTTTGTACAAGGAGGGACAATAGGGGCACAAAACTTAAGTGAAGTGGGTTTGGTGAGGTATTGGGCCTAATGTGCCTAGTGGTATAATTTTTCAATCCCCATAGGATTGCTTTGATGAGTAATGAGAATGGATTGTGATTGAGAGAACGTCATCCATTTAGTAGGTTTGATAATGCCCAAAACTATAATTGGTGATTACCTGAAAGCATATGATCTGGGGTTAATTTGGGCATTTTTGTTTTAGGAGGGACAATGGGGGGCCAAAACTCAAGGCAATGGGGTTTGCTGAGGTATTGGGCCTAATAGGACCAGTGGCCTGATTGTCCAATCACCATAGGATTACTTTGATGAGTAATGCAAATGGATTGTGGTTGGGAGAACATCCACCACTTAGTTGGTTTGGTAATGCCCGAAACTTTATTTGGTAATTACCAAAAAGCATATGATCTTGGGTTGATATGGGATTTTTAGTTTAAGGAGGGACAATTAGGGCTAAAACTCTAGTCAATGGGGTTTGGTGAGGTATTGGGCCTAATGGGACCAGTGCCATGATTGTCCAATCCCTAAAGGATTGCCTTGATGAGTAATGAGAATGGATTGTGATTGAGAGTACGTCATCCATTTAGTAGGTTTGATAATGCCCAATACTAGAATTGCTGAAAGCATATGATCTGGGGTTGATTTGGGATATTTAGTTTATGGAGGGACAATTGGGGCCAAAACTCTAGTCAATGGGGTTTGGTGAGGTATTAGGCCTAATGGGATAAGTGGCATGATTGTCCAAGCCCAGAGGATTTCCTTGATGAGTAATGAGAATGGATTGTGATTGAGAGAACGTCATCCATTTAGTAGGTTTGATAATGCCCAAAACAATAATTGGTGCTTACCTGAAAGCATATGATCTGGGGTAATTTGGGCTTTTAGTTTTAGGAGGGACAATGGGGGTCCAAAACTCAAGTCAATGGGGTTTGCTGAGGTATTGGGCCTAATAGGACTAGAAGCATGATTGTCCAATCCGCATAGGATTGCTTTGATGAGTAATGAGAATGGATTGTGATTGAGAGAACGTCATCGATTTAGTAGGCTTGATAATGCCCAAAACTATAATTGGTGATTACCTGAAAGCATATGATCTGGGGTTCTTTTAGGCTTTTTTAGATTTAGGAGGGAGAATGGGGTTCCAAAACTCAAGTCAATGGGGTTTGCTGAGGTATTGGGCCAAATGGGACCAGTGGCCTGATTGTCCATTCCCCATAGGATTGCTTTGATGATTAATGCAAATGGATTGTGATTGGGAGAACATCCTCCACTAAGTAAGTACTAAAATCCAAAATAAACATCAATTATATTATTGTACATAAATAACTAGCAAGTAACACAATAAGAACAAATAAACTCAAAGTCGCGGCACCATCTTCACATGCAAACTTCGGTAAGGTAGTGTGCTAGCAAACCCCGAACCTCCTTTATCTCGGTTGTGGTGAAAGAACCCTCCCTTTGGTTGAATACCTTAAACATAAGGAAACACACATAATATCAGTTTTAGTTTGATTAAGACTTTAGATATTTCTAAAGAGATTAACGAAATCGAGCTTCAAAATCCAAAATCGGTTAAAAATGACAATCATTTCCCCAAAATGGGTTTCAAATCATATGAGCGAACTTTAATTGACTCTTATAGTTATATATGCACCTATTAGAACTATATATGACCTAATATGTGGCTAAAAACGGGAAAGTAAGTGAAATGAGCTTCGAAGACCAAAATCAGCCCGAAAAGGCCCTCATTTACCCAAAATATGTTTCAAAGCATATAAGTGGAGTTTAATTGACTCTTATAGTTATATATGTACCTATTGGAACAATTTATGACTTAACATGCGGCTAAATGCAAAAAACTAAGTGAATTGAACTTTAAAAGCCAAAATCGACCTAAAATGGCCTTCATTTACCCAAAATGGGTTTCAAAGCATATGAGTGAACTTTAATTGACTCTTATAGTTATATATATACCTATTGGAACTATATATGACCTAACATGTGGCTAAATACGGGAAACTAAGTGAAATGAGCTTCGAAGGCCAAAATAGGCCCGAAACGACATTCATTTACCCAAAATGGCTTTCAAAGCATATGAGTGAACTTTAATTGACTCTTATAGTTATATATGTACGTATTAGAACTATATATGACCTAACATGTGGCTAAATGCGGGAAACTAATTGAAATGAGCTTCGAAGACCAAAATCGGCCCGAAATGGCCATCATTTACCCAAAATGGGTTTCAAAGCATATGAGTGGAGTTTAATTGACTCTTATAGTTATATATGTACCTATTGGAACTATATATGACTTAACATGCGGCTAAAGGCGGAAAGAAAAAAAAAACTAAGTGAATTGAGCTTTAAAGGCTAAAATCGGCCCTAAATGACATACATTTACCCAAAATGGGTTTCAACGCATATGAGTGGAGTTTAATTGATTCTAATAGTTATGTATGTACTTGTTAGATGTGTAGATGACCTAACATGTTGTTAAATGCAGGAAACTAAAGAAATTGGGCTTAAGAGGCCAAAATCGACTTTAAATTAAGCTACGTATATTAGTTATATATGTATATACCTTCTCAATATCCCCGACTTCCTTGAAACTTGACGCTATATCGAACATGAACCTCAACACATAGTAGCCACACTCGGTTCCCCGTGGTTGCTGAGCACACTAATTATAAAATTACATAAAAAAATCATGTAATTAACATACATGGTTGTTTTTTGCTAAAAGAAAGAAGTACGTAGCTTAACTAATATGTATTACCTTCATTGCTTTCCATTCAGGTATTTTTCCCTTGCTCTTAAATTTCTTCAAAGAACTGTAGTTAAGTTAATTTCATGTGAGAAGTGGCAAAAGAATGAAATTAGTAAAAAGTGTAATGCTTAGCATTTTAAATAACAAATATACCTATTTATGCATGATTTGAGGAATAAGTGCCGTGGTGGATCTTGAGCTGTAGAATCAAAATGATATACTGTGTTGTTTGAAGGACAAATCACAACGAGCGACCAATGGAGACTAAAATGCCAAAAAGATATCATGTGAGTACTTCTATTGTATATATAATGATAATTAAAGTGGTAAAAATAGATACAAGGTTAAGAACTATACTCTTCAAAACAAGGGGCAAGTATGAACTTATGTTGTGCACGTAGAGATGTTTTGATACATAGCCAAATATACTCCTTCACCTCATTTGTGTTTTGCAAACAATTATCGACTCGGGTGAAATTTGGACATAACCACCCAAATTGCTCTTGTATGCTCTTGCGTCCACAACGATCATCTTGGAGTAATCTTTAAAGCACAACCAACTTCGTAATATAAATATCTTATTGTATATTGCAAAGCATTTTTATTTACTTCAAAAGTACAAATGTTTTACCTCATGAAGACTTGAATCAAGGAAACATTCAACATCTCTCCGCAAAGGAACTCTTTCAAATCACCCTTAGACACCCATTTCGATGTATCCTCAAAGTAGTTGAATTGCGTGGTACCCAAATTCACCTCGAGAGGTGCATCATCCGACATAACACACGCATTTGCATGTAGCCATATGCATGCCTTAGTGAGACACTCGATCTTTGGTTTCTCGATCCAAGTATATGTAGTTGGTTTTTCTTGGTGACTTGAATCTTACATTCCTTTACCTAAAATGGCCTTCTTTGGCCCTCTTGAACCCTTCTTCTCTAAACCCTTCTTCGCCTTCTCTAGAGGAGGTGAGTCCGCCTTCCTTTCCTTGGGCTTGTTTATTCTCTCCAAAACCTAACAATTCAACGGTAAAAACATTCAACTTAGTTAGTAGGTAGGTATGAAACAAATCATTATGAATATGGATTTATGTTACTTCAATTTACCTCGTCTGAAAACCTCACCCATGCCGATGGCCACAACACATAACCACCACGAGCGTCGGTCAAGACATTTATATCAATTGACGGTTTAGGCAGCGGAAGAGCAAAGTCTTCGTAACCAGGAGTTATGGTGACTACACTAACCGCCAAGTGCTCATTGTCCACAGGCTCATGATGGACTATTGCTCGTTCACTTCGTGGTTGTGCATATCCTACAGCCACCACAATCAAACCCTCATCTTTTACATCTAGTAAAAGCTGGCAAGGCGTTTCTTCCTTCAAAAAGTAAATGAAATTGAGGTTACGAACATGCAATTACAGAATATAACATGTTACTTAGTTTTAAAAATTATTAGAATAATAGTTACCTCTAACTCAAGTATAGATGGTGGGGATTTTTGTGTGTTAGGATGGCTAGTTCTGTCCTCCAAAAGATGATCCAGTTTAGGTTGATGTATCGCCGGTAAACCAAACTGTGAGAGGACCGCGTTGAAACTCTCCGTGACTTTCTCCATCACTTTCTCCGTGACTTTCTCCGTAAGCTTATCCCGAATAGCTTGTGTCATAGCTTCCTTATCATGTGGTTGAGAGCGTGATTTTGTACCCACGGAGTAATCTTTAGAATACGCTTTTGTCACACCTAGACGAATACCACCAAAACCCCTCAAACGTCCACTGTGGTCCTTTCCCAAAGTCTCATAAAGGGAATCTTTGTTGCCTTGGGGACTGAACTCGCCGCTAACCTCTTTTTGCTTGAGCCTCATCTATAGAGAAATTAACAACGGTAAGTTAAAAAAAAAATCAACATCATAAGTGGCAGCGGGGAGGTGGGGCAAGACTGTGCGGGGCGGGAGCGGGGGTGGGGGAGTGTGTAGGGGGTGGGGGCAGGTATGCAGGGGGGCAGTGTGCGAGGGGGAGGAGACCGGGGGAGGGCGGTGTCGGGGGCGTGTGTGCGGGGTGGGGGGCCGTGGTAGGGGAGTGGGGGATGTGTCTTTGGGGAGTGGGGGGATGTGTGCAGGGGTGGGGGCCGTGCAGGGGAGTGGGGATGTGTGCGGGGGGGATGTGTGTAGGGGGCGGTGTGCGGTGGGGGGAGTGGGCATGGGGGCGGTGTGCGGTGGGGGGGCAATGTGCGGTGGGGGGAGCAAGGCATGGGGGAGTGTGCAGGGGGTGGGGGGATTGTTAGGGGTATGGGCGGTGTAGGGGGGGCAATGTGCGGGGGTGGGGGGATTGGTAGTGCATGTACTTACAACGGCATTGGCTATCTTCAAGGTTCCCGGATCTGAAATGGTAATTTGCTTGTTGATATCACGCCAAAGCAAGGAGCACCACCAATCAGCGACACGATCAACTTTGACAGACGGCGTGTCCTTAGAGCTAGAAGACGGCGTTATAGTTGTATCGGTAGAAGGGTAAAATTTCTCGTCAATCCACAACTTTCTCGCGCTCGCATAAGTTTGGGAACCCATATGATGGTAGTGCTTCCTCTGTCTTGCACTGTGTGAATGTTTCTCACGCTTAGCCTATAAATTCACATGGGTAATTAGAAAACACATGTAATTTTATTGAAAGTGAACAAGCAAAGTCGAATATATATAGTTTAAAGTGCAATACTTACCACCATCTTCGGCGTAGTATTTTGGGCAACAAATGCCTCCCAATCTTGGATTTATATGTCCCCAAATCTGATGAGGCAAAGAATCCGGTTGAAATGTATCTTCCTCTCCCCCTTCCTTAACTGTTTCTTTTTCGGCCTCCTTGTCCGTCTCACCCTCATTTTGCTTTGATTTTTGAATTTTCCTCCTCTTTATAGTCCTCTTTCTCCGTTTCGTGATCCACCCACTCACTAGTTTGCTTTTGAAAGCTCTAAATGTTTCGGCCACCGCGGATAGAAACGCCGCCTTTTTTTCCTCATTATGAGTAATATGGAACGTATTCTATAAAAATAAGAAACAAACAAATAGTTACCCAAAATGTGTTTCAAAACATATAAGTGGAGTTTAATTGACTCATATAGTTATATATGTACCAATTGGAACTATATATGACCTAACATGCGGCTAAATGCAAAAAACTAAGTGAATTGGAATGTAAAGGCCAAAATCGACTCGAAATGGCCTTCATTTACCCAAAATGTGTTTCAAAGCATATAAGTGGAGTTTAATTGACTCTTATAGTTATATATGTACCTATTGGAACTATATATGACCTAACATGCGGCTAAATGCAAAAAACTAAGTGAATTGGAGTGTAAAGGCCAAAATCGATCCGAAATGGCCTTCATTTACCCAAAATGTGTTTCAAAGCATATAAGTGGAGTTTAATTGACTCTTATAGTTATATATGTACCTATTGGATCTATATATGACCTAACATGCGGATAAATGCAAAAAACTTAGTGAATTGGAGTGTAAAGGCCAAAATCGGCCCGAAATGGCCTTCATTTACCCAAAATGTGTTTCAAAGCATATAAGTGGAGTTTAATTGACTCTTATAGTTATATATGTACCTATTGGAACTATATATGACCTAACATGCGGCTAAATGCAAAAAACAAAGTGAATTGGAGTGTAAAGGCCAAAATCGACCCGAAATGGCCTTCATTTACCCAAAATGTGTTTCAAAGAATATAAGTGGAGTTTAATTTACTCTTATAGTTATATATGTACCTATTGGAACTATATATGACCTAACATGCCCGTAAATGCAAAAAACTAAGTGAATTGGAGTGTAAAGGCTAAAATCGGCCCGAAATGGCCTTCATTTACCCAAAATGTGTTTCAATGCATATAAGTGGAGTTTAATTGACTCTTATAGTTATATATGTACCTATTGGACCTATATAAGACCTAACATGCGGCTAAATGATAAAAAACTAGTGAATTGGAGTGTAAAGGCCAAAATCGACCCGAAATGACCTTCATTTACCCAAAATGTGTTTCAAAGGATATAAGTGGAGTTTAATTGACTCTTATAGTTATATATGTACCTATTGGAACTATATATGACCTAACATGCGGCTAAATGCAAAAAAATAAGTGAATTGGAGTGTAAAGGCCAAAATCGACCCGAAATGGCCTTAATTTACCCAAAATGTGTTTCAAAGCATATAAGTGGAGTTTAATTGACTCTTATAGTTATATATGTACCTATTGGAACTATATATGACCTAACATGCGGCTAAATGCAAAAAACTTAGTGAATTGGAGTGTAAAGGCCAAAATCGGCCCGAAATGGCCTTCATTTACCCAAAATGTGTTTCAAATCATATAAGTGGAGTTTAATTGACTCTTATAATTATATATGTACCTATTGGAACTATATATGACCTAACATGCGGCTAAATGCAAAAAACAAAGTGAATTGGAGTGTAAGGCCAAAATCGGCCCGAAATGGCCTTCATTTACCCAAAATGTGTTTCAAAGAATATAAGTGGAGTTTAATTTACTCTTATAGTTATATATGTACCTATTGGAACTATATATGACCTAACATGCCCCTAAATGCAAAAAACTAAGTGAATTGGAGTATAAAGGCCAAAATCGGCCCGAAATGGCCTTCATTTACTCAAAATGTGTTTCAAAGCATATAAGTGGAGTTTAATTGACTCTTATAGTTATATATGTACCTATTGGAACTATATATGACCTAACATGCGGCTAAATGCAAAAAAACTAAGTGAATTGGATTGTAAAGGCCAAAATCGGCCCGAAATGGCCTTCATTTACCCAAAATGTGTTTCAAAGCATATAAGTGGAGTTTAATTGACTCTTATAGTTATATATGTACCTATTGGAACTATATATGACCTAACATGCGGCTAAATGTAAAAAACTAAGTGAATTGGAGTGTAAAGGCCAAAATCGGCCTGAAATGGCCTTCATTTACCCAAAATGTGTTTCAAAGCATATAAGTGGAGTTTAATTGACTCTAATAGTTATATATGTACCTATTGGAACTATATATGACCTAACATGCCCCTAATTGCCGGAAATAAAAGTAATTCAGTTAAAAAATAAAAACTTACACAAGTGTCTTCCCATAATGATTTCTTCATTGCATCGGGCACATCTTTCCACCCCACCAAAATGCTCAGTTTGCGCACACATAACCCTAAATGCTGCCCATACTTTTTACGCTATTGACCACATGGTTGACCCATATCATCATACTCGAGGGTCATAGGGGTGTTATAATTCAATCCCTCTGATGCACCCCTTCCTTTCTGCTTCTTTGTTGCAAGTTTACTTGGAGTTTTGGTACTAAGAACCTCTTTCCCCGCAATTTTGTGTGGCACAATGACGGATGAAATACAAGGATAATCTTCCATAGCATTGTTGTCAATGGGGGGAGCCTTATCGGCTAGCTCCTCATTTATTTCAGCCAAGTGAAGTTCCCTATCACGCAAGCGCTTCTCCTCATCATGCGCTATGCCTTCCGGTTCACCTTTATCGTTCTCCTTCTCCGCATCATACTCATCATCATCATCCAATGACATATCATAATCATCATCAATTTCTTCCTCCACAATGACATCATCTCGGACCATGTTTGAAACTCCTGAAATTTTAAAAAACGATATTAGAAACGCGTAAGATTAAACAAAAATATGATTAGAAACTCCTGCACTCCCCCTTCACTTGCCCCACCACAAAGCCTGCCCCCACCCCCTGCACTCCTCCCACCCCCTTCACTTGCCCCCTTGCCTGCCCCCCGCACGGCCCCACCCCCTCGCGCACCCCCCCGAACCGCACACTCCCCCTCCCGAAGCGCCCCCTGCACCCCCCCTTCACCCCCCGCCACCCCGACCCCCCACACACTTTGCCCCCCCTCCATTCGCGCCCCTGCACTCCCCCACCCCCTCCCCCCCCCCCTTGCCCCCGCCCGCATAGCCCCACCCTCGCTGCACACTCCCCCTCCCGAACCGCACACTCCCCCCTTGAACCGCCCCACCTCTGCACTCCCCCCACACATGTACTTGCCCCCTTGGATTGCCTCCCCTCCACGGCCCCACCCTCGCTGTACACTCCCCCCCCAGGCGCACTCTCCCCCCCAGGCTTGCCCCCATCGCACCCCCCTTTCACTTGCCACCCTTCACTGCCCCCGCACGGCCCCCTTCACTACCCCCCTTGTGACCCCACGCCTGACCCCCCCGCACACTCCCCCCCCCGAACCGCACACTCCCCCTTCCTTTGCCCCCCCTGCACGGCCCCCCTTCACTACCCCCTACATGGCCCCCTTCTTTGCCGCCCTTCTTATTGCACCCCGCTTGCACAAGCACCCCTTGCCATATTCCCCCCAAAAACAATCCATAATTACACCCTAAACGACATTCATCAACCCAATTCGGTTTTCAAATCATGTGACCCGACTTTAAGTGACTCTAATAGACCCGAAATGACATTCACTTACCCAAAATGGGTTTCAATACATGTGAAGCGAGTTTAGTTGATTGTAATACATTTATATATACTAATAAGAACTATACATGACCTAACATGCGGCTAAAAGCGAGAAATTAAGTTTATTGAGGTTGAAAAGCGGAAATTGGCCCGAAATGACATTCACTTACCCAAAATGGGTTTCAATACATGTGAAGCGAGTTTAGTTGATTGTAATACATATATATATATATATACTAATAAGAACTATACATGACCTAACATGCGGCTAAAAGCGAGAAATAGAGTTAATTGAGGTTTAAAGGCCAAAATTGGCCCGAAATGACATTCACTTACCCAAAATGGGTTTCAATACATGTGAAGCGAGTTTAGTTGATTGTAATACATATATATATATACTAATAAGAACTATACATGACCTAACATGCGGCTAAAAGCGAGAAATTAAGTTAATTGAGGTTGAAAAGCCGAAATTGGCCCGAAATGACATTCACTTACCCAAAATGGGTTTCAATACATGTGAAGCGAGTTTAGTTGATTGTAATACATATATATATACTAATAAGAACTATACATGACCTAACATGCGGCAAAAGGCTAGAAATTAAGTTAATTGAGGTTGAAAAACCGAAATTGGCCTGAAATGACATTCACTTACCCAAAACGGGCTTCAATACATGTGAAGCGAGTTTAGATGATTGTAATACATATATATATACTAATAAGAACTATACATGACCTAACATGCGGCAAAAAGCGAGAAATTAAGTTAATTGAGGTTGAAAAGCCGAAATTGGCCCGAAATGACATTCATTTACCCAAAATAGGTTGCAATACATGTGAAGCGAGTTTTGTTGATTGAAATACATATATATACAGTAATAAGAACTATACATGACACTACATGCGGCTAAAAGTGAAAAATAAAGTTAAATGACCTTGCAAAGTCGATAGCCGGAATTGAAACCAAAGAAGTCGAGCCTATTATTTACTTTTGCCACCTTCATTTGAAGTATCGACCATTATCCCTTCCCCGTGATCAGCACGCATGTAACTTGTCGCTAACTCCGCATCAGTGACATCAGAGTTGGGAATGGTGAAAGGTGTAGTGTCTTCAAATGCATCATACTCCTCCTTATCCTCAACATCACCAACTCGAAGTATACTTCTTTTTCCCGGAACAACAATTGACCACTTGTTATCAGAAGGGTCAGTTACGTAGAATACTTGCTTAACTTGTGATGCAAGCATGAATGGCTCTTCACTATCACGCAACCGACCCAAGTCTACAAGAGTAAATCCACAAGGGTCATCTTTTCTTATGTAACACCGGTTATACTCAACCCACTTGCATCGAAATAAGCAGACCGTGGAACCAGAGTAGTCAAGCTCCCATATATCTTGAACTCGTCCATAGTATAACAATCTAGCATCAATAGGAAACTTATCTTTGGCACTTGCATACTGTGTAGATGATGCCTCTACTGAAACACCACTATTCTGGAGAGATATCGACTTTTGATCTTGACGATCTGTCCAATACGTATATCAGTTAACATCATAACCCTCATAGGAGTACACAGCTTCTCGAGGACCAAATACTAACCACTTCAGAGTTTCAGAAACATTGGAATCTACTTCACGCATTATTCGGTTATGGAACCAATCAATAAACGTCTTATTATGCAACTGCATCAATGCTCTAGTTCCTTTACCTGGATTCTGGTCACGCAACTCCTCCAAATGCTCATCCAAGTACGGATGCACCTGTACCATATGATGCAATACAAATAAGTGTGCTTGTATGCGCCTTTCAACAGGAGGTACTATCATTTTGGAGCCAAGGGTACCTTTACCCACGAGTCTCCCCTCGTGTCGAGATGTAGGAAGTCCAATAGGATCAACATTAGTTAAGAACTCAGCCACAAAATTACCGACCTCTTCACTCACAATCCCTGAATTATACTTCCTTCACGGTTGCATTTGGATTCCTTACTTTATCTTTCAAAGAGCCCATATGTCTCTCAAAGGGATAGCACCACCTCAAAAACACAGGACCACATAGCTTAATTTCTCGAACTAGATGTACAACCAAATGGACCGTCGAAGAAAGCAGGTGGGAAGTACATCTCAAACTTGCACAAAGTCTGTATCACGCTAGCCTACAGAGCATCAAGCTTCGAGGGTTGTAACGTTTTGCTACATTTAGTATTGAAAAAAGAACACAGCTCTGCTATGGTATGTCTCACGTGTTTCGACAATATCCCTCGAATTACAATCGGTAAGAATACTTGCATCATTACATGACAATCATGAGACTTCATGCTCGATAATTTCAACTCACCGTCTTAGGTAACAAATCTTTTCATGTTCGATGAGTACCCTGATGGAACCTTAATGTTGTACAAACACTCGCAAAAAAGACGCTTCTCAGCTTTAGATAGAGTGTAGCAAGTCGGAGGTAAATAGTTCCTATCATCATCCTTCACCGTTTTCTTTCCTTTTCTTTCAATTCCTGCAGGCGACCCTTCTTCCTGTTCCTTTTATTTTCCCTTTCCTTTTTCTTTTCCAGACACTTTCTCTTTTTTCTTTCTTTTCTTAGTGTCCCTCTTTTGAGCCCATAGTTACGGTCGAAGCCCCTCACTTTTCGCGATACGGTCGCACACCTTTGCTATCCTTTGTCTTATGTAGAATATTCATAAGTGTCCCCAGAATGGCGTCACATACATTTTTCTCTATGTGCATGACGTTGAGACAATGTCTAACCTCTAGATCTCTCCAATATGTAAGTTTCCACAGAATAGACTCCTTTTTCCAAAGTCCCTTATCACCAACACTCGCTCCTTTGTCGAATATCGTTTCAATACCCTTGACTTAATCATAAACCTCAATACCGGGCCAATGGTCTACGAGCAACCCCTTCCTCAATTGTTCCATCGAATGCCTTCTTCTTATTACGATAAGGATGGTCGCGTCGAAGGAACCTTCGGGTGCGCATATAAACATCTTTGTGACAAGTAGTAATGTATTTAGATGTTGTGTCGTCCAGGTAAATCGGGCATGCTTTCTTCCCTTTGTTCTTGTACTCGGATAAGTTCCCATAAGCAGGATAGTCATTAAGAGTGAAAAAAAGCATGGCACGCAATGTGAATACCTCATCAGCATGTGCATCATACACGAAACTCCTTCATCCCACATTTTTCTCAAATCATCAACAAGTGGTGTGGAGGTAGACATCTATGTCGTTTCCAGAGCTGTTTCGGCCCGAAATAAGAATCGACAACATGATGTATTTGCGTTTCATGCACAACCAAGGAGGCAAGTTGTATATAACTAGAAGAACCGGCCACGTACTATGTTGAGAACTAAGATTGCCAAATGGGTTCATTCCATTCGTGCATAGGCCAAGCCTCAAATTTCTGTCCTCGGCACCAAAGGTCTTATGACAATGGTTGATACCTTTCCACTCAGGAGAATCAGCCGGATGTTTGAGAAAACCGTCCTTTTTCATTCGTTCTGCATGCCACCTCAAGTTCTTAGCATCTTTTTTGATTGAAAACATGCGCTTGAATCGTGGTATAATCGGAAGATACCACATCACCTTTCTTTGCGGGACCTTTCTTATCACCAACCCCTGCGTGCACATGCGCGACTTCTCACATCGAGGACACTCATCCATATTTTCATATTCATTTCGATATAGCACACAATCGTTTGGACAAGCATGTATCCTCTGGTACTCTAAATCGAAGGGACACATCAGTTTCTTCGCATATATAGTAGTTCGACTTGGGTAGTTCATGGTCGTCCGGTAACATATCACCAAATGCTTGCAACAAGGAAGTGAAACAAGAGTCACTTATACCGACTTTCGTCTTGATATTAAAGAGTGTTATCACGGCCGTTAGCTTAGTGTACCTCGTACAACCGGGATACCTCGAGATGCCTCGTCCATGCACTCAAAAATACGAGGCCGTTTGCCAGAATGATCTACCCCCACCATCATCTCCTCGATATGATCCCCTTCATCATCATCATCTTCTACTTTAATATCCTCATATTCATCCTCGATGTTGTCATTCTCAATGACATTAAACTCACCTTCTTCATGCACATCGTTAATAATGGCATTTCGACCATCATATATACCCTCCTCACCGTGCCAAACCCATACATAGTAGTCTTGTCTAAACCCGTGACGAAAGATATGCTCCCTAAGCGACTCAATGCTACTAACGATGCTCACATTACCACAATCAACACAAGGACAATAAAACCCCTCGGTTCCCTTTGCAGCCTAATGACTTAATGCAGCATCACAAAATTCAAAGACCCCATCCACGAATTCACACGTGTCACGACTACCATACATCCATGCACGATTCATTTCAACCAAACCTAGCTCTAATTAAACACAAGCAACAAGTACCCCATGTCAATGACGAACTTCACTACATTATTAGAGTTTATACACGATATATATTTAATGAAATTAGGCATGCTTTCCAAGGGTCCTTATCACTCCAACCTAACCCATCCTTAGATCTCTAATCTCACTAGTGAATGTATTGCCTTCAGTTCGAATCTACGAAAATCCGGCAGTATTTCCCTACAGTTTTCCAAGTACACGATGTAGATATATAGTTATTTATATCTACATATGTACCCAGAGAACAAAAGTAGGGAAACGACGAGCCAAGATTTTCCTCTAAAATCGAACTAAAGACATACATTCACCACCTAAAGTGAGATTAAACATCTAGAACAATCCCAAAGGGGACTATTCAAGACTTACTCCTAATGAGTAAGTCTCGAACGGGTATCTAGGCATATGATATGATGATGCAAACATAGGTTTTTAAAAACAACAAAACATTTTACATCTAATCTCAATTCAACGATAAATATATGGATTTTTTGACTTTAACCACCTTATAAAATCACCATTTTTAAGATAACCACCTTATAAGTTAATTGTTTTAAATAACCACCTTATATGACCTAAATCCTTTTAAATACCTACCAATCAACAGATTTCGTCAAGGAAATCATCCTCAAAAAGGGTTTAAGAACGATTTCATCACCTCCACCTTTATTCACTAGAATGTATTTAAGGTTTAAACCCTTATTTAAGACCGATTTCTTAGCGAAATCCAATTGGTATGTATTTAAAGAGATTTAGGTCATATAAGGTGGTTATTTAAAACAATTAACTTATAAGGTGGTTATCTTAAAAATGGTGATTTTAAAAGGTGGTAAAAATCAAAAAATCCTAAATATATACACATTTGCACATATATATAAACCAATTTACTATGAAAGAAAGTTAAATATGAGTGATAACATACCAATATCAAGGTTGTGAATAGGGAAATCAAGCTCAACACTCCGTCACTAGCTAGCTTCAATAATCATCAACAAAGTTTAAAAGTTAACATTAGTATAAATTAGCAATTCAAATAAAACTGAACTAAACTAAGCTAAACTAAACTAAATATCTAAACCAATAATCAACAACAACATTTAAAGTTCAAACCTAACTAGTTAGTAAGTACTACAACAACAACAACAACAACAACAACAACAACAACAAAAACATCATCATCATCAACAACAACAACAACAACAACAACAATAGCTACTACTACTACTACAAGTACAACAACAACCACAAAAATAGCAACCACAATAAAGCCCTAGTTTTTTTAACCTAAAAATCAAACTAACAACTTTAAATAAAATAATTAACTCAAATCAATCAAATTTACACCCTTTAACTATTATACAACCTAATTTCATTAACAATTATTCATAAAAGTACAATTAATTATAAACTTGAAGCTTCAAATATGAGATTACAATAAAAGTTAAGAAATTTTAGGTACCTAAGAAGAGGTAGAGAAGGAATGTAGGTGTTTAGGAACGGTGGAGGTGCGACGGTGGTGGTGCGGCCACGGAGGAGGACGCAGTGCACCACAGGAGGAGGACACAGCGGCGGTGGGGTTTGTGGTTGAAACCCACCGAATTGGAGAGGAGGACGCAGCAGCGGTGGGGTTTGTTGCCGGTAGCTGGTGGTCGTCGGGGGAAGGTGGAACCCAGTGGTGGTGGTGGAACCTAGTGGTGGCAGTGGTGGTGGTGAACCCTTGCGTGAAATGTCGAAGGAGGGATGTCGTTTTTTTGAAAGGAAGGAAGGAGGGAGTTAACAGTGGAATGAGAGCGAGCCAGGCCTATTTCACGCAAAAAAAAAAAAATTAACCGCTGCGGTTCATAAAAACGCAACGGTTAATAGCAAACTTGCATTGTTAGTAACTAGTTGCGGTTTTATGAAGACCGCAACGGTTTGTTAGGCCACTTTTCCCACCCAAATTTTCGACGATCTGGGGTGAATTTGGGCTTTTTAGATTTAGGAGGGACAATGGGGGTCCAAAACTCAAGTCAATGGGGTTTGCTGAGGTATTGGGCCTAATGGGACTAGTGGCCTGATTTTTTAATCCCCATTGGATTGCCTTGATGAGTAATGCAAATGGATTGTGATTGGGAGAACATCCTCCACTTAGTAGGTTTAGTAATGTCCAAAACCATGTTAGGCAATTACCGAAAATCATATGATATGGGGTTAATTTGGGATTTTTAGTACAAGGAGGGACAATAAGGGACCAAAACTCAAGTCAATGGGGTTTGGTGAGGTATTAGGACTAATGGGACCAGTGGCATGATTGTCCAATCCCAGAGGATTGCTTTGATGAGTAATGAGAATGGATTGTGATTGAGAGAACGTCATCCATTTAGTAGGTTTGATAATGCCCAAAACTATAATTGGTGCTTAACTGAAAGCATATGATCTGGGGTTAATTTGGGCTTTTTAGTTTTAGGAGGGACAATGGGGCCCCAAAACTCATGTCAATGGGGTTTGCTGAGGTATTGGGCCTAATGGAACTAGTGGCATGATTGTCCAATCCCCATAGGATTGCTTTGATGAGTAATGCGAATGGATTGTGATTGAGAGCACATCCTCCACTTATTAGGTTTAGTAATTTCCACAACCATGTTTAGCAATTACCAAAAATCATATGATTTGGGGTTAATTTGGGCTTTTTAGTACAAGGAGGGACAATAGGGGCACAAAACTTAAGTGAATGGGGTTTGGTGAGGTATTGGGCCTTATGGGCGTAGTGGCATGGTTTTTCAATCCCTATAGGATTGCTTTGATGAGTAATGAGAATGGATTGTGATTGAGAGAACGTCATCCATTTAGTAAGTTTGATAATGCCCAAAACTATAATTGGTGATTACCTGAAAGCATATGATCTGGGGTCAGTTTGGGATTTTTAGATTTAGGAGGGACACTAGGGGTATAAAACTCAAGTCAATGGGGTTTGCTGAGGTATTGGGCCTAATGGGACCAGTGGCCTGATTGTCCAATCACCATAGCATTGCTTTGATGAGTAATGCAAATGGATTGTGATTGGGAGAACATCCTCCACTTAGTAGGTTTGGTAATGCCCGAAACTTTATTTGGTGATTACCTAAAAGCATATGATCTGGGGTTGATTTGGGATTTTTAGTTTAAGGAGGGACAATTGGGGCCAAAACTCTAGTCAATGGGGTTTGGTGAGGTATTGGGCCTAATGGGACCAGTGGCATGATTGTCCAATCCCCAGAGGATTGCCTTGATGAGTAATGAGAATGGATTGTGATTGAGAGAACGTCATCCATTTAGTAGGTTTGATAATGCCCAAAACTATAATTGGTGATTACCTGAAAGCATATGATCTGGGGTTAATTTGGGCTTTTTAGTTTTAGGAGGGACAATGGGGCCCCAAAACTCAAGTCAATGGGGTTTGCTGAGGTATTGGGCCTAATGGGACTAGTGGCATGATTGTCCAATCCCCATAGGATTGCTTTGATGAGTAATGCGAATGGATTGTGATTGAGAGCACATCCTCCACTTATTAGGTTTAGTAATGCCCAAAACCATGTTTGGCAATTACCGAAAATCATATGATCGGGGGTAAATATGGGCTTTTTAGTACAAGGAGGGACAATGGGGCCCAAAACTCAAGTCAATGGGGTTTGGTGAGGTATTAGGACTAATGGGACCAGTGGCATGATTGTCCAATCCCCATAGGATTGCTTTGATGAGTAATGAGAATGGATTGTGATTGAGAGAACGTCATCCATTTAGTAGGTTTGATAATGCCCAAAACCATGTTTGGAAATTACCTAAAAGCATATGATCTGGGGTTAATTTGGGCTTTTTAGTTTTAGGAGGGACAATGGGGGCCCAAAACTCAAGTCAATGGGGTTTGCTGAGGTATTGGGCCTAATGGGACTAGTGGCATGATTGTCCAATCCCCATAGGATTGCTTTGATGAGTAATGCGAATGGATTGTGATTGAGAGCACATCCTCCACTTATTAGGTTTAGTAATGTCCAAAACCATGTTTGGCAATTACCAAAAATCATATGATCTGGGGTTAATTTGGGCTTTTTAGTACAAGGAGGGACAATGGGGGCCCCAAAACTTAAGTGAATGGGGTTTGGTGAGGTATTAGGACTAATGGGACCTAGTGGCATGATTTTCAATCCCCATAGGATTGCTTTGATGAGTAATGAGAATGGATTGTGATTGAGAGAACGTCATCCATTTAGTAGGTTTGATAATGCCCAAAACTATAATTGGTGATTACCTGAAACCATATGATCTGGGGTTAGTTTGGGCTTTTTAGATTTAGGAGGGACAATGGGAGTCCAAAACTCAAGTCAATGGGGTTTGCTGAGGTATTGGGCCTAATGGGACCAGTGGCCTGATTGTCCAATCACCATAGCATTGCTTTGATGAGTAATGCAAATGGATTGTGATTGGGAGAACATCCTCCACTTAGTAGGTTTGGTAATGCCCGAAACTTTATTTGGTGATTACCTAAAAGCATATGATCTGGGGTTGATTTGGGATTTTTAGTTTAAGGAGGGGACAATTGGGGCCAAAACTCTAGTCAATGGGGTTTGGTGAGGTATTGGGCCTAATGGGACCAGTGGCATGATTGTCCAATCCCCGGAGGATTGCCTTGATGAGTAATGAGAATGGATTGTGATTGAGAGAACGTCATCCATTTAGTAGGTTTGATAATGCCCAAAACTATAATTGGTGATTACCTGAAAGCATATGATCTGGGGTTAATTTGGGCTTTTTAGTTTTAGGAGGGACAATGGGGGCCCAAAACTCAAGTCAATGGGGTTTGCTGAGGTATTGGGCCTAATGGGACTAGTGGCATGATTGTCCAATCCCCATAGGATTGCTTTGATGAGTAATGCGAATGGATTGTGATTGAGAGCACATCCTCCACTTATTAGGTTTAGTAATGTCCAAAACCATGTTTGGCAATTACCAAAAATCATATGATCGGGGGTTAATTTGGGCTTTTTAGTACAAGGAGGGACAATGGGGGCCCAAAACTCAAGTGAATGGGGTTTGGTGAGGTATTAGGACTAATGGGACTAGTGGCATGATTGTCCAATCCCCATAGGATTGCTTTGATGAGTAATGAGAATGGATTGTGATTGAGAGAACGTCATCCATTTAGTAGGTTTGATAATGCCCAAAACTATAATTGGTGATTACCTGAAACCATATGATCTGGGGTTAGTTTGGGCTTTTTAGATTTAGGAGGGACAATGGGGGTCCAAAACTCAAGTCAATGGGGTTTGCTGAGGTATTGGGCCTAATGGGACCAGTGGCCTGATTGTCCAATCACCATAGCATTGCTTTGATGAGTAATGCAAATGGATTGTGATTGGGAGAACATCCTCCACTTAGTAGGTTTGGTAATGCCCGAAACTTTATTTGGTGATTACCTAAAAGCATATGATCTGGGGTTGATTTGGGATTTTTAGTTTAAGGAGGGACAATTGGGGCCAAAACTCTAGTCAATGGGGTTTGGTGAGGTATTGGGCCTAATGGGACCAGTGGCATGATTGTCCAATCCCCAGAGGATTGCCTTGATGAGTAATGAGAATGGATTGTGATTGAGAGAACGTCATCCATTTAGTAGGTTTGATAATGCCCAAAACTATAATTGGTGATTACCTGAAAGCATATGATCTGGGGTTAATTTGGGCTTTTTAGTTTTAGGAGGGACAATGGGGGGCCCAAAACTCAAGTCAATGGGGTTTGCTGAGGTATTGGGCCTAATGGGACTAGTGGCATGATTGTCCAATCCCCATAGGATTGCTTTGATGAGTAATGCGAATGGATTGTGATTGAGAGCACATCCTCCACTTATTAGGTTTAGTAATGTCCAAAACCATGTTTGGCAATTACCGAAAATCATATGATCTGGGGTTAATTTGGGCTTTTTAGTACAAGGAGGGACAATGGGGGCCCAAAACTCAAGTGAATGGGGTTTGGTGAGGTATTAGGACTAATGGGACCAGTGGCATGATTGTCCAATCCCCATAGGATTGCTTTGATGAGTAATGAGAATGGATTGTGATTGAGAGAACGTCATCCATTTAGTAGGTTTGATAATGCCCAAAACTATAATTGGTGATTACCTGAAAGCATATGATCTGGGGTTAGTTTGGGCTTTTTAGATTTAGGAGGGACAATGGGGGTCCAAAACTCAAGTCAATGGGGTTTGCTGAGGTATTGGGCCTAATGGGACCAGTGGCCTGATTGTCCAATCACCATAGCATTGCTTTGATGAGTAATGCAAATGGATTGTGATTGGGAGAACATCCTCCACTTAGTAGGTTTGGTAATGCCCGAAACTTTATTTGGTGATTACCTAAAAGCATATGATCTGGGGTTGATTTGGGATTTTTAGTTTAAGGAGGGACAATTGGGGCCAAAACTCTAGTCAATGGGGTTTGGTGAGGTATTGGGCCTAATGGGACCAGTGGCATGATTGTCCAATCCCCTGAGGATTGCTTTGATGAGTAATGAGAATGGATTGTGATTGAGAGAACGTCATCCATTTAGTAGGTTTGATAATGCCCAAAACTATAATTGGTGATTACCTGAAAGCATATGATCTGGGGTTAATTTGGGCTTTTTAGTTTTAGGAGGGACAATGGGGGCCCAAAACTCAAGTCAATGGGGTTTGCTGAGGTATTGGGCCTAATGGGACTAGTGGCATGATTGTCCAATCCCCATAGGATTGCTTTGATGAGTAATGCGAATGGATTGTGATTGAGAGCACATCCTCCACTTATTAGGTTTAGTAATGTCCAAAACCATGTTAGGCAATTACCGAAAATCATATGATCGGGGGTAAATATGGGCTTTTTAGTACAAGGAGGGACAATGGGGCCCAAAACTCAAGTCAATGGGGTTTGGTGAGGTATTAGGACTAATGGGACCAGTGGCATGATTGTCCAATCCCCATAGGATTGCTTTGATGAGTAATGAGAATGGATTGTGATTGAGAGAACGTCATCCATTTAGTAGGTTTGATAATGCCCAAAACTATAATTGGTGATTACCTGAAAGCATATGATCTGGGGTTAGTTTGGGCTTTTTAGATTTAGGAGGGACAATGGGGCCCAAAACTCAAGTCAATGGGGTTTGCTGAGGTATTGGGCCTAATGGGACTAGTGGCATGATTGTCCAATCCCCATAGCATTGCTTTGATGAGTAATGCAAATGGATTGTGATTGGGAGAACATCCTCCACTTAGTAGGTTTGGTAATGCCCGAAACTTTATTTGGTGATTACCTAAAAGCATATGATCTGGGGTTGATTTGGGATTTTTAGTTTAGGAGGAGGGACAATGGGGCCAAAAACTCTAAGTCAATGGGGTTTGGTGAGGTATTGGGCCTAATGGGACCAGTGGCATGATTGTCCAATCCCCAGAGGATTGCTTTGATGAGTAATGAGAATGGATTGTGATTGAGAGAACGTCATCCATTTAGTAGGTTTGATAATGCCCAAAACTATAATTGGTGATTACCCGAAAGCATATGATCTGGGGTTAATTTGGGCTTTTTAGTTTTAGGAGGGACAATGGGGCCCAAAACTCAAGTCAATGGGGTTTGCTGAGGTATTGGGCCTAATGGGACTAGTGGCATGATTGTCCAATCCCCATAGGATTGCTTTGATGAGTAATGCGAATGGATTGTGATTGAGAGACACATCCTCCACTTATTAGGTTTAGTAATGTCCAAAACCATGTTTGGTGATTACCGAAAATCATATGATGCGGGGTTAATTTGGGCTTTTTAGTACAAGGAGGGACAATGGGGGCCCAAAACTCAAGTCAATGGGGTTTGGTGAGGTATTAGGACTAATGGGACCAGTGGCATGATTGTCCAATCCCCAGAGGATTGCTTTGATGAGTAATGAGAATGGATTGTGATTGAGAGAACGTCATCCATTTAGTAGGTTTGATAATGCCCAAAACTATAATTGGTGATTACCTGAAAGCATATGATCTGGGGTTAGTTTGGGCTTTTTAGATTTAGGAGGGACAATGGGGGTCCAAAACTCAAGTCAATGGGGTTTGCTGAGGTATTGGGCCTAATGGGACCAGTGGCCTGATTGTCCAATCACCATAGCATTGCTTTGATCAGTAATGCAAATGGATTGTGATTTGGAGAACATCCTCCACTTAGTAGGTTTGGTAATGCCCGAAACTTTATTTGGTGATTACCTAAAAGCATATGATCTGGGGTTGATTTGGGATTTTTAGTTTAAGGAGGGACAATGGGGCCAAAACTCTAGTCAATGGGGTTTGGTGAGGTATTGGGCCTAATGGGACTAGTGGCATGATTGTCCAATCCCAGAGGATTGCCTTGATGAGTAATGAGAATGGATTGTGATTGAGAGAACGTCATCCATTTAGTAGGTTTGATAATGCCCAAAAACTATAATTGGTGATTACCTGAAAGCATATGATCTGGGGTTAATTTGGGCTTTTTAGTTTTAGGAGGGACAATGGGGGCCCAAAACTCAAGTCAATGGGGTTTGCTGAGGTATTGGGCCTAATGGGACTAGTGGCATGATTGTCCAATCCCCATAGGATTGCTTTGATGAGTAATGCGAATGGATTGTGATTGAGAGCACATCCTCCACTTATTAGGTTTAGTAATGTCCAAAACCATGTTTGGCAATTACCGAAAATCATATGATCGGGGGTAAATATGGGCTTTTTAGTACAAGGAGGGACAATGGGGGCCCAAAACTCAAGTCAATGGGGTTTGGTGAGGTATTAGGACTAATGGGACCAGTGGCATGATTGTCCAATCCCCAGAGGATTGCTTTGATGAGTAATGAGAATGGATTGTGATTGAGAGAACGTCATCCATTTAGTAGGTTTGATAATGCCCAAAACTATAATTGGTGCTTACCCGAAAGCATATGATCTGGGGTTAATTTGGGCTTTTTAGTTTTAGGAGGGACAATGGGGGCCCAAAACTCAAGTCAATGGGGTTTGTTGAGGTATTGGGCCTAATGGGACTAGTGGCATGATTGTCCAATCCCCATAGGATTGCTTTGATGAGTAATGCGAATGGATTGTGATTGAGAGCACATCCTCCACTTATTAGGTTTAGTAATGTCCAAAACCATGTTTGGTGATTACCAAAAATCATATGATCCGGGGTTAATTTGGGCTTTTTTAGTACAAGGAGGGACAATGGGGGCCTGAAAACTTAAGTGAATGGGGTTTGGTGAGGTATTGGGCCTAATGGGCCTAGTGGCATGATTTTCAATCCCCATAGGATTGCTTTGATGAGTAATGAGAATGGATTGTGATTGAGAGAACGTCATCCATTTAGTAGGTTTGATAATGCCCAAAACTATAATTGGTGATTACCTGAAAGCATATGATCTGGGGTTAGTTTGGGCTTTTTAGATTTAGGAGGGACAATGGGGGTCCAAAACTCAAGTCAATGGGGTTTGCTGAGGTATTGGGCCTAATGGGACCAGTGGCCTGATTGTCCAATCCCCATAGCATTGCTTTGATGAGTAATGCAAATGGATTGTGATTGGGAGAACATCCTCCACTTAGTAGGTTTGGTAATGCCCAAAACTTTATTTGGTGATTACCTAAAAGCATATGATCTGGGGTTGATTTGGGATTTTTAGTTTAAGGAGGGACAATTGGGGCCAAAACTCAAGTCAATGGGGTTTGGTGAGGTATTGGGCCTAATGGGACTAGTGGCATGATTGTCCAATCCCCATAGGATTGCTTTGATGAGTAATGCGAATGGATTGTGATTGAGAGCACATCCTCCACTTATTAGGTTTAGTAATGTCCAAAACCATGTTAGGCAATTACCGAAAATCATATGATCGGGGTTAATTTGGGCTTTTTAGTACAAGGAGGGACAATAGGGGCCCAAAACTCAAGTCAATGGGGTTTGGTGAGGTATTAGGACTAATGGGACTAGTGGCATGATTGTCCAATCCCCATAGGATTGCTTTGATGAGTAATGAGAATGGATTGTGATTGAGAGAACGTCATCCATTTAGTAGGTTTGATAATGCCCAAAACTATAATTGGTGATTACCTGAAAGCATATGATCTGGGGTTAGTTTGGGCTTTTTAGTATTTATAAGGGACAATGGGGGTCCCAAAACTCAAGTCAATGGGGTTTGCTGAGGTATTGGGCCTAATGGGACCAGTGGCCTGATTGTCCAATCACCATAGCATTGCTTTGATGAGTAATGCAAATGGATTGTGATTGGGAGAACATCCTCCACTTAGTAGGTTTGGTAATGCCCGAAACTTTATTTGGTGATTACCTAAAAGCATATGATCTGGGGTTAATTTGGGATTTTTAGTTTAAGGAGGGACAATAGGGGCCAAACTCTAGTCAATGGGGTTTGGTGAGGTATTGGGCCTAATGGGACTAGTGGCATGATTGTCCAATTCCCAGAGGATTGCCTTGATGAGTAATGAGAATGGATTGTGATTGAGAGAACGTCATCCATTTAGTAGGTTTGATAATGCCCAAAACCATGTTTGGCAATTACCTGAAATCATATGATCTGGGGTTAATTTGGGCTTTTTAGTTTTAGGAGGGACAATGGGGGCCCAAAACTCAAGTCAATGGGGTTTGCTGAGGTATTGGGCCTAATGGGACTAGTGGCATGATTGTCCAATCCCCATAGGATTGCTTTGATGAGTAATGCGAATGGATTGTGATTGAGAGCACATCCTCCACTTATTAGGTTTAGTAATGTCCAAAACCATGTTAGGCAATTACCGAAAATCATATGATTTGGGTTTAATTTGGGCTTTTTAGTACAAGGAGGGACAATGGGGGCCCAAAACTCAAGTGAATGGGGTTTGGTGAGGTATTAGGACTAATGGGACCAGTGGCATGATTGTCCAATCCCCATAGGATTGCTTTGATGAGTAATGAGAATGGATTGTGATTGAGAGAACGTCATCCATTTAGTAGGTTTGATAATGCCCAAAACTATAATTGGTGATTACTTGAAAGCATATGATCTGGGGTTAATTTGGGCTTTTTAGTTTTAGGAGGGACAATGGGGCCCAAAACTCAAGTCAATGGGGTTTGCTGAGGTATTGGGCCTAATGGGACTAGTGGCATGATTGTCCAATCCCCATAGGATTGCTTTGATGAGTAATGCGAATGGATTGTGATTGAGAGCACATCCTCCACTTATTAGGTTTAGTAATGTCCAAAACCATGTTTGGCAATTACCAAAAATCATATGATCTGGGGTTAATTTGGGCTTTTTAGTACAAGGAGGGACAATGGGGGCCCAAAACTTAAGTGAATGGGGTTTGGTGAGGTATTGGGACTAATGGGACCAGTGGCATGATTGTCCAATCCCCATAGGATTGCTTTGATGAGTAATGAGAATGGATTGTGATTGAGAGAACGTCATCCATTTAGTAGGTTTGATAATGCCCAAAACTATAATTGGTGATTACCTGAAAGCATATGATCTGGGGTTAGTTTGGGCTTTTTAGATTTTAGGAGGGACAATGGGGGTCCAAAACTCAAGTCAATGGGGTTTGCTGAGGTATTGGGCCTAATGGGACTAGTGGCATGATTGTCCAATCCCCATAGCATTGCTTTGATGAGTAATGCAAATGGATTGTGATTGGGAGAACATCCTCCACTTAGTAGGTTTGGTAATGCCCGAAACTTTATTTGGTGATTACCTAAAAGCATATGATCTGGGGTTAATTTGGGCTTTTTAGTTTAAGGAGGGACAATGGGGGCCCAAAACTCTAGTCAATGGGGTTTGGTGAGGTATTGGGCCTAATGGGACAAGTGGCATGATTGTCCAATCCCCAGAGGATTGCCTTGATGAGTAATGAGAATGGATTGTGATTGAGAGAACGTCATCCATTTAGTAGGTTTGATAATGCCCAAAACTATAATTGGTGATTACTTGAAACCATATGATCAGGGGTTAATTTGGGCTTTTTAGTTTTAGGAGGGACAATGGGAGCCTAAAACTCAAGTCAATGGGGTTTGCTGAGGTATTGGGCCTAATGGGACTAGTGGCATGATTGTCCAATCCCCATAGCATTGCTTTGATGAGTAATGTGAATGGATTGTGATTGGGAGAACATCCTCCACTTAGTAGGTTTAGTAATGCCCAAAACTTTATTTGGTGATTACCTAAAATCATATGATCGGGGTTAATTTGGGCTTTTTAGTTTAAGGAGGGACAATGGGGCCGAAAACTTAAGTCAATGGGGTTTGGTGAGGTATTGGGCCTAATGGGACCTAGTGGCATGATTGTCCAATCCCCATAGGATTGCTTTGATGAGTAATGAGAATGGATTGTGATTGAGAGAACGTCATCCATTTAGTAGGTTTGATAATGCCCAAAACTATAATTGGTGATTACCTGAAAGCATATGATCTGGGGTTAATTTGGGCTTTTTAGTTTTAGGAGGGACAATGGGGGCCCAAAACTCAAGTCAATGGGGTTTGCTGAGGTATTGGGCCTAATGGGACTAGTGGCATGATTGTCCAATCCCCATAGGATTGCTTTGATGAGTAATGCGAATGGATTGTGATTGAGAGAACGTCATCCATTTAGTAGGTTTGATAATGCCCAAAACTATAATTGGTGATTACCTAAAAGCATATGATCTGGGGTTAATTTGGGCTTTTTAGTTTTAGGAGGGACAATGGGGGCCCAAAACTCAAGTCAATGGGGTTTGGTGAGGTATTGGGCCTAATGGGACTAGTGGCATGATTGTCCAATCCCCATAGGATTGCTTTGATGAGTAATGCGAATGGATTGTGATTGAGAGAACATCCTCCACTTATTAGGTTTAGTAATGCCCAAAACTATGTTTGGTGATTACCGAAAATCATATGATCGTGGGTTAAATTTGGGCTTTTTAGTACAAGGAGGGACAATGGGGGACCCAAAACTCAAGTCAATGGGGGTTTGGTGAGGTATTGGGCCTAATGGGACTAGTGGCATGATTGTCCAATCCCCATAGGATTGCTTTGATGAGTAATGAGAATGGATTGTGATTGAGAGAACGTCATCCATTTAGTAGGTTTGATAATGCCCAAAACTATATTTGGTGATTACCTAAAAGCATATGATCTGGGGTTAATTTGGGCTTTTTAGTTTTAGGAGGGACAATAGGGGCCCAAAACTCAAGTCAATGGGGTTTGGTGAGGTATTGGGCCTAATGGGACTAGTGGCATGATTGTCCAATCCCCATAGGATTGCTTTGATGAGTAATGAGAATGGATTGTGATTGAGAGAACATCCTCCACTTAGTAGGTTTGATAATGCCCAAAACTATAATTGGTGATTACCTGAAAGCATATGATCGGGGTTAATTTGGGCTTTTTAGTTTAAGGAGGGACAATGGGGCCCAAAACTCAAGTCAATGGGGTTTGGTGAGGTATTGGGCCTAATGGGACTAGTGGCATGATTGTCCAATCCCCATAGGATTGCTTTGATGAGTAATGAGAATGGATTGTGATTGAGAGAACATCATCCATTTAGTAGGTTTGATAATGCCCAAAACTATAATTGGTGATTACCTAAAAGCATATGATATGGGGTTAATTTGGGCTTTTTAGTTTAAGGAGGGACAATGGGGGCCCAAAACTCAAGTCAATGGGGTTTGGTGAGGTATTGGGCCTAATGGGACCAGTGGCATGATTGTCCAATCCCCATAGGATTGCTTTGATGAGTAATGAGAATGGATTGTGATTGAGAGAACGTCATCCATTTAGTAGGTTTGATAATGCCCAAAACTATAATTGGTGATTACCTAGAAAGCATATGATCTGGGGTTAATTTGGGCTTTTTAGTTTTAGGAGGGACAATGGGGGCCCAAAACTCAAGTCAATGGGGTTTGCTGAGGTATTGGGCCTAATGGGACTAGTGGCATGATTGTCCAATCCCCATAGGATTGCTTTGATGAGTAATGCGAATGGATTGTGATTGAGAGCACATCCTCCACTTATTAGGTTTAGTAATGTCCAAAACCATGTTAGGTAATTACCGAAAATCATATGATCTGGGGTAAATTTGGGCTTTTTAGTACAAGGAGGGACAATGGGGGCCCAAAACTCAAGTGAATGGGGTTTGGTGAGGTATTAGGCCTAATGGGACCAAGTGGCATGATTGTCCAATCCCCATAGGATTGCTTTGATGAGTAATGAGAATGGATTGTGATTGAGAGAACGTCATCCATTTAGTAGGTTTGATAATGCCCAAAACTATAATTGGTGATTACCTGAAAGCATATGATCTGGGGTTAATTTGGGCTTTTTAGATTTAGGAGGGACAATGGGGGCCCAAAACTCAAGTCAATGGGGTTTGCTGAGGTATTGGGCCTAATGGGACCAGTGGCCTGATTGTCCAATCCCCATAGCATTGCTTTGATGAGTAATGCAAATGGATTGTGATTGGGAGAACATCCTCCACTTAGTAGGTTTGGTAATGCCCAGAAACTTTATTTGGTGATTACCTAAAAGCATATGATGCGGGGTTGATTTGGGATTTTTAGTTTAAGGAGGGACAATGGGGCCAAAACTTTAAGTCAATGGGGTTTGGTGAGGTATTGGGCCTAATGGGACCAGTGGCATGATTGTCCAATCCCAGAGGATTGCCTTGATGAGTAATGAGAATGGATTGTGATTGAGAGAACGTCATCCATTTAGTAGGTTTGATAATGCCCAAAACTATATTTGGTGATTACCTGAAAGCATATGATCTGGGGTTAATTTGGGCTTTTTAGTTTTAGGAGGGACAATGGGGGCCCAAAACTCAAGTCAATGGGGTTTGCTGAGGTATTGGGCCTAATGGGACTAGTGGCATGATTGTCCAATCCCCATAGGATTGCTTTGATGAGTAATGCGAATGGATTGTGATTGAGAGCACATCCTCCACTTATTAGGTTTAGTAATGTCCAAAACCATGTTTGGCAATTACCAAAAATCATATGATTTGGGTTTAATTTGGGCTTTTTAGTACAAGGAGGGACAATGGGGGCCCAAAACTCAAGTGAATGGGGTTTGGTGAGGTATTAGGACTAATGGGACCAGTGGCATGATTGTCCAATCCCCATAGGATTGCTTTGATGAGTAATGAGAATGGATTGTGATTGAGAGAACGTCATCCATTTAGTAGGTTTGATAATGCCCAAAACTATAATTGGTGATTACTTGAAAGCATATGATCTGGGGTTAATTTGGGCTTTTTAGATTTTAGGAGGGACAATGGGGGCCCAAAACTCAAGTCAATGGGGTTTGCTGAGGTATTGGGCCTAATGGGACTAGTGGCATGATTGTCCAATCCCCATAGGATTGCTTTGATGAGTAATGCGAATGGATTGTGATTGAGAGCACATCCTCCACTTATTAGGTTTAGTAATGTCCAAAACCATGTTTGGCAATTACCGAAAATCATATGATCTGGGGTTAATTTGGGCTTTTTAGTACAAGGAGGGACAATGGGGGCCCAAAACTCAAGTGAATGGGGTTTGGTGAGGTATTGGGCCTAATGGGACCAGTGGCATGATTGTCCAATCCCCATAGGATTGCTTTGATGAGTAATGAGAATGGATTGTGATTGAGAGAACGTCATCCATTTAGTAGGTTTGATAATGCCCAAAACTATAATTGGTGATTACCTGAAAGCATATGATCTGGGGTTAGTTTGGGCTTTTTAGATTTAGGAGGGACAATGGGGGTCCAAAACTCAAGTCAATGGGGTTTGCTGAGGTATTGGGCCTAATGGGACCAGTGGCCTGATTGTCCAATCACCATAGCATTGCTTTGATGAGTAATGCAAATGGATTGTGATTGGGAGAACATCCTCCACTTAGTAGGTTTGGTAATGCCCGAAACTTTATTTGGTGATTGCCTAAAAGCATATGATATGGGGTAAATTTGTGATTTTTAGTTTAAGGAGGGACAATTGGGGCCAAAACTCTAGTCAATGGGGTTTGGTGAGGTATTGGGCCTAATGGGACCAGTGGCATGATTGTCCAATCCCCAAAGGATTGCCTTGATGAGTAATGAGAATGGATTGTGATTGAGAGAACGTCATCCATTTAGTAGGTTTGATAATGCCCAAAACTATAATTGGTGATTACCTGAAAGCATATGATCCGGGGTTAATTTGGGCTTTTTAGTTTTAGGAGGGACAATGGGGGCCCAAAACTCAAGTCAATGGGGTTTGTTGAGGTATTGGGCCTAATGGGACTAGTGGCATGATTGTCCAATCCCCATAGGATTGCTTTGATGAGTAATGCGAATGGATTGTGATTGAGGAGCACATCCTCCACTTATTAGGTTTAGTAATGCCCAAAACCATGTTTGGCGATTACCTAAAATCATATGATCGGGGTTAATTTGGGCTTTTTAGTATAAGGAGGGACAATGGGGGCCCAAAACTCTAAGTCAATGGGGTTTGGTGAGGTATTGGGCCTAATGGGACCAGTGGCATGATTGTCCAATCCCCATAGGATTGCTTTGATGAGTAATGAGAATGGATTGTGATTGAGAGAACGTCATCCATTTAGTAGGTTTGATAATGCCCAAAACTATAATTGGTGATTACCTGAAAGCATATGATCTGGGGTTAATTTGGGCTTTTTAGTTTTAGGAGGGACAATGGGGGCCCAAAACTCAAGTCAATGGGGTTTGCTGAGGTATTGGGCCTAATGGGACTAGTGGCATGATTGTCCAATCCCCATAGGATTGCTTTGATGAGTAATGCGAATGGATTGTGATTGAGAGCACATCCTCCACTTATTAGGTTTAGTAATGTCCAAAACCATGTTTGGTAATTACCAAAAATCATATGATACGGGGTTAATTTGGGCTTTTTAGTACAAGGAGGGACAATGGGGGCACAAAACTTAAGTGAATGGGGTTTGGTGAGGTATTGGGCCTAATGGGACTAGTGGCATGATTGTCCAATCCCCATAGGATTGCTTTGATGAGTAATGAGAATGGATTGTGATTGAGAGAACGTCATCCATTTAGTAGGTTTGATAATGCCCAAAACTATAATTGGTGATTACCTGAAAGCATATGATCTGGGGTTAATTTGGGCTTTTTAGATTTAGGAGGGACAATGGGGTCCAAAACTCAAGTCAATGGGGTTTGCTGAGGTATTGGGCCTAATGGGACTAGTGGCATGATTGTCCAATCCCCATAGGATTGCTTTGATGAGTAATGCAAATGGATTGTGATTGGGAGAACATCCTCCACTTAGTAGGTTTGGTAATGCCCGAAACTTTATTTGGTGATTACCTAAAAGCATATGATCCGGGGTAAATTTGGGCTTTTTAGTTTAAGGAGGGACAATTGGGGCCCAAAACTCAAGTCAATGGGGTTTGGTGAGGTATTGGGCCTAATGGGACCAGTGGCATGATTGTCCAATTCCCTAAGGATTGCTTTGATGAGTAATGAGAATGGATTGTGATTGAGAGAACGTCATCCATTTAGTAGGTTTGATAATGCCCAAAACTATAATTGGTGATTACCGAAAGCATATGATGCGGGGTTAATTTGGGCTTTTTTAGTTTTAGGAGGGACAATGGGGCCCCAAAACTCAAGTCAATGGGGTTTGCTGAGGTATTGGGCCTAATGGGACTAGTGGCATGATTGTCCAATCCCCATAGGATTGCTTTGATGAGTAATGCGAATGGATTGTGATTGAGAGAACATCCTCCACTTAGTAGGTTTGGTAATGCCCAAAACTTTATTTGGTGATTACCTAAAAGCATATGATGCGGGGTTAATTTGGGATTTTTAGTTTAAGGAGGGACAATAGGGGCCAAACTCTAGTCAATGGGGTTTGGTGAGGTATTGGGCCTAATGGGACCAGTGGCATGATTGTCCAATCCCCATAGGATTGCCTTGATGAGTAATGAGAATGGATTGTGATTGAGAGAACGTCATCCATTTAGTAGGTTTGATAATGCCCAAAACTATAATTGGTGATTACCTGAAAGCATATGATCTGGGGTTAATTTGGGCTTTTTAGTTTTAGGAGGGACAATGGGGGCCCAAAACTCAAGTCAATGGGGTTTTCTGAGGTATTGGGCCTAATGGGACTAGTGGCATGATTGTCCAATCCCCATAGGATTGCTTTGATGAGTAATGCGAATGGATTGTGATTGAGAGCACATCCTCCACTTATTAGGTTTAGTAATGTCCAAAACCATGTTAGGCAATTACCGAAAATCATATGATATCGGGGGTTAATTTGGGCTTTTTAGTACAAGGAGGGACAATGGGGGCCCAAAACTTCAAGTGAATGGGGTTTGGTGAGGTATTAGGCCTAATGGGACCCTAGTGGCATGATTGTCAATCCCCATAGGATTGCTTTGATGAGTAATGAGAATGGATTGTGATTGAGAGAACGTCATCCATTTAGTAGGTTTGATAATGCCCAAAACTATAATTGGTGATTACCTGAAAGCATATGATCTGGGGTTAATTTGGGCTTTTTAGTTTTAGGAGGGACAATGGGGCCCCAAAACTCAAGTCAATGGGGTTTGCTGAGGTATTGGGCCTAATGGGACTAGTGGCATGATTGTCCAATCCCCATAGGATTGCTTTGATGAGTAATGCGAATGGATTGTGATTGAGAGCACATCCTCCACTTATTAGGTTTAGTAATGTCCAAAACCATGTTTGGCAATTACCAAAAATCATATGATCGGGGTTAATTTGGGCTTTTTAGTACAAGGAGGGACAATAGGGGGCCAAAACTTAAGTGAATGGGGTTTGGTGAGGTATTGGGCCTAATGGGACAAGTGGCATGATTTTTCAATCCCCATAGGATTGCTTTGATGAGTAATGAGAATGGATTGTGATTGAGAGAACGTCATCCATTTAGTAGGTTTGATAATGCCCAAAACTATAATTGGTGATTACTTGAAAGCATATGATCTGGGGTTAATTTGGGCTTTTTAGATTTAGGAGGGACAATGGGGGCCCAAAACTCAAGTCAATGGGGTTTGCTGAGGTATTGGGCCTAATGGGACTAGTGGCATGATTGTCCAATCCCCATAGCATTGCTTTGATGAGTAATGCAAATGGATTGTGATTGGGAGAACATCCTCCACTTAGTAGGTTTGGTAATGCCCGAAACTTTATTTGGTGATTACCTAAAAGCATATGATCTGGGGTTAATTTGGGATTTTTAGTTTAAGGAGGGACAATTGGGGCCCAAAACTCTAGTCAATGGGGTTTGGTGAGGTATTGGGCCTAATGGGACCAGTGGCATGATTGTCCAATCCCCAAAGGATTGCCTTGATGAGTAATGAGAATGGATTGTGATTGAGAGAACGTCATCCATTTAGTAGGTTTGATAATGCCCAAAACTATAATTGGTGATTACATGAAAGCATATGATCTGGGGTTAATTTGGGCTTTTTAGTTTTAGGAGGGACAATGGGGCCCCAAAACTCGAAGTCAATGGGGTTTCTTGAGGTATTGGGCCTAATGGGACTAGTGGCATGATTGTCCAATCCCCATAGGATTGCTTTGATGAGTAATGCGAATGGATTGTGATTGAGAGAACATCCTCCACTTATTAGGTTTAGTAATGACCAAAACCATATTTGGTGATTACTTAAAATCATATGATCTGGGGTTAATTTGGGCTTTTTAGTACAAGGAGGGACAATGGGGGCCCAAAACTCAAGTCAATGGGGTTTGGTGAGGTATTGGGCCTAATGGGACCAGTGGCATGATTGTCCAATCCCTAGAGGATTGCTTTGATGAGTAATGAGAATGGATTGTGATTGAGAGAACGTCATCCATTTAGTAGGTTTGATAATGCCCAAAACTATAATTGGTGCTTACCTGAAAGCATATGATCTGGGGTTAATTTGGGCTTTTTAGTTTTAGGAGGGACAATGGGGGCCCAAAACTCAAGTCAATGGGGTTTGCTGAGGTATTGGGCCTAATGGGACTAGTGGCATGATTGTCCAATCCCCATAGGATTGCTTTGATGAGTAATGCGAATGGATTGTGATTGAGAGCACATCCTCCACTTATTAGGTTTAGTAATGCCCAAAACCATGTTTGGCAATTACCAAAAATCATATGATCGGGGTTAATTTGGGCTTTTTAGTACAAGGAGGGACAATGGGGGCACAAAACTTAAGTGAATGGGGTTTGGTGAGGTATTGGGCCTAATGGGCCTAGTGGCATGATTTTTCAATCCCCATAGGATTGCTTTGATGAGTAATGAGAATGGATTGTGATTGAGAGAACGTCATCCATTTAGTAGGTTTGATAATGCCCAAAACTATAATTGGTGATTACTTGAAAGCATATGATCTGGGGTTAATTTGGGCTTTTTAGATTTAGGAGGGACAATGGGGGTCCAAAACTCAAGTCAATGGGGTTTGCTGAGGTATTGGGCCTAATGGGACTAGTGGCATGATTGTCCAATCCCCATAGGATTGCTTTGATGAGTAATGCAAATGGATTGTGATTGGGAGAACATCCTCCACTTAGTAGGTTTGGTAATGCCCAAAACTATATTTGGTGATTACCTAAAAGCATATGATGCGGGGTTAATTTGGGCTTTTTAGTTTAAGGAGGGACAATTGGGGGCCCAAAACTCAAGTCAATGGGGTTTGGTGAGGTATTGGGCCTAATGGGACCAGTGGCATGATTCTCCAATCCCTAGAGGATTGCTTTGATGAGTAATGAGAATGGATTGTGATTGAGAGAACGTCATCCATTTAGTAGGTTTGATAATGCCCAAAACTATAATTGGTGCTTACCTGAAAGCATATGATCTGGGGTTAATTTGGGCTTTTTAGTTTTAGGAGGGACAATGGGGGCCCAAAACTCAAGTCAATGGGGTTTGCTGAGGTATTGGGCCTAATGGGACTAGTGGCATGATTGTCCAATCCCCATAGGATTGCTTTGATGAGTAATGCGAATGGATTGTGATTGAGAGAACATCCTCCACTTATTAGGTTTAGTAATGCCCAAAACCATGTTTGGCAATTACCGAAAATCATATGATCTGGGGTTAATTTGGGCTTTTTAGTACAAGGAGGGACAATGGGGGCCTAAAACTCAAGTTAATGGGTTTTGGTGAGGTATTAGGCCTAATGGGCCCGAGTGGCATGATTGTCCAATCCCCATAGGATTGCTTTGATGAATAATGAGAATGGATTGTGATTGAGAGAACGTCATCCAGTACTTAGTAGGTTTGATAATGCCCAAAACTATAATTGGTGATTACCTAAAAGCATATGATCTGGGGTTAATTTGGGCTTTTTAGTTTAAGGAGGGACAATGGGGGCCCAAAACTCAAGTCAATGGGGTTTGGTGAGGTATTGGGCCTAATGGGACTAGTGGCATGATTCTCCAATCCCTAGAGGATTGCTTTGATGAGTAATGAGAATGGATTGTGATTGAGAGAACGTCATCCATTTAGTAGGTTTGATAATGCCCAAAACTATAATTGGTGATTACCTAAAAGCATATGATCTGGGGTTAATTTGGGCTTTTTAGTTTAAGGAGGGATAATGGGGGCCCAAAACTCAAGTCAATGGGGTTTGGTGAGGTATTGGGCCTAATGGGACCAGTGGCATGATTATCCAATTCCCTAAGGATTGCTTTGATGAGTAATGAGAATGGATTGTGAATGAGAGAACGTCATCCATTTAGTAGGTTTGATAATGCCCAAAACTATAATTGGTGATTACCTGAAAGCATATGATATGGGGTTAATTTGGGCTTTTTAGATTTAGGAGGGACAATGGGAGTCCAAAACTCAAGTCAATGGGGTTTGCTGAGGTATTGGGCCTAATGGGACCAGTGGCATGATTGTCCAATCCCCATAGGATTGCTTTGATGAGTAATGCAAATGGATTGTGATTGGGAGAACATCCTCCACTTAGTAGGTTTGGTAATGCCTGAAACTTTATTTGGTGATTACCTAAAAGCATATGATCTGGGGTTGATTAAAGATTTTTAGTTTAAGGAGGGACAATGGGGCCCAAAACTCTAGTCAATGGGGTTTGGTGAGGTATTAGGCCTAATGGGACCAGTGGCATGATTGTCCAATCCCCGAGGATTGCTTTGAAGAGTAATGAGAATGGATTGTGATTGAGAGAACGTCATCCATTTAGTAGGTTTGATAATGCCCAAAACTATAATTGGTGATTACCTGAAAACATATGATATGGGGTTAATTTAGGATTTTTAATTTTAGGAGGGACAATGGGGGCCTAAAACTCAAGTCAATGAGGTTTCGTTGAGGTATTGGGCCTAATAGGACTAGTGGAATGATTGTCCAATCCCCATTGGATTGCTTTGATGAGTAATGCAAATGGATTCTGATTGAGAGAACATCCTCCACTTATCGGGTTTAGTAATGCCCAAAACCATATTTGGTAATTACCGAAAATCATATGATATCGGGGTTAATTTGGGCTTTTTAGTTCAAGGAGGGACAATGGGGGCCTAAAACTCAAGTTAATGGGTTTTGGTGAGGTATTGGGCCTAATGGGCCCAGTGGCATGATTGTCAATCCCATCGGATTGCTTTGATGAATAATGGGAATGGATTGTGATTGAGAGAACGTCATCTATACTTAGTAGGTTTGATAATGCTCAAAACTATATTTGGTGATTACCTAAAAGCATATTCCACTTATTTTTAATCCCAAACTTATTTTAAAATCATATGATCGGGGTTAATTTGGGCTTTTTAGTATAAGGAGGGACAATGGGGGCCCAAAACTTAAGTTAATGGGTTTTGGTGAGGTATTGGGCCTAATGGGCCCAAGTGGCATGATTGTCCAATCCCATAGGATTGCTTTGATGAATAATGGGAATGGATTGTGATTGAGAGAACGTCATCTAGTACTTAGTAGGTTTGATAATGTCAAAACTATATTTGGTGATTACCTAAAAGCATATGATCTGGGGTTAATTTGGGCTTTTTAGTTTAAGGAAGGATAATGGGGCCCCAAAACTCAAGTCAATGGGGTTTGGTGAGGTATTGGGCCTAATGGGACCAGTGGCATGATTCTCCAATCCCCAGAGGATTGCTTTGATGAGTAATGAGAATGGATTGTGATTGAGAGAACGTCATCCATTTAGTAGGTTTGATAATGCCCAAAACTATAATTGGTGATTACCTGAAAGCATATGATCTGGGGTTAATTTGGGCTTTTTAGTTTTAGGAGGGACAATGGGGGCCCAAAACTCAAGTCAATGGGGTTTGCTGAGGTATTGGGCCTAATGGGACTAGTGGCATGATTGTCCAATCCCCATAGGATTGCTTTGATGAGTAATGCGAATGGATTGTGATTGAGTGAACATCCTCCACTTATTAGGTTTAGTAATGCCCAAAACCATGTTTGGAAATTACCAAAAATCATATGATGCGGGGTTAATTTGGGCTTTTTAGTTTAAGGAGGGACAATAGGGGCCAAAACTTAAGTTAATGGGGTTTGGTGAGGTATTGGGCCTAATGAGGCTAGTGGCATGATTGTCCAATCCCCATAGGATTGCTTTGATGAGTAATGAGAATGGATTGTGATTGAGAGAACGTCATCCATTTAGTAGGTTTGATAATGCCCAAAACTATAATTGGTGATTACCTGAAAGCATATGATCTGGGGTTAATTTGGGCTTTTTAGTTTTAGGAGGGACAATGGGGGTCCAAAACTCAAGTCAATGGGGTTTGCTGAGGTATTGGGCCTAATGGGACTAGTGGCATGATTGTCCAATCCCCATAGGATTGCTTTGATGAGTAATGCGAATGGATTGTGATTGGGAGAACATCCTCCACTTAGTAGGTTTGGTAATGCCCGAAACTTTATTTGGTGATTACCTAAAAGCATATGATCTGGGGTTAATTTGGGATTTTTAGTTTAAGGGGGGACAATTGGGGCCAAAACTCTAGTCAATGGGGTTTGGTGAGATATTGGGCCTAATGGGGCCAGTGGCATGATTGTCCAATCCCCAGAGGATTTCCTTGATGAGTAATGAGAATGGATTGTGTTTGAGAGAACGTCATCCATTTAGTAGGTTTGATAATGCCCAAAACTATAATTGGTGATTACCTGAAAGCATATGATCTGGGGTTAATTTGGGCTTTTTAGTTTAAGGAGGGATAATGGGGCCCAAAACTCAAGTCAATGGGGTTTGGTGAGGTATTGGGCCTAATGGGACCAGTGGCATGATTGTCCAATTCCCTGAGGATTGCTTTGATGAGTAATGAGAATGGATTGTGAATGAGAGAACGTCATCCATTTAGTAGGTTTGATAATGCCCAAAACTATAATTGGTGATTACCTGAAAGCATATGATATGGGGTTAATTTGGGCTTTTTAGATTTAGGAGGGACAATGGGGGTCCAAAACTCAAGTCAATGGGGTTTGCTGAGGTATTGGGCCTAATGGGACCAGTGGCATGATTGTCCAATCCCCATAGGATTGCTTTGATGAGTAATGCAAATGGATTGTGATTGGGAGAACATCCTCCACTTAGTAGGTTTGGTAATGCCTGAAACTTTATTTGGTGATTACCTAAAAGCATATGATCTGGGGTTGATTTAAGATTTTTAGTTTAAGGAGGGACAATTGGGGCCAAAACTCTAGTCAATGGGGTTTGGTGAGGTATTAGGCCTAATGGGACCAGTGGCATGATTGTCCAATCCCCAGAGGATTGCTTTGAAGAGTAATGAGAATGGATTGTGATTGAGAGAACGTCATCCATTTAGTAGGTTTGATAATGCCCAAAACTATAATTGGTGATTACCTGAAAACATATGATATGGGGTTAATTTGGAATTTTTAATTTTAGGAGGGACAATGGGAGCCTAAAACTCAAGTCAATGAGGTTTACAGAGGTATTGGGCCTAATAGGACTAGTGGCATGATTGTCCAATCCCCATAGGATTGCTTTGATGAGTAATGCGAATGGATTCTGATTGAGAGAACATCCTCCACTTATCGGGTTTAGTAATGCCCAAAACCATGTTTGGCAATTACCGAAAATCATATGATCTGGGGTTAATTTGGGCTTTTTAGTACAAGGAGGGACAATGGGGGCCTAAAACTCAAGTTAATGGGTTTTGGTGAGGTATTAGGCCTAATGGGCCCAGTGGCATGATTGTCAAATCCATCGGATTGCTTCGATGAATAATGGGAATGGATTGTGATTGAGAGAACGTCATCTAGTACTTAGTAGGTTTGATAATGTCAAAACTATATTTGGTGATTACCTAGAAGCATATGATCTGGGGTTGATATGGGCTTTTTAGTTTAAGGAGGGATAATGGGGGCCCAAAACTCAAGTCAATGGGGTTTGGTGAGGTATTGGGCCTAATGGGACCAGTGGCATGATTCTCCAATCCCCAGAGGATTGCTTTGATGAGTAATGAGAATGGATTGTGATTGAGAGAACGTCATCCATTTAGTAGGTTTGATAATGCCCAAAACTATAATTGGTGATTACCTGAAAGCATATGATCTGGGGTTAATTTGGGCTTTTTAGTTTTAGGAGGGACAATGGGGGCCCAAAACTCAAGTCAATGGGGTTTACTGAGGTATTGGGCCTAATGGGACTAGTGGCATGATTGTCCAATCCCCATAGGATTGCTTTGATGAGTAATGCGAATGGATTGTGATTGAGTGAACATCCTCCACTTATTAGGTTTAGTAATGCCCAAAACCATGTTTGGCAATTACCGAAAATCATATGATATGGTCTTAATTTGGGCTTTTTAGTACAAGGAGGGACAATGGGGGCCCAAAACTATATTTGGTGATTACCTAGAAGCATATGATATGGGTTGATATGGGCTTTTTAATTTAAGGAGGGATAGTGGGGGCCCAAAACTCAAGTCAATGGGGTTTGGTGAGGTATTTGGCCTAATGGGACCAGTGGCATGATTGTCCAATCCCGAGAGGTTGCTTTGAAGAGTAATGAGAATGGATTGTGATTGAGAGAACGTCATCCATTTAGTAGGTTTGATAATGCCCAAAACTATAATTGGTGATTACCTGAAAGCATATGATATGGGGTTAATTTGGGCTTTTTAGATTTAGGAGGGACAATGGGGGTCCAAAACTCAAGTCAATGGGGTTTGCTGAGGTATTGGGCCTAATGGGACTAGTGGCATGATTGTCCAATCCCCATAGGATTGCTTTGATGAGTAATGCGAATGGATTGTGATTGGGAGTACATCCTCCACTTCGTTGATTTGGTAATGCCCGAAACTTTATTTGGTGATTACCTAAAAGCATATGATCTGGGGTTATTTGGGATTTTTAGTTTAAGGGGGGACAATTGGGGCCAAAACTCTAGTCAATGGGGTTTGGTGAGGTATTGGGCCTAATGGGGCCAGTGGCATGATTGTCCAATCCCCAGAGGATTTCCTTGATGAGTAATGAGAATGGATTGTGTTTGAGAGAACGTCATCCATTTAGTAGGTTTGATAATGCCCAAAACTATAATTGGTGATTACCTGAAAGCATATGATATGGGGTTAATTTGGGCTTTTTAGTTTAAGGAGGGATAATGGGGGCCCAAAACTCAAGTCAATGGGGTTTGGTGAGGTATTGGGCCTAATGGGACCAGTGGCATGATTGTCCAATCCCCTGAGGATTGCTTTGATGAGTAATGAGAATGGATTGTGAATGAGAGAACGTCATCCATTTAGTAGGTTTGATAATGCCCAAAACTATAATTGGTGATTACCTGAAAGCATATGATCTGGGGTTAATTTGGGCTTTTTAGATTTAGGAGGGACAATGGGGGTCCAAAACTCAAGTCAATGGGGTTTGCTGAGGTATTGGGCCTAATGGGACCAGTGGCATGATTGTCCAATCCCCATAGGATTGCTTTGATGAGTAATGCGAATGGATTGTGATTGAGAGAACATCCTCCACTTATCAGGTTTAGTAATGCCCAAAACCATGTTTGGCAATTACCGAAAATCATATGATCTGGGGTTAATTTGGGCTTTTTAGTACAAGGAGGGACAATGGGGGCCTAAAACTCAAGTTAATGGGTTTTGGTGAGGTATTAGGCCTAATGGGCCCAGTGGCATGATTGTCAAATCCCATAGGATTGCTTTGATGAATAATGGGAATGGATTGTGATTGAGAGAACGTCATCTAGTACTTAGTAGGTTTGATAATGTCAAAACTATATTTGGTGATTACCTAGAAGCATATGATATGGGGTTGATATGGGCTTTTTAGTTTAAGGAGGGATAATGGGGGCCCAAAACTCAAGTCAATGGGGTTTGGTGAGGTATTGGGCCTAATGGGACCAGTGGCATGATTCTCCAATCCCAGAGGATTGCTTTGATGAGTAATGAGAATGGATTGTGATTGAGAGAACGTCATCCATTTAGTAGGTTTGATAATGCCCAAAACTATAATTGGTGATTACCTGAAAGCATATGATCTGGGGTTAATTTGGGCTTTTTAGTTTTAGGAGGGACAATGGGGGCCCAAAACTCAAGTCAATGGGGTTTACTGAGGTATTAGGCCTAATGGGACTAGTGGCATGATTGTCCAATCCCCATAGGATTGCTTTGATGAGTAATGCGAATGGATTGTGATTGAGTGAACATCCTCCACTTATTAGGTTTAGTAATGCCCAAAACCATGTTTGGCAATTACCGAAAATCATATGATATGGTCTTAATTTGGGCTTTTTAGTACAAGGAGGGACAATGGGGCCCAAAACTATATTTGGTGATTACCTAGAAGCATATGATATGGGTTGATATGGGCTTTTTAATTTAAGGAGGGATAGTGGGGGCCCAAAACTCAAGTCAATGGGGTTTGGTGAGGTATTTGGCCTAATGGGACCAGTGGCATGATTGTCCAATCCCCAGAGGGTTGCTTTGAAGAGTAATGAGAATGGATTGTGATTGAGAGAACGTCATCCATTTAGTAGGTTTGATAATGCCCAAAACTATAATTGGTGATTACATGAAAACATATGATATGGGGTTAATTTGGGCTTTTTAATTTTAGGAGGGACAATGGGAGCCCAAAACTCAAGTCAATGGGGTTTGCTGAGGTATTGGGCCTAATGGGACTAGTGGCATGATTGTCCAATCCCCATAGGATTGCTTTGATGAGTAATGCGAATGGATTGTGATTGAGAGCACATCCTCCACTTATTAGGTTTAGTAATGTCCAAAACCATGTTTGGCAATTACCAAAAATCATATGATCTGGGGTTAATTTGGGCTTTTAAGTACAAGGAGGGACAATAGGGGTACAAAACTTAAGTGAATGGGGAGTGGTGAGGTATTGGGCCTAATGGGCCTAGTGGCATGATTTTTCAATCCCCATAGGACTGCTTTGATGAGTAATGCAAATGGATTGTGATTGGGAGAACATCCTCCACTTAGTAGGTTTGGTAATGCCTGAAACTTTATTTGGTGATTACCTAAAAGCATATGATCTGGGGTAGATTTAAGATTTATAGTTTAAGGAGGGACAATTGGGGCCAAAACTCTAGTCAATGGGGTTTGGTGAGGTATTAGGCCTAATGGGACCAGTGGCATGATTGTCCAATCCCAAGAGGATTGCTTTGAAGAGTAATGAGAATGGATTATGATTGAGAGAACGTCATCCATTTCGTAGGCATGATAATGCCCAAGACTATAATTGGTGATTACCTGAAAACATATGATATGGGGTTAATTTGGAATTTTTAATTTTAGGAGGGACAATGGGAGCCTGAAACTCAACTCAATGAAGTTTGCTGAGGTATTGGGCCTAATAGGACTAGTGGCATGATTGTCCAATCCCCATAGGATTGCTTTGATGAGTAATGCGAATGGATTGTGATTGAGAGCACATCCTCCACTTATTAGGTTTAGTAATGTCCAAAACCATGTTTGGCAATTACCAAAAATCATATGATCTGGGGTTAATTTAGGCTTTTAAGTACAAGGAGGGACAATAGGGGTACAAAACTTAAGTGAATGGGGAGTGGTGAGGTATTGGGCCTAATGGGCCTAGTGGCATGATTTTTCAATCTCCATAGGACTGCTTTGATGAGTAATGCAAATGGATTGTGATTGGGAGAACATCCTCCACTTAGTAGGTTTGGTAATGCCTGAAACTTTATTTGGTGATTACCTAAAAGCATATGATCTGGGGTAGATTTAAGATTTATAGTTTAAGGAGGGACAATTGGGGCCAAAACTCTAGTCAATGGGGTTTGGTGAGGTATTAGGCCTAATGGGACCAGTGGCATGATTGTCCAATCCCAAGAGGATTGCTTTGAAGAGTAATGAGAATGGATTGTGATTGAGAGAACGTCATCCATTTAGTAGGTTTGATAATCCCCAAAACTATAATTGGTGATTACCTGAAAACATATGATATGGGGGTTAATTTGGAATTTTTAATTTTAGGAGGGACAATGGGAGCCTTAAACTCAACTCAATGAGGTTTGTTGAGGTATTGGGCCTAATAGGACTAGTGGCATGATTGTCCAATCCCCATAGGATTACTTTGATGAGTAATGCGAATGGATTCTGATTGAGAGAACATCCTCCACTTATCAGGTTTAGTAATGCCCAAAACCATGTTTGGCAATTACCGAAAATCATATGATCTGGGGTTAATTTGGGCTTTTTAGTACAAGGAGTGACAATGGGGGCCTAAAACTTAAGTTAATGGGTTTTGGTGAGGTATTAGGCCTAATGGACCCAGTGGCATGATTGTCAAATCCATCGGATTACTTCGATGAATAATGGGAATGGATTGTGATTGAGAGAACGTCATCTAGTACTTAGTAGGTTTGATAATGTCAAAACTATATTTGGTGATTACCTAGAAGCATATGATCTAGGGTTGATATGGGCTTTTTAGTTTAAGGAGGGATTATGGGGGCCCAAAACTCAAGTCAATGGGGTTTGGTGAGGTATTGGGCCTAATGGGACCAGTGACATGATTCTCCAATCCCTAGAGGATTGCTTTGATGAGTAATGACAATGGATTGTGATTGAGAGAACGTCATCCATTTATGAGGTTTGATAATGCCCAAAACTATAATTGGTGATTACCTAAAAGCATATGATTTGGGGTTAATTTGGGCTTTTTAGTTTTAGGAGGGACAATGGGGGCCCAAAACTCAAGTCAATGGGGTTTGCTGAGGTATTGGGCCTAATTGGACTAGTGGCATGATTGTCCAATCCCCATAGGATTGCTTTGATGAGTAATGCGAATGGATTGTGATTGAGAGCACATCCTCCACTTATTAGGTTTAGTAATGTCCAAAACCATGTTTGGCAATTACCAAAAATCATATGATCTGGGGTTAATTTGGGCTTTTAAGTACAAGGAGGGACAATAGGGGTACAAAACTTAAGTGAATGGGGATTGGTGAGGTATTGGGCCTAATGGGCCTAGTGGCATGATTTTTCAATCCCCATAGGATTGCTTTGATGAGTAATGAGAATGGATTGTGATTGAGAGAACATCATCCATTTAGTAGGTTTGATAATGCCCAAAACTATAATTGGTGATTATCTGAAAACATATGATATGGGGTTAATTTGGAATTTTTAAATTTAGGAGGGACAATGGGAGCCTAAAACTTAACTCAATGAGGTTTGCTGAGGTATTGGGCCTAATAGGACTAGTGGCATGATTGTCCAATCCCCATAGGATTGCTTTGATGAGTAATGCGAATGGATTGTGATTGAGTGAACATCCTCCACTTATTAGGTTTAGTAATGCCCAAAACCATGTTTGGCAATTACCGAAAATCATATGATATGGTCTTAATTTGGGCTTTTTAGTACAAGGAGGGACAATGGGGGCCCACACTAGTGGAAAAAAACGCAAAGGCTGCGATGCAAGGGCTGCGGTTTATTGCAAAACGCAGCCCTTGATAGTGAAGGGCTGCGGTTAGCCCAAAAACCGCAGCCCTTTAGTAATAAAGGGTGCGGTTGTGGGCTTAACCGCACCCCTTTAGTGAAGGGCCGCGGCCTATGTTAAAACCGCAGCCTTAGTTCTTTTTCACTTACACGCGAAAGTTTCCCGCAAATACTATTATACTCACCAAAATCCAACTTTTCCCCCCTCTCTCTCTCCCGCACCCCCGATTTTCCCTCCCTCACCTCATCAAACCCGCATCCCCCTCTCTCTCTTCGCATCTCTGCTCACCCTCCGCCGCCGTTCTCTTGCGGAGCTTCTCTCACGCACGTCTTGTTGCGCGCTTCGTCACTCCTTTTGTTCGCGAAGATCCAAGCTCGAAAATCGTGTCTTCAATGGCGTCGAATTTCTAGGGTTTTCCGAAAACGATCGGAAATTGCGGTATTTGGATGTGGTGGAGATGCATTTGGTGAAGGAGATCTCGTTGCGGTCGAATTCTTTCTTTGAGGCTTAGCGGTTGGGGATTTGAATGTGAAGATTGTTGAAGGGAGTAAGAGGATTAGGGAATTGAAGGAGAGACGAATAGGCGTTGGATGCTGATGTTGTTGGGTCCGCGAGGCGATTCGTGGAGTTTAGTTCAATGAGGAGCAACTTGTTAGCGCTTCAACGTAAACTCGAGGCTTATATTATACGTTAATCAAGCTCTCGGCGCTCTTAAACCGGTAATTTCTTGTTTGATCCCTATTGTGCTTTATTACCTTGTTTATCGTAATTTGTATGAAACTTTATAAGTTTGTGTTGTTTTTTGTAGTGGTTTGATTTGTATTAAGTTAGAAATTATATTAATAACGAGTTGATAATGTCAAGATGAATATCGAGTCTTTCTTTTGGTCGCATACAATACTTTGCGGGCGGTTGATAATAGAATAGTATTTGGCGGCTAAACTTTTATTATTGGCTGGCTAGAGAAGGTGAAACATTTAAGTGTGGATGGATTATTACATACGCTTCACATTCCTAAAGAATCCATATGGACTTGCAATCTGCTCCTTGAATTTCATGAGTTTGTAGTTGGTGTCTTAAGGACTTGTGCGGCGTATCAAATGGTCTACTCTTGCTTCCGGCCATGGGGAATGAAGCTCATGATTGGCTATGACTTCGAGTTTTGACAATTAGTGTACAATAATTCAGCTAGGAGAAGACTTTGCTTGGTGATATAAAGCTAATACTTCTGTTTTGCCTTTCGCTCCCGGAATTATCTAGTTGATATGTATAGTTGTTACCCCTTGAAGTTTGTTTGGGTGGTTTATATGCATTACGCTTTCGTATTTCGTAAAAAATTATTGGTCTATTTTGCAAGGGGTGTGGGCTTGTGGGGGATAATAATAAAGTAATTTATGAAAAATGACACTAAAGGATGCACCAATCTAGCTAGGAAGATTACACCGCCAACAACCACTATCACAACTTAATGTGGGTCTTTGCCATGGACGAGAGGTCTCATCAATCACCATATTGAAAGGAGCTAAAGCCAACATGATTATTGCCCTCAAGATATCGGTTGTTGCAATTTTGTAATCGTAAGCCAACATGATTAAAGCCAACGGGTTATCTTCTTGAAGACACTGTTTTTGCCAATTCATTCATGCACATTCTAGGAGTTAGTCTCTCATGTCTATGAAGAAAGTTGGTGGTATGATTATGGATTTTGTTTTGCCTTGTTTATGATTATCTATTGATACTTACTTTGTTATAGATGAATGTCAAGTGGAGTACCATTGTGTACGTTATTTATGGATACCATAATCTTGAGGAATGAATAATGATATGAGAGAGTGCTCCAAGACAAGTTAGAACCTTATAGTGATGCTTGAAGTTACTTAGTTTCAATTTAAGATGGAATGACACCAATCACATGGGATTTGGACATAAAGTATACACCAAGAAAAGATTGTTTCAAATTTTTGGGTCCACAAGAGAAGAAAATATGGAAGTTTTTTGTAGAGGATTGTGAGAGAAATTCCAAGAAGAATTCTGATAGGTTGTCAGAAAAGATCAACATTTGTTAGAATATTGTAGCATCATAGGCTTTTTTAGTTGACCCCAGATAAGGGGCTTTCTTATATCCCTAGTTGACGTAGGAAGGTTAGCAGAGAAGTTCGACAAAAGTCTTGAAATGATTTCCACTAATTAGACCTCCGGAGTCCGTTTGCTTATTGTGATACCTTTTCGGAGCGGAACGGGCCAACGAGTCAAACTCATCGCTACGCCATGACGTACGGGCTTTTTAAGCCATCCGAGGTCGTTTAGGGCCCGAAAACAAAGATTTTAATTATTTTCGGATTTTATTATTTCCTTATTTTCGTATTAGGGTTTTGTTTTGAGTATTTAAACAACTTTAGGTCATTATTTGGAGGCAGTTTTTGACTTTTAATAATATTTCAGAGTTTTCTCTGTTTTCTGGTGGATTCCGGATTTTCTACAGATTTATCGCTTGTAAATCTGTCTGTTCTTGGATCGAGATTAGCGCTTGCTTTTCTCTTAGTTTTTCCGATTGCGTCACTAGTCTAGGTGTTTTCCACTACCCATTACTCCACTTTTCTTCATTTTTCTTGTGATCGTTTAGTATATCTTTCTATGCATATGTTCGGGCCCTTAGCACTTGGTACGTTTGTGATGGTGGTGTTGGTACATCGGTACCACCACCAACTTCTCTTTATATTATGTTGTTACGTTGCTAGATGGAATTGCTTGCGGTATTTAGAGTGACGAGAGTTTTGTTTTGGAGTTTATGTTTTCTTATTAGCATTAGCATCAATACTACTATATTAAGTACAAGTATGAATGTTTTTTCTTTGTTCGTGTGGGTCTTTTTAAAATTATCGCCAACTTCCTCACCTCGAATCTTGCTTACAATGGTTGAATAGCATACTTATTGTTATTTTTGATACTTGTTTTATGGATGCCTTCACGCATAATCTTGTTGCCAATATCTCCTTTTCGGAGTTTGAGGATGGTGGTGGTAATGATTTTGTAATTATGACAAGCACCCCTACAATGAATTAGTGTTTGGTAATGATTTTGTATAACGCATAACATGGGATTGAACGATTATTCGTCTTCTTCTTCGTCCTCCGCCGCGATTCGTCCTCTCGCTTGATGTGTATGTCATCAACTGATTTTTACACTCCGGATACACTCGGATTGACTCTAATTAAAATGTGATTCTATTAAACCTTCTTATAGGACTCTATTTGCCCCCCCTCCCGCTGCACTCCCCCCGACCCGGCCCTCCCCCTGCTTTGCACTCCCCGCCCCCTCCCCCCTTGCACTCCCCCCGACTAGCCCCCTCCATGCCGCTCCCCCCCGCCCCCTCCCCGCTTGCACTCCCCGCGACTAGCCCCCTCCTCGCCGCACTCCCCCGCCCCGCCCCCCTCCCTCTTGCACTCCCCCCCGACTAGCCCCCCTCCATGCTTGCACTCCTCCCCCCCTCCCCGCTTCGTACTCCCCTCCCCCCTTCCCCGCTTGCACTCCCCCACGACCCGCCCCCTCCTCCTGCACTCCCCCTACCCCCCCTCCCTCTCGCACCTCCCCACGACCCGCCCCCTCCTTGCATTCCCCCGACTCCCCGCCCCTCCCCCTGCTCCCCCCGACCACCCCCTCCCTTCTTGCTAATTAAAAGAATTTTACAAATTTTCTTCATTTTTTTTCTTACTTTTTATTATTCTATGGAGTTGATTGGAAGGATGAGGAGGACGATGAGTAGAAAAGGATTTGAGTGCAATTGTAGGACGATGAGTAGAGCGACTCGAAGTCTCATACTAGTGAAGGTAGTATGGGCACAATCAATGATGTCATTGGGATGCGCTACAACAATCAATACTTCACATTGGATCTACCGACATAGTAGTAACACACTAGCCCGGTTTATGTTGCTTTTACAAATACTATGCAGCCTCATGAGTCTTCATCAATTTGGTAATCTCCTCTTTTTCTCTCATTATATATTCATGATTTGGGTTTTCTCATCAATACAGTTAATCAAGGACCACCTTTGTTATCTTGGTTATAATTTTCGTGTTTCTTGTTAAGTTGGTGAAATTTAGTTAGAGATTAATTTGTTGAACATAACTTGTAACTTGCATAGCTTTTGCTTGGATATATGTAAAACAAAAATTGGAAATGAGAAGCTCTTAATTACCCGTTAAGAGTGCATAGCTTTTGCGGGATATCTCGTTGAATTTTTTTATCTATTTCTCTAGTTTTGCTTCCCTTATGCCGCCATTTTGTTTTCCTTTTCGTTCTTCTTTTTGGGCATCGCCTTATTTGAGTTATTGCTGATATGTTGATAATGGATATATCTTTCTTACGTGGAAAGTTCATTTGTTAATAGCATGATACATGGTTATAATGGTTTTCAAGGTGCGTTGCGGTGCGAGTATACCATGGCTAATATTATTATTGGAGATGGTGTGAAGAAACCAAAGGGAGACAAGGTTAGAATTCTTTTTCGATTATGTTTTAGAAATTAGAACCCTTTTATCCGAAGTTGATTGTTCGAGGATGAACCTTATTTATCCCCCTTTTCCCCTTAGTTGAAGATGATTGTTCGAGGAATTAGTATGGGCATTGTAGCCCCTTTGGGATCATGGTACTGGTTTTATTGAATTGTTTTGACCTTGATTGTTTGCTTCATGCATAAAGTTGGTGAATATTAGTTAGTTATTGATTTTTGTGGGATTTCTTGGCCTAATATGCATCAAAGTGGTTATTTTAGAACTTTAATTGCTTGATCCATGGATAATGAAGTGGTTATAGCTTGATATTTGTGTGATTTATTTGCCTAATAAGCAATTAAGTGAATGTTTTCATGGGTTTTTTGTCCATTGATTCATGCAAAAACATGGTGGTATAATGTAATTGTATGCATTTAGTGTCATCAAATATAATTTGACAAACTATTATAATCATCTAAGTTTGTTGATTCATTTTTAACTACATTTGGGATAAGAAGAGAACATTTTAGGCTATTTTCGACCATTATGAACCTTTTAACACATTTAGGATCATATAATGTAATTTGGCCATATATTTGGCAATAATAATTAGTTTACAAACAATTAGGCTTATATAACATCATTTATTTGTTTCTAAGTACATTTTGAGTAATTAAAGGCCGTTTTAGGACAATTAGCTCTGTAACTTTGTGGATTGGAGAGGATTGAAGGTTGTTTACAGAAGGTAATGCTTACTGATCTGGTTGCCCTTGCTGGCAATAAAATGGCTTATGTTGTATATTGCAATTGGTAATTGTTGGTATTATGTTTTAGTTTTGCTCTCTTTGAGCCCTAGTTGTGATGTTTTCTATGTGGAAAATGTTGATGACTGATACTTGTTATCATTGTAACTTTATCCGGTGAATTTAAAGTTTTATAGAATCATATACTATATTTTGTAATTGAATGTTATGAAAATGGTTTAATTTTATGGGAAGTTTTATTCGATATTATTATAGGAGTCAGCTAGATCTGCAGTGGACTTAGCTAGTAAGAGTTTCCCAGAAGTAGAATGTAAGTGGGGTGATGTTGGTCTTGATGAAATGAATGTTTAATATGTTGGGTCATGTTGCTTTTTTGTTCTGCTGAGATTTTTTTTTTTAAATTGGCGAAAGTTTGTTTCTTTCATTTGTGAGATTGTGTGTTAGCACCTTTAAGAGACAGGGAATCAGAATGTGAATGTTTAATTTGATTTTAGTGAATTAGATCTTTGTTTAATTTGATTACTTTTGGTGGTTTGATTTTAGTGAGAGAGAGTATCAGAGAGGAGATGATATTTCGTGGTATCCAGATGGTGATAAGACGGTTCCCCGCCCCCGCGGCCCCCTCCCCTGCCGACTTGAACTATCTCCTCCCCCGTCCCTCGCCCCCGCGGCCCCTCCCTGTTGCACTCCCCACGACCCGGCCCCTGCAGCCCTCCCCCTGCTGCACTCCCCCCCTCCCCTCTCCCTTCCCACCCCCCCGCTCTCCCCCCTCCCCGCTGCCTCCCCACGACCGCCCCCCCCGACCCTCCCCCTGCTTGCACTCCCCGCCGCACTCCCCCTCCCCGCTGCACTCCCACCCTCGCACTCCCCCTCCCTGTTGCACTCCCCCCCTGCACTCCCCCTCACCGACCCCCTGCGACCCCGCCCCCTCACCGACCCCCTGCAATCCCCCCTCCACGACCCCCTGCAAGCCCCCTCCACGACCCCCGCAAGCCCCCCCCCCCCCCTGCAATCCCCCCCCTCACCGACCCCCGCAATCCCCCCCCTCCTGACCCCCCTGCAGCCCACCCCCTCACCGACCCCCGCAAGCCCCCCCTCACCGACCCCGACCCCCTGCAATCCCCCCCTCACCGACCCCCCCGCACAACCCCGCCCTCACCGACCCCCTGCACAACCCCCCTCCCCTCACCGACCCCCTGCGGCCCACCCTCCTCACCGACCTCCTGCAGCCCCACCCCCTCACCGACCTCCCTGCAGCCCCGCCCCCTCCCCGACCCCTGCCCAATCCACCACCCTCCACGACCCCCGCACAACCCCCCTCATCGACCCCCCGCACAACCCCCCTCACCGACCCCCTGCAGCCCACCCCCCTCACCGACCCCCTGCACCCCACCCCCTCCCCCTCACCGACCCCCTGCAGCCCACCCCCCTCACTACCGACCCCTGCAAGCCCCCCTCCCCGACCCCCTGCAATCCCCCCCCTCACCGACCCCCCTGCACAACCCCGCAACTTTCTCGGACACTAATGTGCAAATTAGTCAAGGTCAAATGTATTTCACTTCTTGACCCTCCATCTTTGAAATCAAGGCATGCCTACTAGCCTTAACTTGGGCTCGGGGCTACGTCACTTTCTTGCATTTTGGTTTATACGGATTCAACGCAGGTTGGTTCGTCTTCTCCAATCTTCTCTTCCCGTAGATATCTCGGTCCATCACACGATCAATGACATTCGCACCATTACGACCAATTTCCATTGGTGTCTCATCCTGAAGGTTAGTAGGAATGAGGTTGCGCTAGCGCATCATGACTTAGCAAAGAAGTGTAGGACTTCTGCTTTCCCTTTTGTTTCGCATTAGGTTTATATCCTTGTGCGTTTTCTCGTTGTCAAAAAAAAATCTTTATTTTTATTATCAATAGTGTAATTAAGACTGTACTTTTATGGCCTCGTCTAGCTATGTTACTGAGCTATAATGTGGAAGGTTGAATATAAGGACGTGCTTAGTAACATGGCAAAGTTGCTGAATTTGCTACAGAGAAAAGAACCGATACTTCACTTAGGAGTAAAGGTTGTATGTAAGGTGGTTACGTTCGTAAGCCAAAAGATGCTCCTTTAAAATCACTTGTTATTATTAGGACTCCTTCCAAGTAAAGATTGGTACCCCCCAATTTGCTTTCCCCAAATTATTTTTTCACACATACAATATACGCACCGTACCCCCTCTACTTTGCCCTTTCTTTATTCAAAAATGTAAATATAAAAATGCATGCTCTCTTGCTGAGGCACTCAAAGCTCACTTCCTAGTACAAGTACTGTCACCTTCCATTTTCTGACCCTAGAACCACCTTTTTTTTATTTTTTTTGTTATTGATATTTAATTAGGTGCATATATATTGTTGATTATTATCTATGTTATCATTAAGACTTGTAATTAGGTGCATATACATAGAAGTTTAGGGTAAAGTAACTTTTTTGTCAAAAAAAATTAAAAAGGTAGGTATTCATCAGGGAATTCAAGCAATCTTTTCTTAAGACTAAACCCTAATTAATTTAAGTTAATATAGTAAAACAGTTCACGACTCAATTAGCTTTTTTTTTATACATATACAGTGAACTACAGGAGTAAACTGAAGGGAAGAGTAATATAATTATGCTCCCTCCGTTTTTTTAGATGTAACATTGGACTTTTCACATTTGTCGAGGCACAACTTTGAGTGATAATATCTCTAATGGTATAAAGGTAAAAAATTCTAAAAATATATATTTGAAAAGTGTATACCGTGATGAATCAAATAAGATCCCACATAACTATATTTTTACTTATGTATAAATGACAATTAATGGTCAAAATGTATTGAATAAATAGTCTTAAAATCACCATGTTACATCTAAAAACGGGGGAGTATAAAGTTTAGTCCGACTTGTGTCCGAATTAGGCCGTAAAACTATACCAAGTGTGGGAGTAGAGCTAAATATTACTAAGTGCATAGAGAAAATGTTGAAGTGTCAGTTAGTTAAGTGTATGAGGTAGTGACTTTAACCATGTGAAGACAGAAGCCTCTCCACCGGCTTTGAGCAAAAAGTGCATTATTTTGCTGACACGCATACCATACTCTAGAGAGGAGAAGAAAGAATACACACATATGATATATCCCTGATAATTAAAACAACTTTCCCTTTTTTCTAATTTTCAATTAATTAACTTCCAACTTTTCTTTGCTTGATTGGTTGGTTAGACTTTAGGAGGCAGGTAATATGGATTAAAGTCAAATGATTAGTGGTCTGCATTAATTATAAAGCATACTTCTAAATCCTAATTAGCTTTACTCAACAATGGGATGACTTGGATGTCTTAGCTGTGGTGGTTGGACTAGATCTTTGCCCAAGTGTTACTCTGCTTCAACTACTATACGTACATAGTAATGACCTGACCAGCAACCAAATATAGATCTTGCCTACTCTTTTTGCACTCTCATCTTACTTTGAATCGAAAAGGTTAGTGCATTACTCATACGCAAGATTGTCTGTAGAGTGAATCTCATGTTTATCTAGTTTGGTAAAAGACTTTAGGTGATATTCAAGATTTATGATGCCCGTGTTTTTTTAGATCTTTATAATACTCAAATAATAAAGATTGATCATAAGTATATATGATGAGACCTTTACAATATAACAATTCTCCCGACTTTGCTCAATTTGAACCAGGACTCGTGTATTAATATATGATGAGTAACACGATCCCATCAGACCAGCATTACATTTCACTAGAGCTTTTCCTGTTTTTGGTAGATAAGTAGAATATTACACGACTCCACCAAAGTAAGGGATATACAAGCAACTCACACACAACCAAAAGATTTCAGGCACTTGAAGATATTGCATTAGCAACTGCCTGAAACTATCTTCAAACAGGTTGAAACCCCATGAGCCGCCAACATGTGTGCAATACCATGTAATTATTCCATGCATGTATTGTGCCTAAACCATATCGTACTTATTTGTGTTGGTAGGTTAGGTCGTGTGTTTCGGGCTAGCTTGGCACTTTATTTGCCATCTTTAATTTGAACTTAGATAGTTTCACGTCCTATTGACAATAGGCCGGATCAACAACGAGCACGAGCTGAATCTAATAGAGGTCATTGTAGTACATGACAATAGTAGGTCATGCCAAATTCAATCGGTTTCAATTTTTCTCAAGTCGGGTGCAAGATTCTGATTGGTCCTTAGTATCGGTTCCATTACGAGTTAGGTCCTTATCGGGTTTGATGAAGTTCGGGTTCACATTTCAAAGTATCCTGTCAATCAGTTGTCGGTTAACATTAAGTTAAAAGTAGTTCGGTTTGGATTACTACCATGTTGATCGTCGGGCCATAGTTGATTTAGTTGGTCTTGAAAGTCGCAAGTCAGATTTTGACATTTTTAATACTCCCTTTATCTTGTACTAATTGAAATAACTTTCACTGTTGTTTATTAGGAAAGATAATTGGTCCGAACCAACCTCTCGTTAAGTGCTTACAACTAAGCAAGACACCTGTATTTCCAGAGGTTGGGGATGCTAAATGCACTCGAAGATAATAGGCCTAAAGACCCATTGCCACCATAAGGTGAATGCCCCAACATGTTCTTGGGATGAGTATTCGAACCCTAAGCAATGCCCCAACATCGGTGGTAGTCTCCATTGAGTTACCACCTCTCCCTCGTTAATGTACAACTATGAACTTTATTATCTTTAATTATCTATTAGAAAAAATTGATAAAAAAATTAATACTCCATTCAACAGATAGACAATATAGGTGTTATTTTGTTTTCACCAAATCTAAGTAACCACTAGCAGCTTTGGTGGCAACATTTGCAGAAGTTGTTGAAGATTTGTACGTATATAAATGGACAAAGGCAACAACTATAAATCCACCTTCTCCCTCATAAATTTGGGCCTAATCATAATGATGCATGTGTTTCCTTTGAATTTGCAATAATGGATCATGTATGAGTGACCTATCCTCTCACTAAAAATGATTCAGAAGGAAAGTAAAGTCAATTTACTCAATTTTTTTCTTTTCTCTTAGAGTAATTAAATTTTGCATGTTAGAGAAACATTTTAATACTAAGAATATTATATTATGCATGGGACCATAGTGTTTTTGGATAGACGAGGGTGATGCTCTGGGTGAGGGATGAGCGCACAAGGGCACTAACTAGCCATATTATGCTCTCTTTGTAGTGTATACTGTATAGGCAGCATATTCATGCACTTATTATTGTTTAAGGACATAGTTGCTTGGGTTAACTTAATTAACTAAGCAGGATATTCTTTTGAACTGTTGCATTCTTTGTCTACAGTCCATGTGAGCATCCATGAAGAGAAGTATATGCAGCTTCCAATTTATATACAATCTGGTCCTCCTACTTTGGCAAGGGTTACATTTTCGTAACTACAAGCAAATTAAAGTAAGATTTTGCCAGTAACAAACCCACGGACTAATACTTTTGTGAGCAACTAAATTTCGCCAAATTTTACTTAAGATCGACCTGTTTTCTTATTCTTTAAGGGTATATGACAAATTTGTTATTCTCTTTGTTCTCATTACACCTTCCACTAATCTCCACAATTTTTGGCGTTCAGGTCAACTGGTTGATGGCTAATTAACAAAAAATTAACATTTGTTAGTTAATGAGGATATATGCCGGATTCGCTACAAACCTAAGGTACGGAGTATACCGTGTGATTTTCAAAATGCAAGAATACCTCATTTATTTTGTTAAAAGGTCAGCGCTACCACATAATAAACAAGGATCTAATAATTTGTACTCTCTCGTTTAAATAAAATAAATATAAAAAACGCATTTTCAGTTATATGTGGTTTTATTTTAATTGCAACATTTAAATACTTATCTTAATATGTCATGTTGGCCCACATGTATTTGGACATTTCCCTTGGGTTATGTGGGCCTACCTAAGGCTAAAGCATACATTTTGAATATTAGAGGGAGTATATATGGATTATAACAAAATATGCAGCAAATTAACCAACATTATTAAATCTGATATTTGATAAAAACGCATGAGTAGCATGAGTAAAAGATTAGCAAAGTAGTTCTTACTTAAAAATAGGCATAATTCAAGTATATATCCTAGTATCATACATACATCTAGTTCTTTAAATTTTTTCTACTGTCTTCCGATCATTGTTTAAATTTTTTTATGTGCTTCTATAATTAGAACTTATAAGATTAACTTTCTAAAGCTAATGAAAATTCTCAATGCACGCACATTTGGTCCAAATACAAGAAGCAACAACCAACTGGCATGGTGACTGTTTCGGGTAAAAAACTAGGATATGATATTTAGGGAGTCGTCTTGAGTTGTGCCCCGCCTAGTCCAAGCAAGTCTTGTTTGGATCACTAGAAGCCCGCAAAATAAGGAAACCTACCCCGAGGATGATGCCCCGGAACGCCCTCCGACGCTGCTCGGCAGAAGTAACTCCGTGGAGGGAGAAAGTAGTAGAGAAGTTCTCAAATGGTAGAGATTAGATACCCGAGTTATGAGGATGCGTTCCTATTTATAGGAAATTGTTTGATATGTGAATTGTGACTTCAGACCGCCAACAGAGGTATTCTCTTCCCTTCGGTGATTAGGGGCCTAGCAAGGCTATGGGCTAATATGTGAGGCTTAGTTCCCGGTAAGGATATTTTTACCTTGTCACATGTTATTGGGCTCGTCATATTATGGGCCCAAACAGTGACCAATGCTAACACTGTAGTACTTGGAGCAGCAAAAACAGATTTAAATTCAAGCTATTTGGGCTCAAAGCATATGAAGCTCATGTGCAGCAGTTGTGGCCACTGGCCAGTGGTTTACAATGAGGAAATGGGTCATCACCAAAAACATCGAGAAAATAATGGGTCCAATGTAGCGAGCTAGTTATACTACTGTGGTTTATGATTTTCTATCCACTCGTTTAGAAGAAAGTTTTACAAGTAATTGTGTTAACCTAGATTGGTTAACCCTGATTTCGAAATATTTTTTCTAATTTTTGTTTTTTTTGGAGTTACATCACTTTTTCATTGGAGCTTACATCACTTGTTCATTAGAGTTATAGCGTGTAAAATTCATTCTCATTTCTCATGTAAGTATGCATTCTCATATGAACTCACTTCTATATATATATATATGGAATGTATGAAATACGTATGAAGAGGGGAATAAAGAAAAGTTTCTACTCAAATTTTAAAATGCAACAGATACAAAAGGAAATGAATTGATAAAACATTCATATAAAAATAATTCTGCTACTTAATTAGATATTCGATTTATAAAATTTAGTTTAGTATAGAATATCCGTTGATTTTCGACCATTATTATGATATTACATATTCCAATCCGATTGGATATCAAAAACAAAACAGATACATGATTTGATCTCTTCACCTAGATAAAGATAGAATAATCGGAAACAATAAAGTATTTAACCAACCTTTTTTGACCTTTCTATTTTATTGTTACAAAAAGAATTTTCGGAGAAAAGAGATATTTTTACCTATTTAATTTAATACCATTTTTTAGAATTCCTAAAATAGGATTGTATTGTAAAGCGGGTTATGTTTATTATATTAAATAGTCAATTTAAACACGTGCAGATATCCATATATATCATATATAAGATACTCGATTGTCTGTGTAATTTTTGTTATGGTTCCGGGGTTTACATATACTCATAGTTGTTGTTATAATTGAAATTGAGAAAAATAAAAATGGAAATAAAGATTTTTCGGTTTTCTTATTGAAAAGACGCAATATATATATATATATATATATATATATATATATATATATATATATATATATATATATATATATATATAGGAATAGGATCTTGTGAAAACAAATTCTTAATCAAAACCGAAAACAGGGTAACTATTACCACTTTTAGGGCAACTTTATATATTTTAAGGGTAACTTTTACCGGTTTCGGGGTAACTAGATTATATTAAGGATAATTTTATGTATTTCAAGGGCAACTTTATATATTTTAAGGGTAACTTTTACCGGTTTGGGGTAACTATATTATATTAAGGATGACTTTATATATTCCAAGGGCAACTTTATATATTATAAGAGTAACTTTTACCACTTTTAGGGTAACTTTGAGTATTATAACAGTAACTTTGACTGATATGCAATCAATCTTCTTGCAATTTTAATTTTCAAAATCTTTTGTTTCATGTGGTAATGTCTAGTTTTATGCTTTTGGCGTCCTCTTTGTTATTTTTATCTTGTTCATTATGGTATAACATAATATGTGTTTTATTAGTTTCCCAAATATTGTTATTAGTTGTTGTTTTAAAGCTATTTGTTACCTCCTCTCTCACACATATCTTTGGCGAATTTCATACAACCTATTAGCTCAATTGGTAGAGCATTGTGTAATACACAACGATGTAGGTTCGAATCTTGCATAGGTTTAACTATAATCAAAGTTACACTAAAAGAAGTTACCCTTAAAATATATAAAGTTGTCCTAAAAGTGGTAAAAGTTACCCTTAAAATATATAAAGTTACCCTAAAAGTGCTAAAAGTTACCCTTGAACATATATATAAAGTTACCCTAAAAGTGCTAAAAGTTACCCTTGAACATATATATAAAGTTACCCTAAAAGTGCTAAAAGTTACCCTTGAAGTATATATATAAAGTTACACTAAAATTGCTAAAAGTTACCCAAAAATTGCTAAAAGTTACCCTGTTTTCGGTTTTGATTAACGGTTGTTTTCGACGGATCCTACCCCCTATATATATATATATATATATATATATATATATATATATATATATATATATATATATATATATATATATATATATGTGTGTGTGTGTGTGTGTGTGTGTGTGTGTGTGTGTGTGTGTGTGTGTGAATATGAATATATTACGGAGGTCTACTTCGTTAGATTGAATAGTCTTTAAAAGTCAATATGGAACAACTAGAAAAATGGAGGAATTAATAAAATCTAGCTTATCTCCCTTTAAATTAATTAGAAGAGTAAGAGTTATTTTTGAATTAGGTCGTGGAGTTGTGGTATTAACTAATGATATTCAAGTATTCTTATTCAAAGTGTTATTGATTTGCCGTTCTTTTCCATCACTTCCTATTATCCAAACTCCTAAAGTCCTAAAACTTGATTACCATGGGGTAAATGTCATCATGATACATCAATTATAGGTGGTAACGAATTTTATCATTCGCAAATCACTATATAAGAAATCTTGGGGGAAAAGCGAACCGGAGTTCTAAACCAATTGTATAGTAATTAATTCATATAAAAGAAAAAGAATAACGAGAATAGTTTAATACGAGTGTATTCTATTCAACTTATGTTAACTTACTTGACTTATTAACTTAGTTTAACTTATCATAACTTATTTTAACGTATTTGAACTTTGTACTTATTTTAACTTATCTAATCCTATATGAACTTATTGAAACTTATCAAAACTTATTAAAATTTGTTTTAAAAGGTGTTAGCTTTTGTTGCAACTTATTGAAACTTTTTGGAACATTTCTGGACTTATTTTTAACTTATCTAAACTTATTTTAGTTGATCAGATTTAACTTTTTTTCTGAAATAATTAAGTCGAAATAACTAATTTTAACTTATGTGAACTTATTTTTTCTATACAAATTTTCCACCAAATACACCCGAGTAAATTTTTTCACTAAATACCCTGCAACTTTTCAAACTTCACAATATACACTCAATTTTTTTGAAAATTCACCATATGCCCTAAATGACTAACATTGGTTTTTTAGGTCATTAGTTCTTAATTCTGTTACTGAACCTTAATTAACCTCAATATAACCTGTTCCTAGAGTTGGCAATTACCCATGGGTGTGGATTATCCATCCACCCGCCCCGGATAAATAAGCGAAAACCCGCGGTGATTGGCGGGTGAGTGGTAGGTGATGGGTGGATTGGGTGGTGGGTCGGGTCGGATATGGATGTCATTTTTTTACCCCATCACCCGCTCCATCCATCTATATATATATATATATATATGTATATATATATATATATGTATATATATATATATATATGTATATATATATATATATGTATATATATATATATATGTATATATGTATATATATATATATGTATATATGTATATATATATATATGTATATATATATATATATATATATATTAGAAAAAGAATTTAATTTTTTTTAGTCACGTAAAAAGATTGATATTAATAGTATTACTTTTCGGTGTGTAATATGATTGATATTAGTCGCTTTATTGTTAATCTATGACTAAGTTTTCAAATATTAAATTTTTAAAAATGGGTAAGACTACAAAATAGTTTTTTTTTCTAGTATCACCCGCTTCCCACCCGCTCCTCCCGTGGTTGATGGGTGGAGTGTATATGGGTGGAATTCTTGGCGGTTGATGGATGGTGTGGATGAGGATTTGGATTGCGAGTAATGGGGCGTTTAAGGTACACCCGATCTGTCTCCGATCCATTGCCAGCCCTACCTGTTCCTTAGTTGACAACTACTGAAATACCTTATATGGCCCTTTTCTTTCTCTTCCTCTGTAACTTTCTTTCCTCATTTTGGTTATAATTAGTGTCTTACTAGTTGTCTATTTGAATAAATGACTCAAATAGGGATTAATTAGGGTTTGGTAACAGAATTAGGATTAAAGCTAACAGTCGTTAATCATTAAGGATATATGACGAATTCTAAAAAAACATAAGGGGTATATGGTGAATTTGGAAATGTTGGAAGGTATTTGGTGGAAAAAAAAATTTTACTCTGAGATATTTTGATAAATTTTGTTAAATTAGTAAGAGAAATTATATTAACGCTCTCTATCTATGGGTGGAAGATAAAATGACTTGCGTTGCCACCATTCTATTTCCTCATTCTCGAGGTAAGATTATAGAGTAACAATAAAAGAAGTCTTATCACAACTACACAAGAATCAAGTTGTACGAGTCCAAGGAAAATATGGGTCATTACTCATTAAGTGATATGTAGATCTCTCAAGTCTCAACTCAGACCAATCGTAGAGATTCATTGTTCAGAGTTTTGGGTTTCTACTTTCTGGTAAATCATCTTAAATTCCTTCCCTTTGTCTTCCTCTTCCTCTCACTCCAAACCTAGATCTACAGCACACTTCACACCTTTATCTTCTTCCTTCATACCACAACCATTATTATAACTTCTTACTATTAAAAAAAACCCAGTTTTCATTTCATTACAACATTTCCACAAATTTCATCTGTAACCTAACAAAAACAACAAAAATGTATGAACCACAACTACTTAATCAACCTTCATACACCAATATATCATATTTTCCTACTCAATCTTTTCCTCCTTCAATTCCTAACCCACCCCCAAATTACCATTCTCTCTCCTCTGACCATTCATTATCTCACCCTCATCCTCCTTTCAATTCTCTCTCCACTGTTCCATCCTTCTCTCATCCTCCTACCTTCAACCCATATATTGATTCTGGGCATTACCCATCTAATTATGCCGGGTTTGGGGCCCCACCTGTTAATTATTCGGGTACTAATGATGTTACTCCCAGTTGGGTCGTCAAACAAGCAGCTCCTATAAAGTATTGTCCTGTATGTTTTTTTTTTCCCTTTTTCTTCATTTGATCTTTCTTGAAAATGGGTAGTTGTTGAAGTTTGTTTGTTATTGTTGGGTTTCTTTAATTGAATTTCTAATTTGTGATTGATGAATGTGCAATATATTTCTAAATGTTTTGGGTGGAAAGATATCAAAGGTGCATGTACATAGGCAAATTCTCAAAAAAAATTATCATACGTCCGGGTGTACCGTGAGCCTGGTACACCTAATGTTATTTTTTCTTTCATTGCTCATTTGAAATCATCCCAGTGAGTAAAATGTATTTAAAAAGGAGAGTTTTAAATGAACAATTAAGCAAAAATTAGTGTTGGGTGTATCATGCATATGGTCAATGAAACTGATGAATGAAAATGAGGCCGTCACTTTTTATTTTAAAGGGGTCATTTTTTTTTACGCTACTTTTTATTAAGTGATCTTTTTGGGTCAAATAGTAAGGTAGGTCCTTTTGTAGACCAACCTAATGACTTATGTACATATAATTTGTTATTGGTTTTTGTGCTTCTTGCAATGGTTATGTTGGAGCGTAATATTGTGTGGTTTAAAATGGAATTTGGGGTTCTGAAAATCATTATTGTTATGAGTTGACATGTAAGAAAGTAATTTTGACAAGGTCTAGCTAATCATGGGTATTTATGGATTCATGGTCTACATTTACCATGCAAAGTGATAATGCTGTTAAATGTGCTGCCTTGTTATTCTTTGGGGTGTTGTATTTAGTTTTATGGGGTGTCATGACTAGAAATTTACTAGCGGATGCTTTTAAGCTGCAGGCTATCCAACCGTTGAGGCAGGAGGCCGTTGCTTCAACAAGTTATGCTGCGCCAATGAACCACAAGTCGGTAAGTCGACAATTGGTTACAAATGTACCTAAGAAAAAACTAAAGCGACCCAGGGCTATTCCAAACAAATCGTCTGTGAGCCAAAGCGTGCGATGTGAGGTTTGTAATGTTGAGTGCAGTGGTGTTGATGTTTATGCGAAGCACTTATCTGGGAAGAAGCATGGCAAAGGTCTCCTGAAACTTTATGCTCCAGGTTTACAATCTGCAGCTATGCAAGCAGCTCAGTCTGCAAATAGTAGTGGTAAAATAGTTACTCCTGATGGACAAGGTGTCCCAAGACCAAATCAGCCTGCTAATTTGGAAGTGAAGAAGCAGAAGCTTTTGGAAGGTGGTGCCCCAGCTCAATCTATGAGGATTTGTGCAATATGCAATGTGGCCTGTAATGGGGAAATAGCATTTGCTGATCATGTAGTTGGGAAGAAGCATGCTGCAAAGGTGATTTTTCTTTTACCTTGTTTCACTGTTACCTGACTGCATCTAGGATTTAATTGCAACTAGCTGATATCACATGTGTTTGCAGTTTAATCTCAAGAGGCCCTATGTTCTAGAAGTATTTCATCGGTCAATATCGGTAAACAAGTGTTTTTTTGCATAGGGTAATATTATGAGCCTATGGGGTTGAATCTGGTTAAGCTGCTTTTGGGGAAAAGTGCAATAAATAGAATGTGAAACCTTGAAAGTTGACTAAATATTTTGAGGATGTATGAATTAGGAAGAGGTGATACTCAAACTCGTATACAAGGGTCATAATTTGGTTTGAGTAGGAAGAGTCTGAGATGGTTATTCTAACATTAAAGATCCCGTAAAAAAAAGGTCGAAGATGTAGGATACATAACGAGTCTCCAAGGTCTAAAGTCTAAACACACTCTCACTTGTTATATATGCACCTATCCATTTGAAAGTATCAATGTTCCTATGTAACTACACTTTGTTGAGAGTTAACCTTTTCCCCTTCTTGTATTCATGCTCTTTCGCTGTGCTCTAGGTTAGGCTTTGCACATATGCTTTTGGTGTATTGTATTGAATTAGAATTTTTAGATTATCGCTAAATATGTCAACTAGAAAAGCTAGTCGTTTTTATTGGCTCTTCCCTTGTGGCAGTGGTGGCCACTCTGAGTAATGAAGCAGTTCGAACCTTTTTAAGCACCATGACAGCATCATTTGGTATTGTATAGTTTGTAAAATGAATATGAGGGAGTGAGGTTGCTTTTCCCTAGATCATTTGTGGCGAAATGCATCCATTCTAAACTTGGTTTGTTGATTAGGTCAAATTCATTCACCTCTGAATAGCTCAAGTAATGAAGAAAGGAAATGCTTTTTTGTGGTCATGTGCCCAAGTGTAGTTTTAGCCTCCTTAGTTAACGTTCAATTGGCTGATGAGTGATGATATAGAACATTGTTGGGGCTTGGCTACATACTGTTGAAGTAGAATTCTGATTAATGCAGGAGGTGGGAAAGAAACGAAACAAGAAAGAGGTAGTGTTTACTGATCATGCCCCTTGATCTTATATATGTTAATTTTAGTTGGTGCCAGTCTGGATTCCCTACAGTTTTGCTTTAAGCAAGCACACTATTAGCAACACTATGGTTTTGACTTTTAGTAGATTGAGATCTGAAACCAATCTGCATTATAGTAGCCTACTTAGCTCCTTTGATCTAGTGTGGAGCAATTTAATCTTTTAAGGTTCAAAGAAGATATTGCATGGCGGACTGTGCCTTTATGATCTTTGGTACTTTATGCACAAGGTGGGTCTTTTGCCGCTGTATGCCAGATCTCCATAATGTATCGTGAGTTTGAAGAGAGATAAAAAGTTTCTCTCAATTTAATCTTTTAAGGTTCAAAGAAGATATTGCATGGCGGACTGTGCCTTTATGATCTTTGGTACTTTATGCACAAGGTGGGTCTTTTGCCGCTGTATGCCAGATCTTCATAATGTATCGTGAGTTTGAAGAGAGATAAAAAGTTTCTCCAGGAATGAGAGTCAACGAATTTCATGATTGCCTTGGCAAAGGAAATTTTGGGTTTTTGAACTGATAGCTCATGTGTAAATGGTGAGGCTGTTGAGTATTGGGCCTATTGCCTGTTGCAGATGCTATACAATTAACTGGCAAACAGGTCATGTTCTGTTAGGCTATTGTTTCATGTCAATAATAAATCTGATGTGATTTCCCGAAGCTAGCCAAACCTTTTGATCAAATAGGTTACTCATCGTCCAGTTAATTTAAGTAATTTCTGTCTCTGAGATGTCGTGTTCAGTTCAGGTCAAGCTGTCGTGTTATGTTGCTTTTACTAGTTGAAGTTAGCAAGTATCTTTTGCTGGATCATGTCCATAGACCATATGTGTGTCATAAATAAGCAGGTAAAGCACTGCAACTCTGCAGCAATAAGTCCGCCTGTTTCAATGGAAGTATTGTAATACTAACTGCAGTGTTTTTTTTTCCTGTGAATCGTATTTGTTGTCTTATTCACGAGTTAAGTTAGCTTTTGCTGTCTCTTTGTGCGATGGGAGGATTTTGGTGCTCTCTTGTTCTTCCTCTTTTTCCCTGATATTAAAGGAAAATGTCAATTACTATAGGATACCACGGAGAGGAGACAAATTAAACGTGCTGCTTGTGTTTTTGGTGGCAAGATGATGATAGCTCTCACATATAGTTTGCATATGATCCTTTTTTTTTTTTTCTTATTTTGAGAAATTAAACAAAATCTCTCTACTTTGTATCTTAAATGGCCTCTACCTTGTGGACTACTTTTTTTTATCTCTCTTTCTCCAGATTGTGTAGTTAAGTTTGGTGGTTGAAATTGACATGTCTGAAATCTGAATATAGCAACAAATGGATTGAAGTGGATTCTGTCATCCTTGATAGGTTTTCGAGTTTGGCAGAGTATTTTGTTCAGTCTTACTTTTATGTCTTCCCTGCCGTCGGCTTCCCTTCCGGAGACAATTCTAGAAGTGCTGTTTTGGATCTTGTGGGGAAGTTCTCTAAGAGGTTATATGGCTAGAAGAGAGCCTAAATTTTGTTGCAGGGACAGATTTTATTCAGTGCTGTCTCTACTTCTTTTTATATTTATTTTATTTTCTATCCCTTTTTAAATGGCTAGAAGATCTCGCTTGATTATTTGAAGTACTCTCTTGGATCTTGTGGGGAAGATCTCTAAGAATGTTACGAGGGTAATCCTTGGATTAGTTTGGAATTCCATGGTTGAACGAATTCCTTAGAAGTTCGATGGTAGGAAGAGGACCTTTTTCTTTTCAGGAGTTCAGATTACTCTTGTTCACTCTTCCCTATATCAATCTCCTTGAAACTCTTACCCCTAATATAAGCTATTGATTTCGCAATTGTATTTTGAACTGTACATGTCTCTTGAAATACAGCACCTCACTCTGGCTGGCTAGTCAAAGCTTGAAGTCCATAGTGCTCATATGTGCGCTGACTGTATTAATACCATGTGGAACTGTCATGTGGTTCATGGTTCTGCTTATGATGTCAGGTTTGAGGGACATCATTCCTATCACTCACTAAAGTTTGGGTCTTTGGGAAAACTCAACCAGTTATTGACTTTCCAATAATAAGTTTGCATTCTTAGGAACTTGAATATGCAAACTATATTGTTGGCTAGGGGAAAAGTCAGACTTGTACAAATTGAATCAATTGGTAACTCTTCTACTGGTGTTACAGCTTGTTGGATACACTTGACACATTACCCTAATGCTTCTGAAAGGGATTACTGAGCAGGGTAGAAATAGGGGGCTGATGTATGCAGCCTTGCCCCTGCAATAATAAAGTGGATGCTTCCAATTGATCCTTGATCTGATGTACACTAATCATCAACTATGTTGGCAGTTTATTGAATTTAATTTAGCTCATTATGACCCAAAGGCCAGAACATAATGAAACTTTGACTCCATTGGACATGAATATGTGGCAGTTTGTTGAAACTCCTGTTGAATTAGGCTCAGTCTGCCATTTTTGTTTGTTGTAGCTTGTCCTTGTATAACTGGTTCTACCATTAACGGTTTTGTTCATTATGAGCTGTGCCATAGCAATTTTCTTTTCCTTTGAATGTTTTGTGAGATTTTACTCTCTTATGCGATCAATTCTTTTTTCTTTTTTTTTTAGTTAAGTGGGTTATCTGTTTTCATCCATATATTATCTTTAATGTCTGATACTCCTGCTTTAGGAACGTGCTCGCAGTGTGAATTCAAATCCTGTTTCCGTGGGTATGTCGGAGACCAAGGCGCAACAAAATCCAACCAAGAAAAAAAAAAGTGCGAAATCTGCTCCAGTGTGGTGTGTTGTTTGCAAAATCAGCTGTACAAGCAGTGATGGTCTGAAGATTCACTTAGCAGGAAAGAAACACCAAAAGAATGTGCAGAAGCTCCAAAACTCGAACTCTAGCACCATTACTACCCCTGCCTCAACTTCAGCTCCACTACCCTCAACTGCTGCTCCACTACCATCAACTGCTGCTCCACTACCCTCAATAAATCCGTCCACTGGAGTTGAAGGAAACACAGCTGCCGCTAAAATAACTTTGCCTGAGCCTCAGAAGGCGAAGAGAAAAGGTCCGTCTAAGGAGCCCAAGGATGTGGAGACGAAGAAACGGAACGTTCTGGAATCTGGGGCTGCTGCTGATGCTTTGAGAACGTGTACTATATGTAATGTGGTTTGTAACAGCGAGACGGTCTTCAATTCTCATTGTGCTGGCCAACGACATGCTGCTATGGTCAAACAGGCTGAAGCTGCAAGCAGCGGTCTCCAAGTTGCCTACCCCAGGCACGCTTCATGAAGAAAAATCACCTCACAGATTAACCCCCGTCAGGCCGTCACGATTCTATGTTGTGTAGATTTTGTACAGACTAGACACCTTTTCTTTGAAGGGCTCCATCAGGAAATGAAACTAGTAGCATCCTTGGTCTTTGTTGAATATTTTGGGCCTACAGGTGGCGGGGACGCAATCCAATTCTTAGGTATATTTTCCTGGTACAAGAAATACAGAAACATCAAGTTTTTTTTGGGGACATCAGCAAATATTGCAAAGAAACAAACTGAATTTACATAGTAGAGAAGCAGGATAACGTGGTTACTAGCCTAGCCACTTTATAGGCTTCTCCAACTTGTGTTTCTTGACAACTTATGAACAGTACACCAAACAAAGCTTTTTGGGCCGTTAGTTATGATTATAAAGAAGTTAATTTGGTTGTAATACCAAAATGGGACAAATTATGTATAGTTGCCTTCATATTAAGCAAAAAATGACAAGTTGATGCATCTGACTAAAATTATCCAAATTCGTAAAAGATATTATTCTAAAATTGTTCTAGCAAGGGAATACAGTGGTGAAACATTGGAGTAAAATATGCACAACAGGCTGCATGAGGTTCTTTGGAGTGAGAGTGGTGTGACTTTCTAGAGGAAACTACTATGGTCTATGGAGGCAAGGCAAGCTATGTTGCACACAAGTCACAACTTTCATGGAAGTAGCGCGTCTGTATCGGAAACACTTCATTGGAAACTTTTTCATAAGCAAAAAATTATTATCAACACCCATTCTCTGTTTTCTTATCTGCGCTATAGAGGAGGTGAGTTAGGATCTTCTACAAGCGTTGAGGGAAAAAAAGAAGAGAGGAAAAAAATAGTAAAGGGAAGATGAGTGAACTTATGAAATGGAGAAGGTTGAGGACCATTTAGAAAAATAATACAAATGGAGTCCACAAACTCTAAATTGGATTGTTGGATGAAATCTCTCTAAAGGTAGTGAATTACCGAAGTTATAATATTTAAAAGGCAATGGATAGTTTTATTTTTCTTCTATATTGTAGTTAATTGAAAAGTGGTTAACCAAAGATGGGTAGGAAACATAATTCTCTTCATCGGATTTGGGTTAAGCAATTTCCAATTTGTCTATGAAATGTACTAAAATTATGAATCCTTTGACAATTTTGTAATAGCAATGCCAAATGCCACTAAAATACAGTTTAGAAGTTATACATACAATTGTGAGTCCCATATTCATATACATAAAAAAAAACCCAATTATATGCACCATCCATAACCACAAAGTTGTAGCTAAATATACAGTTGTAGCGGTCAAAAATCAATCAAATATTATGAAATATTTTGTTGGGTACATCTTGGATCTGAACCAAATAACCTGATTTGGGTTCCATTTTGATCATATATTCATAATTTCCTTGGATGCCATCTAGCTTAGTTGGTAAAGTCTTGTGAGAATGTCGGGTTGGTACCCGAGACCTGGAATTGAATCCCGTGTACATCACTTTAATAGTTGATTTACAACAACCAAAACAATATTCATTATTCCCGTTAGCCCTTGGTACTCAAAAATCAAAATGAGTTGTCCATCTTCAATTCAAAATTCTGAAAAGTACCAATAATGATTGAAAAAAAGATTTAGAGGGTAATTTCACCCTTATTGTTGACTTACTTCTTCTTCATTGCGCCATTCTGGGCTTTCTTGAAACCTTCTTGTTTCTTCCATTCAAATTCCTTTGAACTCATCCTCCCAAATTTCTCTCTCTTGTTATTCGAATAATTCTTCTTCTAGATTACTTAATCGGTAAAATCAAACAAATTGAACTCTGCAAATTTCTCAAGTTCCAATCTTGGAGCATTATTTTTTTTCTGGGTATTTTTCAGTTCTTTCATCTTCTGATTGGCAGATAATTTACTATTCAAGGTAATTTCGAGTTTCAGTAATAACCCATTTATTTTGTAGAATTTATATTGCAGAAATGAGTGACTTTGGTAAAAAGCTGTTTCGAAAGAACATAATTTTATTTTTTGAATTTGTTGTGTTAAGGCATTGAACTTGTTTATGTTTATGAACTGGATAAATTATCATGCTCTTTTTTTAGTATTAGATAAAATATCATATTTTTGTTTATGCAAGTTATTCCCTCATGTCAATTTGTAGAGAATGTTTTAATTGTAAGCTAGGTTAGCTTGTTTACTGAGGACAAAATTTGGCATAAACATGCATTGATATTTGATTGGTCCGGCTTCCTTTTGCTAATTAGCATTTCTCCGGATTCCGGAATTATTATGTTATTCATGTATACTGTATTATGAGTTAGTTTCCCTAATTTGTAAAGTTATACACTGATTGTTTATGTCTGGACTTCCCAAGATGCTAAGTTGAATTGAGTAACAGGGGAGAGTATGGGAATTATCGAACTATTAGAGGGCACATTGGCGTCTTAGTTAAATCGCGCATTATCCGTTATAATGAGGGCTAGGACAATATGACAAGTCAGAAAAGAGAGAGTGGTTTTGTTTGTTGGAAGTTGGAGAAACTGTTGTAAATGTTGGCGAGAGGAGAAGGAAGTCGACTTTTCTTGTATGTTAAGACTTTCTAGGCCCATATGATAGAGGGATATGAGCTTTAGAGTTTGATGGCCATGAACATCTGTTGATGGGAAACCTTTATTGGAGTGATCAAAAGCTAGCCCATCAAAGTAGTTATTTTTTATGATTTAGAAGGGGTGAAAGTCTCCTACCAGTCGTTTAAATATATTTTTCCTCAGGCATCTGTTGTCTTTCTTCTGTTGATTAAGTTTTGAAGATTTAAATGACATGTAAGTTAGTTTTGGAAAGAATTCTTGCAGGAAAACATGTATAATATGTGCTTATTCCCCACTCATGAAGTCATAAAGTCTCTACATAATTCATTGAATTCCAAAGCTTCAAAGAGGGAGGGTCATTCTATTTCTTGATTTTTATTTCGTGAGAACCCTCTTTCTAGAGAGTTGCTTGTTCACGTTACAAGTTTGATGAATGCTGTAGAGACTTATACCTTTATGAATCGTCTAGCTGACATAATCTGACCGCAGATGCTTTATAACTTTTGTTGTGGCATTTTCTACAAGCACAATTGCACATTAATATAGGCTCATTGCCAAATCCCTCTCCCTGGACTTCTACGGATTGTTCAATTGTTGAATTTACTTTGATGGACTGATGAGAGTATGAGACTCTATTTGTTTGTAATAAAGTTTATTAGAAGTATGTTGAAAGTTAAACAAAAAGCATCTTTTCATTTCTTAAAAAATGTTTCTTTGGGTGTTCCGGAAATATATTTTTCTGAAAATTTGACGACAATAAGCATATATGTAAGCGCTCCATTTATGTGTCCATGCCAGATGCATACTGAGTTGCCATTTTCATCATGTTTGGAGAGAGCTGTGGAGATAGTAAATTAAGGATGATCCTATGGGAGAGTGAGATCACTTTCATTAGTTTTTTTGAGAATTGAGAGTGTCGGCTCTCTAGGTCAATATAGTGTTTAGTTGGTAGGCCTTCTACTTAAGGTGTGAGCTTGTGATGGAATCTGTCAGATCTATATAAACATGGTTAGGGGGAGTAGATGGAAATTGTCTGCATTGAAGGTCGTGATGCACCCAGACTCAACTGCCTGATTAGGTCAACAAGTGTTCTCTTTTCCTTCTAACTTGTCAAATTTTAAAATCTCTAGGCTAGTAGCTCTTTCTGACTACATTTTCATTCTTTTTTTATCTTCTATTTTTATAAAAACTTGCATGTTGGGACATAACTTGGGTTCAAGGGGACCTAACTCCCCTAAAGCGTCTTCAGTCATGAAATTTGAAGGTTGTGTTACCCATGTGTATACCTACAAATTCTAGCATTATCGCTAAACCGTCTACCCCCCTCCAAACAAGAAGAGGTCGATACCCATATGTAAAGAATTTCCCTCCATATGTATGCATACAAAGATACAGTATGATGGTTGAGTTGTCTTGTTCTAGTCATGAAATGCAAGGAATGTGTTACCCATATGTAAACATACAAAATTGTGGCATGATGGACAGATGGTTGAGTTGTTTTGCTTTCAAAACAAAAGGTTAAGATACCCATTTGTAAAAAAATGTTTCCCCACTCCCCGAACCAATCTTTTTTCATGTTCTGTTATTGCCAATACAAAGTATCTAGTAGGAAATTTGTTCTCCTTAGTTGCTACTCATCTGTAGAGAGTAAGTACCTTGTGCTAAGTGTTCATGCTGATATATTGAAGTGCTAAATGTTCATGCTTATATATTGGACTTATTCTTTTGGTCCTTTTCATATCCAATACGTTTATTCGCATACATCAAAAAGCACATGCAGATGTATTTTTAAGAATTTTTTAGTAACTGATAATAAAAAAAATTAATGGTGTTTATGACAGTTTTGCAACCAGGCAGATATTTATCGTTTGTGGTGTATGTTTTCAAGATGTCCACAAGCTCCAAGAGTGATACTGATGACTCCAATTTTGATGTAGAGGAACTATTACATATTGAAGCAAGATGTAGAGAGGTATCTTGCAGTACTATTGTTCTTATGGGTTGTTTTTGCATGACAACGTAAGTTTTAATTAAGTTGTTGTGGACTTAGATATATTTGATTTACAAAAGAGAAAAAGTGTTGTATAGAAGCGATCAAGCACAGAAGATATTTCCCTTGGCGAGTTGAATAGCAGTGATAGATTCACTGTAGCTCCCCCCAGTGGACCTATTGGTCTTTGCATTAAGGGTGTCTTCTCTTCGCCTTTTTATTGATGAAGTTTTCTGAACGGAATTTATTTATACTTGTTTAATTTTATTGGAACTTATCTTAACTTAGTAGAACTGTTATGAACTTATTGTAATTATTGAAGATTATTTATAACTAATTAGAACTTATTGGAAGTTGTTGGAACTTAGCTCAGTTATCTGAACTTATCTATATACTTAAACTTATTTTTAAGGTGAAGAGAATGCAACCTACAAGGGGCGGTGATTTGATGGAGCAAATTAGATAACACCCCTCTCCCTTCAGAAAAAACAGAAAAGAGAAACCTTTGTATCTGTTCAGTCGCTCCTTAGGCAAGGGTATTGTAAAAGAGGGAAATGTATTAATTTACAGTGGTAGATAGCAAAATGTTCTGTTGCACAGAAGCAGACTGTTAGGTTCTTGATTTACAAGAAAGAAAGCTAAATGTTCTGTTCAACTCTATGCAATAATTTAGCTTGTGAAATGCAATAATGATGGGTGCATTGCTGGTCATAGGAATTTGTTATAACATTTATGCCATGACAATATTCCAATTTTCAATTTTATATCTATTAAGCCATGGTCCTTTCGCATGCTGTCATTGAAGCTTCATGAGACTTGCTGGGTTGTCAAATTTATATCTTTATCCGTTCTGTTTCTCAAATCAAGGTTCTGAAAGAAGCTACCAAAAATGTAATAATCCTCATTTGCACCTTATCAGGCAATTGTCTAGTGATTTTCACCTACGTCTTCTACAGGCACTTTTATCTGCCAGCTTGCAGGATTAGTCTACTATCCCAACGGCCCGACCCCGATGCTAAGATTTTGTCTTCTATAAGATGGATGATGTAGAAGTCTGCTTTCACATTTTATAAGGAGAACGGAGGGGGAGGGGACATTTTGTATTTTATTTTTTGTACTTCCTCCGTTTTTTTAGTTGTACCCAAAGGGTTTGGCACACATGTTGAGGAGAAAAGATTAGGAGTGCGAATTTACAAAACAACCCATGTGATGTTTGGTAAAGCTAGAGAGAAAAAGCTGCTTAATTGTTTGGGACCATCCCCAGGTGCCAAGGGTAGTTATGTGAATTGAAGGACCAAAAGTTACCAAATAAGGTGTACAATTAATTCAAAACAGACAAAAAAGGAATAAGGTACAACTAAAAGAAAACAGATGGAAGTATTTTTTTAGTCCTCTATGGTGTATGCTATAGCAACAATATAACATCACTGATCTTTTACTTTGTTTTAATGAGATTACTTTTGCATGAAAGGAGTAACTCATGCATTGCTTTCTTGCTTCTTGTTTTGGTTGCAGTTAAGAAGAGAGAAGGACTTGTTAAAAGAAACGCAATCCCAAAGCTTTGACTTGATCAAAGTAATTCGTCTATCTTTTTATAAACATTCTGTTAATTTATTGACATGTATCACTGCTTAGTTACAGAATCTGTACTCTTCATCCTTCCATCCTCTCGACCCCCAACCTGGAAAAAAGGAAGTACGTGCTGTTGTGGAAATATCATTTGATTTATTGGAGTCTCAATTGAATCCTAGAGGACTTTATGAAGCATATATGACGGCAGACAGTTTTATGTGTACACTTTGTACCCGCGAGTCTATCTTTCCCTGTTAGTCTTTTCTGTATATGTAAAGAGCTATTATCAGTGTGCCATCTTTTTTTAATATATTTATTGTTTATGATGTGCCTTCTAAATTCTACCAAAAACTGATATGAAGCCTGTTGATGAATTCACATAAACAATGTGCGCTGATGGTATATAGTTCTGTAAGTCCCAAACTGAAAAGGACACTCTAGAATGAAGGATGTATGTTTTCAGTTGGTGATATTTACGTTCTGGAAGGATAGTCAGTGTTCTTTTTTACTGTTCTGTACATTAAAATCTGTTCTTCGTTATTCTATGGTGATGTTAGAACAAGTGCGAACTCTGCATGCTACCATGAGGCTTGGTTATGTTCTTATTTCTTACTAAGTACTAGGTTTTATGCAATGCAGAGACTGGAGCTGCATGTAAGGAGACTGAATGAGGTTCGCTTGGAAGATAGGAGGCGCATTCAGGAGTTAGAAAAAGAGTTGAAAAACTGCCATCAGGAAATTGGTAATACATTCATCCCTTTTTGTGCAATCTATGCACTAGGCTTTCTTCCCTTTGTCACTGTTTGTGTTTATTTTGGTGGTGTGAGTGCGGGATTGAGTCATCCACTCAACGGGGACCTATCTTGATTGATAAGGTTGACATTTTTTTGGGGAATGTGTAGATTAAGGACGGCGATAGGGAAACTAAACTAAACCATCATGGACAGCATGACCACTGGAATCTTTTTTTTTGTGTGTGTTTTGGTGAACCGCTGGAATCTTTGTACAATATCAATTCAAAATTACCCAAATGTCTCTTTAGAGGATCCTATGCTGTGAGATCCTGTGTGTAGTTTTCTTCCTCCAGTTCCTAGATTGCTTTGCTGGTGCTTATAAGCTGTAAATTTTGCTATGTTGATTGTGTGAAAGCATCATTATTCCTTTGGTGCATAATTTGTCCTCTTTAGACTTTTTGCAGGATGAGCTGAATGCAAGGAATGCAGATGTGAATCATTTGGAAGAGCGTCTTGGGAGCTTCGAGATGAAAATAGTTGACTTTGACCTTTTGGAGGAGGAAGTTGTCGGTCTAAGGGAGGAACTGCAGAATTCAAACTCGGAGTGTGATTTTTTAGCTCAAGAGCTGGGCACTAAAGAAACACAACTCCATCAATCAAGATTGCATATAGGAAAACTAGAAGAGTCTATTGCCTCTAATGCATTGGAGTACCAATGTGAAATAGAGAGCTTGAGGTTGGAAATGATGGCCTTTGATCAAAGCTGTTGTGAGTCTAAAGATTTCAAGGGTAATGGAGATAAAATGTGCCATGACCTCCATGAATATGAAGAACTTATTAAGCAGCTTAAGGAAGAACTTAAGAAAGAGAAATTTAGAGCAAAAGAAGAAGCAGAGGACCTCGCGCAAGAAATGGCAGAATTGAGGTACCAAATGACAGAGTTACTGGAAGAAGAGCGCAAACGCCGTGCTTGCATTGAACAAGCCTCGTTACAGAGAATATCTGAGTTAGAAGCACAGCTTCAGATAGAGCAGAGGAAATCTGTTGGCCCTCTTTAGAGCATCTGTGAAGCATAATAGTTTTGATGAGTTCAATACTGTCTTGCTCTGTAAGATTATGTAAACTTAAAGGATTACCTGAACAGGGTTTCTATGATTGTATATAAAGCCTCCACATTCTTCCTTAAGGTTTTCTCCTCCAAGAGCACCATCATAATCAAGCTCTATCTCACGGTAACCAAGTCCACCGCCATTGAAGAATCTACTACCAACCAACAAAACCACCTCTCATTCCAGCCTCCAAAGATCAATCGGGAACCCATCAAACCCCCTAGTCTTTGGCAAGGTCAACAAGCCCTCTCGAAATGCCCCCAGTGAAAACCATGTTCGTGAACCGCATCCTGTCCTGATCAACTGTCATGTTGAGCTTTTCCACAAAGGAAATAACATATACCAGGATCCCTCCCTGATTCACACATTCTCCATTTTGGTATTGGGGTTGGGTACATGGTGCAAATTGATCAAAACTTTGTGGCTGTATACACGGATTATGCTGGAATATCCATCTTCAATATACCTCTGCTTCAATGGCAGACCAATATCTCCTTTGACCATAGTTGGAGAGTCAGGGGCCAGAGACAACTCTGGAGCTAATTGCATTTTTTAATAATAGTAACGTTTTGACTTTTGCACTATTCATGTACTTACTTTGACCGGTAATTTTGGAACTAATATATAATAGAAGTTTTACCAATTACTCCCTCCGTCCCAAAATATAGTTTCTGATTCTATTTTTTCACGGGAATTAAGGTAATAAGTAGAATCTAAGAGTGATAGTAAAGATTTTTTATTTATTTAAATAAATGCTGTATGGGAAAAAATGATTTTAGGAGAGAGAATGAAGAATAATTGGTGAAAGAGCATCAATTGTAACACTTGGGTTGAATAAACAAAGCAAAAAACTAATTTCAAGAAGTAAATAAATGATGGTGACACAGTTTTTCTAGGCAAATTACGGAAAAATGTGGAACTAAATATAGAAATAAGAACTATATTTTGGGACACCCAAAATGGAAATAGGAATTATATTTTGGGACGGAGGGAGTAGCATGTAAGATGTTATTAGATTTATGTTAATATATATTTACAATATTTCCACTTTTTATAATTTTCACAAATTAATAATTAGAGGTATTAATGGTCAAAGTTGTATATCGGCATGTGTGAAAGTCAAAATATTGCAACTACAAAGAAACAACGAAAGTATATATATATATATATATATATATATATATATATATATATATATATATATATATATATATATATATATATATATATAATATAGTTCTTTCAATATTATACGATAGATTTTTATGATCTCTCTATGTACTCTTAAGTCTTAACAATAGGATGTTCTCAGGTAGATGATGATTTAATTTTTTCATAGTTCTTGCTTTTTTTGATGATGGGTGTGATAAGATAACCATTTGTCTTCCATAAGGTGTTTGTCTTTGCACCACCAGGCACCAGCATGTGCAAAAGGATATTGAGCATATTTTAGAAGTACACAAAGCCCAATTTGCAATACTTCGAAACTTGTCACTTGTATAGAAAAAAAGAGCAAGTGCAAAATATATGATATCATAACATGATAGTTGAAGTCTTGAAGATGAACATGTCTTTCTCTTTTCCTCAATCACCAGCGATATTCCTCGCTTCATAACTGTTGCACCACTACGTATGTTCCCACCGAGTTCCTTGACTGCAGCACCATCAGCAGCTGCAACACCTTGCTTTTAGGTGGGGGTGGCCGGGTGGGGGAAGGACTGAAGGAAACAGGGAACACATGAAAAATACATCCTTGATTCTATTATACAGGATATTCAATGTTAATATCATATAAATAAGATTTTGCTATTTCTAAAGAGTACTATTAATAATTGTCAAAGCAGATTTTGATTTCTTTTATCTAAACCTAAGAAAATGATAAGTTAATTTTATCTGTTGATATAATTGCTTTGACCATACTTGAGCTTGGTGAATATTTTAAATAATGACCACGAAAAAGTAATCTTTACAATAAATAAATAATGTACAACCATGACTCTACAACCATCTATTAAACGAGAAAGGTTAGATATCTAAATTTTGAAATATGAATGTGCGGGATAGTTTTGTAATTTCTATTGAAGTGGGGTCTAACAATTTCTCTATTTCACATATAGAAATCTAACAATTAGATATTTAGCATTTCTCCTATAAAATAAAATTAATCGAAATTCAAATATATTCAGTACTTCTCTAAGTTTAGAGTGTTTTGGTAATCCGGAGATAAACTAGTATATTACTTCTAAGTTCTAACTTAGAAATCTTTTTATTCTTCATTTTCCCCCTCTATTGTTTGCTTTGGAACGTTAACTTGAGACTTACCCACATTGGATTTAACTGTCACCATCTAACCATATATGAGACGCTCAGTGGTTTTAAGGTGCTCATCGTGTCTTTTTTACAACATTAACTCTAAATCACTTGATCAGTCGCACCCCACAAATTTATTCAAATTTATTCAGTTAAGTGTTAACCAATTACATCAGTAAAATTTTGGCAGATTTTTTTTTATTAATCAAACTCCAAGAACAAACACAATCCCATCAATGGCAACAATAATCTGTCCCTCAAAATCAATATTATCCCCATTATTCACAATCTCAAAGAAATCATCAATCACACCATCATGGAAATGGAGCCCAAATTATCAACCCCACAAATTTTCTGCTCCAAAGATGGTTTCTAGTGGTGGGTTTTTTGATAGACGTAGTAGTAGCAATTTTAGACCCAACAACTCTTCTTCTTCATCATCTTTTGGTAAATTTGATAAGAAAAATGGGCAGATTGTTGTGGATACTTGTTTGGTAATTCCTCCACCAAATTTCAGGAAACCTCGTGCCATTATTAAGTTCCTTGGTGGAGCTTTTATTGGCAAAGTTTCTCATGTCACTTACAGGTTTGTCTTTCTTTTGGAGAATTTGAGATTTTTTGATTTTCAAATCAAATTTACTTGGAGAAGTGGATTTGGGTGTTTGGCTAATTGGGTTTGAGGAGTTTGAGTCAGTAATTTGGATAAAATAATGAAAGTTGTTAGCTTTAATGGGTTCTTGTTGTACATGATTGCTGATTTCTTGTATATGTTGGGGGTTTTTGTTAAGAGGAAAACCCACATGGAGAGTCTTACCCTCGCGGGCTACTCCGCCTATTGCCAATTGGTTTTAAGATGGAACCTCATAGCTCATAGGATTTGTAATTTGTATGTAGGCCCTTTGAAGATTTGTTAGGTTTTCCCTTAATTTCAGCTGTTTAGTTGAGCTATTTGGAATTCAAGGATGAATATCTTTTTTTGTCAATGTGAAAGTTATTCATTAAGGCTCCGTTTGGTTGGGTGTAAAACATTTTCAGTGTAAAATGATTTTCATGGAAAATAATTTACAATGAAAAACACAATTTCAAAATTAGTCTTCCGTTGTTTGGTTCTATGTAAGAAAAATGATGAAAAGAAAGGAAAATGAAAGGGAAGGAGGTAGTGAGAGGAGTGTACAAGAGAGATAAGGAAAAGGAAGGAAAATGGTTTTCCATCTATTTTGAAGGGAAAATGGTTTTCCATCATTAGGAGAGCAATTTTATTCCTAGGGAAAATGGTTTTACACTCCTTTGCACACCAAACAATGTAAAATTGGAAATAGAGGAAAACAGTTTTCCTGGAAAATGTTTTACGCCCTACCAAACGGAGCCTAAGTTGCTACTATGTTAGGTCTATCAAAGGTTCTTGCTTGATTTATACATGTGTGTAGACTAAGAATTTGGGTCCTAGAATTATGGACTTAGATACTGACAATTAGTGTTCTTTAGGAAAAAACTTTGTCTACCCACCATTAATAAAGACTTGTTGAAGGTTATGGTAATGGAATCCAACTCAACATAATAATTATTTTTTTAATACTCTATTAGTAGTGGGTTGTCTACCCGGTGGGTAGGTGTAGCAATTACCTGTTCTTAATGTTTTATCTTTTATTTTTATATTTCAGCTATCTAATAGAGCTATTGGCAAAGGAAGGATATCTTGTTGTGCTAGTTCCTTATAATGTGACATTCAATCATGAAGATGCAGCTAGGCAGGTTTATGAGAGGTTTAATGCCTGCTTGGATATCCTTCTCACTTCTGGGTTATCTGATGCGAAACTCGATGCTTCCCAGCTCGTTTGCCTTCCTGTTTTCTCTGTTGGCCACAGGTAGCTTACTCTTTTCAGTGCTTCATCTATGGTCATGCTTTGTTGATTGAATTTACCAATTCTGGTTGCAAAGTTTGGTGAATGTGGTGCAATTCTATAGCATTCTGTTCGCATTCATCTTTTAGATTATGTTGTGTATGCTGTACTAAGTAATTATAGTATGGAGTCATATAACCTGTCCGATTGACAGTACTGCGGATCTAGTTTAATTATTGTATCACCTTTTTGCTTTTACCATTTGAGTTGGATGCTATGTGCTACGATATCTTCAATAATCAGTATTATTCTTTTACCTATTGGAAACAAGGAGAAGAAGATTGAAAAGATACTTGCTAGATTTTATTGCTATGTTTGTTTCACAGCAATGCTGAAAAATGTGGACCACATTGTTGTTGTGGACTTGTGGTAGATTTAACTTGCCATCAACAGCAAAGACTATATTATTTTCCATTGATTACTTTGTTTGATTTTCCTGCAGCAATGGAGCACTCCTTCAGGTGCTGACAGCGAGCTACTTCTTTGACAAAATACCAAAGGTTTATTCCCCTTGCGTCTCCTTTTATTGTTTACTGTAGAAGTCGGCATATTTAAGCCGAAATTTTAATTTCACAGACTTATAGTATATAGGAGAATGAAGACTGTGAATTATTAGTTATATTAACTTTGGCGATCTGCACTATGTGACGAAGAATATGTCTCTTGTGGAAGGCTAATGCCATAGTTTCATTCAACAACCGGTCAGCAACCGAGGCAGTGCCGTACTTTGAACAGGTACTACTTATGCCTTTACTCATATTTTGGTGTCAATTTTCATCATCATTTGAATTTTTTAATACAATTGAACTATTCCTAGTTTCCTTTTATTTCTGTTGAGGTGGAGTTATTCTTAGAGTTTAAGAGAAACAAGTTGCTAATCAGTTAGATGTGCTTGTGCTTCAATCCAACTTATTTGTAGGAACTGTGAGCTACTCTTGGGGATGTACCTCTGAGTTTTCAGAGTTCTGAACATATACCTATAAGGAGTTCTCTAGTGTCTCCGCACTTTTATGTCAAAAAGTTGTAGACTTGACTCATTCCATAGGTCTTTAAATTAGGCTGCTTCACATGCTTTGATTAGTTTCTGCTGGGGTCGTGTCAGTCAATTTGTCCCAACTAAAGTGGATTCTTGACTTATTGAAAGGAAGATATAATATTTCCTATTTTGATCTCTTCTAGAGCAGTAGTTCACTGTGAATAGAATGCTGCTGGCTGCACCTGCATCACCAGCAGACTTTTGAGCTACACATAACATTTGATGCTGATGCAATTTATCACATTCACATCCATAAACAGCAAACCTGAAATATGAAATGGGATTCTCCTGTGTGGCATAATCATTACCATCAAGCCTATTAGATACTCTCTGAAAATATTTTGATGTGTTGAAGGTCTGAACTGCTTCTGTCTTACCTCTCATTTTTGTTTTGATTGTCACTATGTTGTGATTTCGTTGATGATCATTGTGACTGGGAAACTTGTGAATCAGTGCTTATGAGTTGTGACTTCTGACCTATGTTCCTTGGACTCGGATACTTGTGTCGGGTGCGGTAAGTGTCCAAGTGTTCGACTAGGCAATTTTATGAAAGTCACAACTTTGGCCCAAAATAGTGTCGAAATGTCTATACCTATGTCAAAGTATCAAGAATTCGAACGAAGAGTCCAAGTAAATAGCTTTTGACAACGCAAAGCAGCATGTGAAATGATGATATGGTTGTGGCGTTCTGTTTCCTTCAGCTCTTTTTTCATTATAATTCAGTTGAGGTAGCTTCTACAATTTGTAGAGACATTGTTTAGTGACAAACTGATACCAAGGTCATGTGGATGTCTGCTTTATTTGTTTTCATGGACACCGAGATTTCTGCCTGTTTTAAACTTTTGTACGTGGATCTGTATTTGATTTTCCTTTTATGTTTGGGGTACTGTTACTTGTGTGGTTTAGTTGGGCAATATTAGGAATCTGGGTCAGCTCCTTGGATCATTAGCTTTTCACCTTCTGTATTCGAAAATATCAGCTTTCTTTTCTAGTTGGTAATTGTGGTCTGTGGAACATTTTCTGCAGCTGGGGCCTTTGCTTAGTCAGGTTATCCCAATGGTGGAAACAACTCCAGTATATTCAATGGCAAGCAGTGTATCAGGTAGTATTCTAATCATTGCTGAGTTCCATTGTATTTTAGTATGTTTCATTTGTAGTCTTCGGATGGGTTCTTAAATTTTTTATAAAGTTAGAAACATGCTAGTTCAACTTATGTGTTGTTTAAGACTTTAATAATCAGTTTATCTCTCGTAGACTCTGGTCATCAATGACAGTAAATGCAGAGTGCTAGGATTCGTATTCAATACTACTGTCGTGCATTTTAAACCGTTTTTGAACTGTACTTATACAGTTAATTAGTACTGAATCTATGAAGTTCTACTTAGCTAAATGATCACTTGTTTTACTTACTTCTCTTCACTATGGTCATGAGATAGAATCCAGATTCAATGCTAGCATCTTCTGAGTAGGCAACATATGTTGCTTTCCCCGCCAAGAAATATAAAATAACCTAATATTGCTCATATTTATGGGTTGACCATGCTTTTTGAGTGGAAAACCTGCAATAAGTTGTGTCATTTTTCAAGTTGAAATGAACAGCTTAATGATTTTGCAGTGGAAGTGCTTCTCACTTTTCTACTTATATTTATTTTGTAACAACATTTTAAAGAATTTTCAGATACTGGAGCCTTTTGCATATTTCTTTACAACCTTGTATGTAGAAATGTAGTGAAATTGGGAAAATTAGTGGGAAAACATGTCATACAGTCTGGTCCTGCAGCATTTTCTATTATGTTCCTTGAAGTCGTAAAATACAAGTCAATCTAACATCTGAGGTTGCTTATATATCAAAAATGTCTTGATCATTCTAAGTGTGTTTTCTATCAATACTGCATTACATAGGAGATGCATGGAAGGCGCTACTAGATGGAGCTGGAGCAGTAATATCACAAAATGATCCTGAGTTGTTTTCTTCAGTCACTCAGTTTGTTGATCAATTGCCCTCGGTGTTTAATGAGGTATTGTTGATCTGAGCATGCACTTCGGTTAACTAGACTTTATTTCTTTTCACATTTATAAAGGTTGATTTCGGAACGATAAGGTTTACTTATTTTGTTACTCCAATTTCCAAATTTGAATTTCCGATACTTCAATTTTTATATGATCTTATTAGGTTAGAGAGGGAGTGTCGGAGTTCAGGCCTACACCTGCAGAAAATCGTGAACGTTGTAAGGGCTCATACAGTGTCCCACACACGTTACTGGTATGATATGTTTCTCTCGTTTATCTTCTCTTTAATACCATGATTCTGTTATCTTCCTTCCATCAGAGTGTTGGCTATCTCAGGTGAAGTTCAGTTTTGATACAATTGACGAGACAGATCTCCTTGAAGAAACAATGAGGCCCCGTGTTATGTCTATTGGTGGAACCCTGGAGAAGGTCCAACTAAGTGGTAACCACCTGACACCATGCATACAGGTAATGTTTTATAACAAGTCCACTTTCCTTATAGTCATACGTGTACCTCTTTAATGACATTGAGAAAGTTGAGCACATACAATTTTTTTTAAGAAGAGTAAAAATATATATCTCGCCAACTTATGCTGAATTTATCTGTCTACTGACTGAATCTGACGATACAGTGCTTCTCAATCTTGTCACTTCTGTAGTATCTGAATATATGATGATTAAAATGATCAGGATCCAAAATGGCAAGTAGGTGACCTCTACACGCCTGTGGACGCTATTGCTCAAGGCTTGAAAACTGCTTCATTGAATGACACCAAAGTTCTCGCCCAAACCATAAGCAATTGGTTCAAACGTTTTGAAGTGTAATGAATGTATTGAAGCTTCAAAAAATGGTTTTGGACCTTGCATTTTACGACTTCATCTCTTTGCAGAGAAGGAAACTGTGATGAGAGCGGACTTATTGGTTAGATGCAGGATGATTCGAGCTTTCGACTATAGTGGCTGTCTGACTGATGGTCCCTTGACAGAATTACTGTTGATATTACATGCTATATTTCTTAGGAAAAAGGAATGGGATTTGATTATTCCAGAGGGATAAATGGCAAAGGACTTAAATCTTCAAAAAAAAAAAAAGGACTTGAATCTTTAATATATGTTTTACTTGAAAATATTATGGGGTGAATTCGGGAAAATGAACCTTATTATCATATGTACAAACTACAAAGTTGTTTTTTTTTTTGACGGAAAACAAGTGAGAACATATTATTAATCAGGCATGTCACCAGATACAACTTCCAAAATATAGTTTGGAACTTCCTCTAGCCACACAAACATCTCATCACAATCAAGTCCCTTGGCTAAAACATGAGCTACTCTATTCCCTCCTCTCCTAACAAAGCTAAAGGATACATCAAAACAATGCTATAATAAAGAAGAAATATCATGTAAAATTAGACCGAAAATGGACGCTTCCTTCTTTCTCCTTTTAAGAGCTTAATAAACGCGAAGATAGTTAACCCTTTTCCCACTTGTTTAATTATGACTTGTAATGGACATTCAAATATATGGCAGATAAGCATACAATTAGGATTTGGAAGGATAACGGTTTCATACGTCGCGTTGTTTCATATAATTTATTTACTATTCCATATGCTAGTATTTAATTGGTCATTTCGTGGGAAAGTGAATAGCTCATGTATTATATACTTTTATTCTCTATTCTAGATGTTTGTTTTTGCATGTGAATTGTGATAAGTCAAAACTTAAAACATCATGTTCCATGCACATTCTTATTTTGATGAGGGCGTACACATTTTGTATCCATGGTCAATAACATTTTGTTATTAGAGAAAAGGGAGATAAGCAAGCAAGAAGCACTTTGGATGGATAATAGGGAGTTTTCATTTGCCATATACTTTTAATAATTTTCTAGATAGTGTTCAAAGTTAAAATTATTCTGTGCAAATAATTATTTACTACATTGAAGTTCAAGGAAAGGAATTTATTTTCTAACTGGTGTGGTGATGAAGTATTGAAGTTGTTAAATTAGTACAACTATACAAAGGTCTGAATTTAATAAATATCTCTTAGTGGTGTTGGTGTAACCTTTAATTCCATAAGTCTCGGGACCAAGAGGAATTTTCAATCCCCCCTTTTACATGCAAGAGAAGTCAACTTACATACCTAATAAAAAAATAATAGAGAAGTTATTGGGTCAAACTCGTTTGTGGTCAGACGAGTATAAGTTTGATTATCTGATAGAAAACTTTGAAAATCTGATATAAAAAATTTGATTATCTAATAGAAAACTTTGCGTATATGATCTTAAACTTTGAATATCTGATAGAAAAGTTTGATTACCTGATCTAGGCTTTGCATTAGCTGAAATGAACTTTTAATTATCTGACATAACTATTAATTATCTGATGTAGAGAATTTAATACCAGATACAAATATATGAATATCTTATTTCAGATATTCAGTATATAAAATTAGATATTCAATAGAAATAATCAGATTATCAATATCAAGCATTAGATAATCAAACCAACCACCCACCTCTCACTTTTCATTCTCCCAATTCACACCCTCATCCAGCATCTTCCTCCACTGCTCCCCCACGCTAACCACCACCTTCTCCTCTTCCTTCCTTGACGTTATCCTATCCCGACCAGCAACCTCCGCTACGCTCTCGAAGGCATCGACAATTTCTGGGAGTCGCTCCTCGCTGGCGAGCAGCACCTGGTTCCGACGCTGATGCGAAACATCATTGTTTCGTCCAACGTGGACGAGCTCAACCTAAGGTTGCTACTGGTGTTCGCTTCGGGAATTGGAATTGCTATGAGGAAGCCTCAACAATTGCGGTTGTTCGAAGAGTTGAAGAAGAAGGAAGCTTGAGGATGGAGAAAGAGTGAAATTAAGGATAGGCCGTTTGACCGTCAAGCGGTCTGACCCAATACTTTTACAAACTAATATCAATAAATTTATTAAAGTATTCATGCCTCTATTAGAGAATAGTTTATCTTTCTTACTTGGTGTCTCGACATTCATGCCTCTTATGGTAGTAAGATGCCAAATCTGTTTTTTTTGTGGAGGAGAGGAAAAGTCGGCGGACATATGAGGAGGCAATTGGTTGCAACTTGCACTTACTCATTTCCCCGATAATTATTGATTTAAAATTGAGTAGATCAACGGGTTAGTCCATCATAATCGTTTCGCGCTCAGGCTAAGATTACAAAATGGAGTTTGGAAGCTGCCACGACCCACCATCAAAGCCTCTCATGCTAGACCGAGCTAATAACAGGTCCACCCTCATATGCGCACTCAAACCATGCACAACCCTAACCTAAACGAAATATTAAAGTAAGTAAGGCTCTGTTTTTTTTTTGGACTGGACTAAACTAAACCGAACTTAATTTTTCTGAATTGAACTGAACTGAATATAATTTGTGTGAATTGAGTTAAAATAAACTTAAATTAAAATTGTGAGAAGAAATTAACTGAAATGAATTGAATTTATCTGAAGTGAATTTGCCTAAACTTGATTTTTATTAATTCTCTCCAAAAGAATTGAGCCTAACTAAAAAAACAGTCTTCCCCTCAAAAAAAAAAAAAAACAAATTTCTTGGTCACGCTCCAATTTGACATTACAAAATGATAAAAAAGAGAATGGGTTTAAGTCCGCCCACCCCCATCTTCAAATGTTTGATTTGTTCAACAAAAATAGTTTAGTCGTTCATAAATAAAACCTGAAAAAGAAAGTTGGAAGTCTTGGAAGGTTTAGAGATAGAGAGAGAAAATCAACAACGTAAGAAGGAGAGAGAAGCCGTGTTCTTTAAAACGGGCAATTTCTTTCTAACTTCCTCCACTTCTAGACCATTTCTTCTCTTTCTCTCCTTCATTATTAAGTCTTCTTAATAATCCTTATCTTTCTTATTTTCTTAACAACAAACTTAATTTTTCACCAAATTATCCCGCTTTTTAAGTTTCAGGTACTACCCTTTCTTTTATCTTCTTCACCATTTTATGCTTTCTTGTTTTTATGTTCAAAGATGGATTTATTCAAGTATTGCATTTTAGAATTCAAGTTTTTAACTTTGGTTGTTTGCATTATTTTTGGTTGTTTTCCTATTGTAATTTGTATAAGTGCTTAATTTTCAAGTCATTTAAGTATTTTGCTTCGAATTTATTTACTTTTTAAGTTTTAACTGTTGATTATTAACACTTTAAATTCGAAATTAAACCCATTTTTTTCTTTTTTTCTCTTTTGCTAATCTCCTCTTTCTAATATACTATAAGTTTAATTTAGATCGTATTAGTCTTTCTCTGAATGATTAAAGTATTCTTCTTTTGTGGGTATATTGTTGATTGATTGAAGTGTTTTGATTTAACTACAAATCGAACTCAATGGATTTGTGGGTGATTCACATATATTTTTTATCTTATACTTGGGTGATTGTTGTTCTGTGTTTGCTGCTTAATTGGTAAGAATAAGCTGTTTGATCCATATTTAAACCCTGTAATTTGGAACTAAGTTTTGTGTTCTAAGTTGATCTTAAAAGTAAGTACAGTTTCTCAACAGATTTGAAATTGTTAATGTTCCCTTGATTGATATGTAAGATTTTTCACTTTTCATGGATGGTTACGTATGACGGTTCATGTTAGTCGACCCCAAATCATTTCGGGACTAAGGCTTTGTTGTTGTTGTTGTTGTTGTTGTTGTAGTGTTGATTTGTAAGATTTATATTTTCGGCGCTTTGTTAATTTTGCTTTAAACGGTTATGTTGGGTATTTCATTAGTCAATGGAATCCAAAGAATTTTGAAAATGAAGTTAAAGGGAATACTTTTATGTCCACCTTTTTTGATTGTTTCCCCCTTCCTAAGTCCCCATTTATACCTTCCCTTGACTAAGTTGAAACTTTCCTGCTGAATCTTCTTTCTTTCTTATTATTTGAAGTTTTATAACCAATGCAATGAATAATAGATATTTACACTATTTTAGGGTTGTTATGAATCATGCTTTGGTTCTGTAAATTGTATGCTTATGTTTTGTATATTCAGCTTTAGTTATTGATTTTTCTTTTTATTGTATGGTTATTCCATCTCATGCAGTTTGCTGCTGTGCTGCTTCAATTTTGGATTGGGATAATTTCCAGAAATATTGTAGTCAATACTCATTTTCATTGTGAAACTAGACCATTTCTATTCAGTACCTTCGTACGTAACATACAATTTTGGCAATGATTGGTATAAAGAACTCGCCGTTACATAGGTTTGCTAAGCCTAGCTCTGCTCGCTCGAAAGTTCCTAGTAATGCGAGCTCTAACCCTTTTGATTCAGATGATGAGTCTGATAGGAAGCCGAAGCAAGGATCCGCTACAAAACCTCCTTCTGTACCACCAAAAAATTTACCAAATTCTAGCATGACTAACCCTTTTGATGATGATATTGATAATCGAAAGAGAGAAGAAAGTTCATCCACCTCTAACTCGAAGTACTCCTTCACCTATGCACAAAGAAACAAATACAAGAACGATTTCTATGACGCAGGTGGTGTGGAGAATCAAAATGTGGAAGAATTGGAAAATTATGCTGCGTACAAAGCTGAGGACACAACAAAGAGTGTTGACAATTGTTTGAGGATTGCTGAGGGCATAAGAGATGATGCTACCAAGACGTTAGTCACTCTTCATCAGCAAGGTGAACAGATTAGAAGAACCCATGAGGAGGCTGTCAGTATGGACTATGATCTCAGTCGGGTATGTTTTTTTTGGTCTTTACCAATGAGAATAATGTTTGTGTAGGAAGGTTCTCCTATTTTTAAAGTAATATGATCATTATAAATTGTAGCTTCTGGATCTTATTTACTATGTTTACTGCAGCATATTAACTCTATTACTGTTCAAAATGCGCCTGGTTGTATAGCGTTGTATCTGTTTTCAGTTAGAAGTTCAGAAGATTGCTCATTTATAAATCCTCAGAATAATGTCACCTGACCTTTGTTGTGTTTCCAATAGTTAACCTTTTAATAATTTTGATCTTGAGCTAGCTGCTAATGAGGCTTCAAATCGATTCTCTCCCCTTGCAAGAAGAATCCCCAATTTCTCCCTCTTCTTGCAAGGGAATTCTCCTTACCTTTAAAAAAGAATGAGGCTTCAAATCTGAATTACATGATCCTGGAGTAAAAAGAACTTTTAAGAGGAGACTGTTTTGTCTTTTCCATACACACACTCGAATACTCAATACGAGGAGACATACTCACAACCCACACACGCTTGCAGAGCCATGCTCTCAGTTCCTTGGGCCCTCCTCGAGTCAGATTTCTACTCAGGCCACTTTTTTTTTTAGTTGGGTGTGAGATTTATCAGTTTGTTTAGCGAGCCTTGAATTGTGAATAACATGATCACTTTTCTATCTAGGGTTTATGAACACAACACATTAGACGCTAGTGCTTATTAGTCATGGTCTCTCTCCTCTTTTAGATATATAGAATATAATACAATTGTATAACTATATGGAAATTTGCATGACTGCTTCTGTAATATTCATGTAAGTATTCTGGATTTTCCCTTTTTCTTTTATGGAACCATGACTAATATTTTTTTGCAATGATTGTAGGGGGAGAAGCTTTTAGGAAGTCTTGGAGGGCTGTTTTCTAAGACTTGGAAGCCAAAGAAGACTGCTCCAGTCAAAGGCCCTATTATGCTGAGAGGTTTATGTCTTTTCTCTTGTTTCAAAATATTTAAGCTTGTAAACATAGCTTTGGCACTTACAGATCTCATTCTCAGCAGATGATCCTGTTTGGAGTAAGGGTAGCCATTTGGAACAGAGGGAGAGGCTGGGATTGACATCTGCCCAGAATGGGCGCTCAAAGTCTAGGACTCCACCCCCTGAACCCACAAATGCATTGCAAAAAGTTGAGGTTTGTATTTCTGAGTTTCTGACTATGTTCAACAAAGCTTACTAGCTGTTTTAAAATATATGGGCGCTTTATCAAATGATTTTGATCTCGTCAAGTCATTTTGTCTAACTTTAGATCATCATGCATCTATTGTATAATTAATTTAGATGTTCAATGGTAAATTCTAGCACAGGACGGTCTTTAATTATACAAGGGAAAATGTAAACTCATATGGGCCATATCTTAATGGAAGTCACCCAATAATATGCAAGTTAATCATGAAAGTCATAACTATATCTTATAGTAATTAATTACATAATTTCTGATCACATAACCATCTCATCTCATACAGGAATGGATGCCGCATTTTTGTTTAATTTGGATTTTTAATTTCTTCTGCTGCTAATTCTTTTTAACAGGTGGAAAAGGTGAAGCAAGATGACGCCTTGTCAGATTTGAGTGATCTGTTAGGCGAGCTGAAGGTTATGGCACAGGACATGGGATCTGAGATTCAGCGGTTAGTCTTGCATTCGTTAAGCCTTACAACTTCTACTCTGTATTCCTAGATTTGAACCTTGCTAATGCTACCCTCTCGTAATACCGAGAATTCACCATTGGTTGTTGTAGCTGGCTACTGTTTGGCAAGCTTTTTGACATAAGATTTGATGTATCCATTTCAGGCAAAACCATTCATTAAACCACGTTGATGATGATGTTGCAATCTTGAATGATAGAGTTAAAGATTCCAACCAACGTGCACGCCGGTTGCTTGGGAAATGATGATTTTAGCTTGCAACATGGTAACTTCAACCGAAGGATGCCCTTTCAGTGTAAATGGCCTTCCTAAATTTCTTGCTGTTTGCGTAGTTGGGTTAGTCAAACTATTGTGAATTGGGGAGGGGGATGATTTGAAAAGACATGTTTGTATGTACACTCTGTCTGTATTTGATAGTTATATTAGCTCGTGAATAATGAATATATAAAATAATTATCATACTTAGTGTCTTGTCAAATTTGTGGGTAAGTTTAATTGATCGCAACTTATCATTATCCGGTGAAAATAGTATGTATGCCATTGGTTTGGTAGCTTAAAGCTCATTTGCTGAAATCCTAGTACTTCTTTTATGGGAGCAATATTTTCGGATATTGCATTTTAGGATTGTGGCTCTCCTACAATATCATAGTGCCTGCGAATTTGTTTTACCTTCGATCGAAGAACAATAATTATTACTCCTAGTTAGTGTTTTATTTTGAGGATTTTTCTCAAAAACATTATAAAACCAACTTTTTACTATTGTCAGGATTCAAGAATTATCTAATAAAACATTTATGTTGTGGGCCACTACCCCATGCTAGAATAGGGGGGAGGTGACCAAGTTTTCGGAGTTCACCACCATGTGCCAGTCAACATTCGCCCTTATTACCCTACAAACGACTAATCGCAAGAGATTTTGGATGACAGAACCTTCAATATTTCATTTAGGATGTTTGAAGGGGGACCACACCATTTACTGGTGGCATTTTGGCGGACTGGGCTGGTGCGCCAACGTGGATCGGGCTTGAGCATGGTGACTTAGAGTCGGACTGGCGAGGGAAGCGGGTGGGCTAGGATGATGGTTTGGGATGTGAGCTAAACAAATTTTTTTAAGCGGGCTGGGTGGTGTTGGCCGCGCTGGCTAAGTGGGCCCATAAATATTTTTTTATTTCTCTGCTTTTCACACGAAAGTTGGTGTAGGCTGGACGGTTTTTGAGCCAGGTTGCCGTGGCCAGGACCATGGGTTTCAGGCCCACAAACCACCCAAGCCTTTATAGGTTTAAGGCGGGCATGATTTGGCTTTTGGTGGATTTAGCCCATTAGGCACGAAAGTTGGTTAGGCTAGGCGGGCCCAGCCCAATTGCCACCACTAACACCATTGAAGAGGAACCAAAATGCCAAACTATGATCAAATAATTGGAGACTTACTGAGGTATGAGGTACATGAACCATGCACTGAGTAAGGAAAGGAACCGAGTTTTGAATGGAACTACGTTTTGAAGTTGGGCCAATGAAGAACAAGTGTTGCTGAAAATCCTTGAATTTCGTTCTCTCCATAAGGTCCAAGCAAAAGGGAGCAAACTGGTGATAAAGAATTTAATAAATGTTCGCTTTCATTTTCTCCTAAAGTTGAAGAAATTGATTATCATTTAATGGCTACAAGCTTACAACAAGTATAACTATTGAAATTTTAGTCCTTTATTTTTATAGACTAATGTTTGGGCTCAAATAATCGCTGACCCAATAGAAAGCACAAAAGCCTCCTAAAGCATGAGGCAGTGGCGACAGGTGGGTCCCACCGAAAGTTGACCTAATCACCGGAACTTGGGAAGCCTCTAAAAGGGTGGAATCATCATTGCCTGAAAAGGCAACATGTCCATTGATCCCAAAAAGGCCCATCTGAACAATGTTTCCTGTCTGGGAAATCCCCAACACTATAAATACCAACTACCTCATCAATGAACAGGTATACAATTCTCATCTAACAAACTAGAGCATCTCTCTCTAGAGCATCTCTCTCTAGACTTTATCTCTCTACCTCAATCATATCTGACTTGAGCGTCGGAAGGGCGATCCCGGAACCACCCCCGGGGTAGTTTCACTTCATTTTGCAGGTTTCCGGCATACGGATATCGGAGCTCAGGCGAACGCTCTTGGGGCCCACATCACACCTCACAACATATTACAATCCTTAATTTCTTAGCAGAAACAGTTTGGCGCCGTCTGTGGGGGAAGTAACAATCAAAGTCACTTCGCCACCACTCAGTAAGATCCACTTCACAATGGCCCCAGCCAAAAGCACTCGCACCAGACAACCCTCAGCACAGGCTCAGAGGTCCGAAAGGGATCCTTCACCATCTCACCAACGGAGGTTTGAGCGGCCCAAAACGCCGACCGTTCAAACCCTCGACCATGAAGAGGAACGGTCCATCGAAAATAGACAGGACCCCTCACAGCAGCTACAACACGCTGACCCCCATCCTATATCCACAGCGGATATAAACTTGATAGCCGCTCAGCTCCAGCAGACCTTGCAGCAAAGCCTGATGGATATGTTAGCCAACCTACAGCAGGGACGCTTTCTTCAGCCCCCTAAAAACCAAGCCTTGGTCCCTTCCCTTCGAGCAGAGAACCAAGGTCAGCCTAGCCGACAACGGTCGGGTACGAGGGAACATAGTCCTCAGGGTCGGCAGCAATCCAAGCAGGGAGAAGAAGAGCGACACGGATCTAAAGGAAAGGGGGAAGAAACTCAGGTATCTAAGTCACCCCGAGGCAACGTCGGGCATAAGCCCAATGATGTCCGTCACTTCCTCAACGAAAAGCGCCTCAGCAAGGGGCTAGACGCCCGATATATTCTTAATAAGAAAGCCGCTCAGCGGGAAGGGCACGGCGACTCAGCCCAATCAAAACCTATTCGGATCAACAGCGGGGCGCTCAAGTTTATGGTCCCATTCAGCCAGAACATACTTGAGGCGCCCAGCCCGGGATAAAAAAAAAAAAGCATTGAACCATTCGCGGGCCTAACCGACCCAGATGATCATATGGCTACATACAAAGCACAAATGAGCGTTCAAACTGGCTGCGAGGCCTCTTGGTGCCGTTTCTTTCCCACAACGCTGAAAGAACTGGCCTTGAACTGGTTCCAAGAGCTCCCCGCGGGTATTATAACCGATTTCTCGGTGCTCGAAGACCTATTCATCCACCAGTTTGTAGCCGGTAAAAGGCAGAAGAAGACTAGTCTCCACTTAATGGGAGTCAGGCAGGAGAAGAATGAAAGTCTGGCCGATTACATCAAAAGATTCAACGAGGAATCATTAAAGATATCAGATCTACAAGACGCGGTGGCATTCGCCGCCCTTATGTCCGGACTCCAACCTGGTCGGTTAAGATGGTCCTTGGCAGAAAACGAAGTTAAAACCTTATCTGAAGCGATGACTCGGGCTCAAAGATTCATCCAAGCAACAGACATATGTCGCCACTCAGACGATGGTAGCAAGAAGAGAAAAGAAGAAGGAAATCACAAGGACCAACCTAAACAACGGAAGACGGGTGGTCGGTCAGACAGGTTTTAATGACCATGGCAACGACACCCGATTCAGCAAGAACAGAAGAGAGATCTACTTGGACATCAAGGATAAGTCCATGCTCCCCCGCCCACCTCCCATCAGAACGCCAACTGCTCGGAGAGATAGGAGTCAGTGGTGCGAATACCACAAAGAGTGCGGGCACACCACCAAAGATTGCAGGGAACTTAATAAATTCCTCGACAACCTGGCAGACCAAGGGAAGCTGAACCGATACCTCAAGCACTCTAGTGATCGGAGAAAGGCAAGCAGAAAGTCGGCCAATCCAATAGCGGGGATATACGGAGGGCTTCATCGGAGTCATAGCGGGTGGCTTCGCGTCGGGAGGTCTAACTGGCCGATCACGCAAAGCCCACCTCCAGAATCTTAAGCACCAAGTGCTTGATGTTCACCATCCCCGCCCCATAAACAATTTTTTATTTCTCTGCTTTTCACACAAAAGTTGGTGTAGGCTGGGCGGTTTTTGAGCCAGGTTGTCGTGGCCAGGGCCATGGGTTTCAGGCCCACAAACCACCCAAGCCTTTATAGGTTTAAGGCGGGCATGATTTGGCTTTTGGTGGATTTAGCCCATTAGGCGCGAAAGTTGGTTAGGCTAGGCGGGCCCAGCCCAATTGCCACCACTAACTGTAACACCCCGTCCTTCTACTACTAAGATACTAACAAAGTCTAATTAAGAAATACTAAAAATGACGTTAGCAGAAATAACGTCGGGACGGTTATGCTACTCTAAAATAATAAATAAAGATAATAACTCAAAATTCATAGCTTAAAAGGGAATAAATCTCCGAGTAAACATCATAGTTATAACATAAAAGAAGTATCCCAAATTGTATCATACTATCAAATCCAAAATACCATGAGACATGCAAGTCTCCCAAAATAAACTTAAATAAAACTAATATCCTTGAAAGCAATCCAAAAATAAGTCTCCCTATGACCTATATAAAGTTCATCTACCAAAAACAAAACTAGAAGCTTCTTCTCACAACCAACTCTCACACTGCTAGCCCAAGCAGTCAAAAGCCTAGCATTCATTTCCATCTGCAAGATTATATTACATATTTCCACAGTCAGTGGGGAGTAACTAGCAGTTCTCCCAGAACAATAGCAATCAAAGCACGATTCAGAGGTAGATTACTAAGAAAGGAATAACATGCAATCATTACATCATATCATGCACATAGAAATCTTAAGGCTCATAGATAAATCAAGAGATCATCAACAATAAGTAAATATAGTGAGTGACATAATTCCAATATAAATAAATAATAATAATAAATCAAAATACAACAAGTTATTGAGTCAGAAACCGAACGCCAGTGATTCGCAAATCACTTCCTAAGGTTTGTCAGATCGCAATCTCCAGGTCAGTCTATGGGCTTACGTTCCCCCCGCCCTGTGTCTAAGAATGGCCAAACTCCCGATGCGGGGGTAGAACACGCAGAACTCCCTGACCTCTCGGACGACAACAATTAACCCAGGTGTACCCCTAGTTCGCAAACCAGGTGGTTGGCATGTTCTTCACCGGGGACTACATCTATCCCACCGGATATTCTTATCTCAAAATACAATCATGCATACAATCCAAGTATCATTCATCTAAAATATTCGTCAAAAGGGATGCCACCCTAGCCTTATACCCATAGTTCATCAAAACAGTTCTTCATAATTCCTCAAAATAAATCACTTATAAATTTTCAACAAATAACTCTCACAATAACACTTGAACATTCCCAAACATCAACAATGACAATATACTGATTTTTACAGCAACCACACTCAATCACAAGTACATCACCAATTAACTCTAAATCATATTCATTAAAAGAGTAATAACAATTAAATCATTTTATTCCATAAATCAAACCTAAACATGTGGTTACCCAAATGATGCATACTGTATACTACTGAAAATCAGCAACCCAGAATATATTAAATTATAAATTATATCTGATTACAAGCCTTCAAACAATTTAAAAGTGTATCCTCAATTTCATCACAAAAACACCATAATAATTATGAAACTAACAAATTCGAGCATTAAAATCACACAAAAATTATCATATAACCCTAATAGCTCTACTGACATGGTACAATTTTTATTTATAATTTTAGGACTCAAAAAGTATTTTTAACAGTTAATATACAGATTCCTCAAATAAGCCATTATAATAATTAAAAATATAAACAGACGCCCAAAAATTATCAAAAATTCACCGAACATGTAAAAACTCACGAAAATACATATTATCCAAATAAATTAATTTTTATACCTATACAAATAATTTTCATGAATTATATACTGACAGAACAGAAATTACAAAAACAGATATATCAATTAATTAAAACAGTAAACAGTAGGTAAAAATTATTCTAAGGCATGGAATACATTATACGCATGTTACATGATCTGAGAAAAATGATTTCATCAATTTCAACAGTCGTTCAATAATTATTATGAAATTTAGCCAAAAACGCACAAAATACTAATTAAATCAAATAAATATTAAAAATCATGAAAACATTATTTTTCTCTACACAGTATTCACATAGCATGTGTCACGTATGTTCATGTAAAATTTCGTCAAAAATCTCATTCAAAAAGTATTTTAGATAATTCCTAACGTATTAATCTAATACCGAATACTACTCTAATCACTATGATTCTAGGATAACAACTAGTTACCTGGATCGTCGGAGGCGAGCTGAAAACTTCTGAAAATCCCCACAATAGGCGTGTGACCCTCTTCTTCTTCAAATTCCAAGCACCAAGTATAAGGAAAAAGCCACAAAAACAATTCACGAACAATTATCAAAGAGAAGAAATGAAGAAAATTTGAGAGAATGAAAATGGTGATGATGATGATGATGATGGACGAAAATATTGGAGGATGGCAGCCAAAGGATTCTGATTTTCTAATCAGAATTTGAAGTGAATTAAGAGGTTTAATGAGGTTTTAATTAAAGAAATCATTAAGGGGGGGTTATGGGGGTTATAAGGCATCAAAGAGTTTTAAGGAAAACAAAAGAGAAAAGAAAAGGAGAAGGCTCTCCTATTACTTCACTTGGCCGGCTGCCCCAGGCCCAAAACCCACACAAAACTTTCGGCCCAAATTCAACAACGATCCATGCTCCGAAAGCCCGATACGCGATAAAACGGTTAATTCCTAAATCGCGCCTAAACCTTGAAAATACTTAATAATGAAAATAATTCTAATAAATTATATTATAAATATAAATATAATAAACACATTAGCACGCCATATGCGATGCAGCATTTCATCACCCAAGTCGGTCCAACAACGTTACAAAAACGCTACGCGACAAAACAGCATCCTAAACGCCTAAACAAATAACGAAATTAATATAACCTTTAAAATAAATAACTAACAACTTAAAATAAATATATATATAAATATATCACAACATATAAATATATATACACATTTTCACAACACGTTCCAAAATAATCTAAATAATAAATTATTTATTTTTACGAAAAATATCATTTTAAAATAAACTAACACCAAAAATAAAGAGTGAAAATTACGGGGTGTTACAATCACTCCCCCTTAAAAGAGTTTCGTCCTCGAAACTTAAAAACAACCAAGAGACAAAAGAAAATACTTTAGACAAAGAACATTAAGAAAACATAAATCGATGAATTTAGTTAAGAACTAAACAACCTTGCAGGTATAAAAATTTGATAACTCAAATAATATATATTTTATTTTGGAAGACCAAAAGAGTTGTACAGTAAAGAAGCACGGTAACAACAATCATTTTATAAAATGTGAAAGAACCAAAGACAAGTAGAAAGTTTAAGGTAAAAACGTTTGCACAATAAACTATAAGTAATTTTGTAAGAGAAGCAGGAATAAATATTTACGTAAAATTATAAAAGAATAAATCCGATCATACATAAATATTTTGAGAAAAGAAACGAAGAAGAAAAAGTTCGTAAATAGATAGCCAAACCAATTTAAATAGAGGTAACCACACGGGCTTATACTCCACTTAAAGAGATAAGAGCACTTTAATAAAGAGTAGTAGCTGCTTTATTAAAATAGCACTTACGAACACAAGTCATGACATATGTTATAAGAGCGTACGCCTCCTAAACATATATATGAAAAATTAAAGTTCGCAAAAGAAATTGAAAACTTTAAAATAAATTCACAACGACGAAACACTAATAATAAATAGGCGATAAAGTAATAAAGTATTAACAACAATTATAAAAAATTGCCAAGTCGACACAAATGTGCATGGAACCACCCATTGCAATCTAGTATCAACAAAACAATATTTGAAAGCCAACTTATCCAATCGACATTAGAGTTTACTGGAATCACCCAATATAAACTTAATATCAACTGAAAAAGGAAATTAAATCAAAACAGGTAAAATGCGTCAACTTATCAAATTGACATACAAGTCAAAGGAATCACCCATTATGACTCAATATCAACTCAAACAAGTTTAAAATTTAGACTTATCAAATTGACATACAAGTCAAAGGAATCACCCATTATGACTTAATATCAACTCAAACAAGTTTAAAATTTAGACTGAGTATATAAATTTCGTTTTCAAAGAATATAAAACAGATCAGTCAAAACCAAAGAATTAAATAAGAAGTATTGAAAACAACCAAAATTTTGCTATGAAATGAGAAAGCACTAAATATTTAAACAAGAAACAACATATGGTAAACGAGATCCTTTCACGTATTTGAGTTCGAAAAATAATGCTAATAAGAAAAGTAAATTAGTAAGTAAAATAAAAGTTGTTGAATGCTAACCTTTAAAACAAAATAGTTTACATCTACTTTTCAAACTAACACCAAGACAACTCATTAAAGTACTTTTATTTTCAAAGACTACAAAACTTATTACCATAATTAAAGGCTGAACAAGGATTAGCATGAAAACAAAAAAATATCAAAAGAAAAATATTTATAAATATAGATGGTCAAAAACGGTAAGAGAAATTTGAAGACAATTGAAATAAAACGTTTTTCAAAAGAGTATGTCAAAATATTAACAATAACAAAATTTGAAAGTCAGAAAATAACTCTAACATAAGTATAAAATTTATTGAGTTCAAAGATCTAAAATATAATTTGGAATATAAATTCAAACTAGAAAGTTTTGTAAATAATAAAACAGATACGTAGTACTCACATAAAAACAACACTCAATTGAAAAAGAATAGAAAATATATACTGTCTCACATAATAACATATACTATCAAGCAACTAGCAAATAAAATAAATGTAATGCAACACACAAGACTATATTAAAATAAAATTAAAGTTTATCTTTAAATTGCAAAACACAAAATAAATTAAACACACAACTAGACCGAAGAAGCTATAAATTACTTCGCTTTCGCTGCGCACTCTGATAAAAGAGAAAATAAATTACATGCAAGCGGCCCTGCAAATAAGATTAGCAAACTTGGTAGACTAATTCCACCAATAAAACAAGTAACTATACATATAACATATGCTCCATAAGCATGAGAGCACACCACATTCCCATAAGGCTTCCCTTTTACTTACTCTACCCATCACACTCTCATTATAGTGAAACTACTAAACTTAATTCTAAACAAATTTTATATCCTATGGCTAACTAATAATTCTAAAGAATCATTAGCAACTCTTTTTCAGAGTTTAGGAGCGTTTTGCTCTGATACCAACTGTAACACCCCGTCCTTCTACTACTAAGATACTAACAAAGTCTAATTAAGAAATACTAAAAATGACGTTAGCGGAAATAACGTCGGGACGGTTATGCTACTCTAAAATAATAAATAAAGATAATAACTCAAAATTCATAGCTTAAAAGGGAATAAATCTCCGAGTAAACATCATAGTTATAACATAAAAGAAGTATCCCAAATTGTATCATACTATCAAATCCAAAATACCATGAGACATGCAAGTCTCCCAAAATAAACTTAAATAAAACTAATATCCTTGAAAGCAATCCAAAAATAAGTCTCCCTATGACCTATATAAAGTTCATCTACCAAAAACAAAACTAGAAGCTTCTTCTCACAACCAACTCTCACACTGCTAGCCCAAGCAGTCAAAAGCCTAGCATTCATTTCCATCTGCAAGATTATATTACATATTTCCACGGTCGTGTGGGAGTAACTAGCAGTTCTCCCAGAACAATAGCAATCAAAGCACGATTCAGAGGTAGATTACTAAGAAAGGAATAACATGCAATCATTACATCATATCATGCACATAGAAATCTTAAGGCTCATAGATAAATCAAGAGATCATCAAGAATAAGTAAATATAGTGAGTGACATAATTCCAATATAAATAAATAATAATAATAAATCAAAATACAACAAGTTATTGAGTCAGAAACCGAACGCCAGTGATTCGCAAATCACTTCCTAAGGTTTGTCAGATCGCAATCTCCAGGTCAGTCTATGGGCTTATGTTCCCCACTGCCTGTGTCTAAGAATGGCCAAACTCCCGATGCAGGGTAGAACACGCAGAACTCCCTGACCTCTCGGACGACAACAATTAACCCAGGTGTACCCCTAGTTCGCAAACCAGGTGGTTGGCATGTTCTTCACCGGGGACTACATCTATCCCACCGGATATTCTTATCTCAAAATACAATCATGCATACAATCCAAGTATCATTCATCTAAAATATTCGTCAAAAAGGGATGCCACCCGGCCTTATACCCATAGTTCATCAAAACAGTTCTTCATAATTCCTCAAAATAAATCACTTATAAATTTTCAACAAATAACTCTCACAATAACACTTGAACATTCCCAAACATCAACAATGACAATATGCTGGTTTTTACAGCAACCACACTCAATCACAAGTACATCACCAATTAACTCTAAATCATATTCATTAAAAGAGTAATAACAATTAAATCATTTTATTCCATAAATCAAACCTAAACATGTGGTTACCCAAATGATGCATACTGTATACTACTGAAAATCAGCAACCCAGAATATATTAAATTATAAATTATATCTGATTACAAGCCTTCAAACAATTTAAAAGTGTATCCTCAATTTCATCACAAAAACACCATAATAATTATGAAACTAACAAATTCGAGCATTAAAATCACACAAAAATTATCATATAACCCTAATAGCTCTACTGACATGGTACAATTTTTATTTATAATTTTAGGACTCAAAAAGTATTTTTAACAGTTAATATACAGATTCCTCAAATAAGCCATTATAATAATTAAAAATATAAACAGACGCCCAAAAATTATCAAAAATTCACCGAACATGTAAAAACTCAAGAAAATACATATTATCCAAATAAATTAATTTTTATACCTATAAAAATAATTTTCATGAATTATATACTGACAGAACAGAAATTACAAAAACAGATATATCAATTAATTAAAACAGTAAACAGTAGGTAAAAATTATTCTAAGGCATGGAATACATTATACGCATGTTACATGATCTGAGAAAAATGATTTCATCAATTTTAACAGTCGTTCAATAATTATTATGAAATTTAGCCAAAAACGCACAAAATACTAATTAAATCAAATAAATATTAAAAATCATGAAAACATTATTTTTCTCTACACAGTATTCACATAGCATGTGTCACGTATGTTCATGTAAAATTTCGTCAAAAATCTCATTCAAAAAGTATTTTAGATAATTCCTAACGTATTAATCTAATACCGAATACTACTCTAATCACTATGATTCTAGGATAACAACTAGTTACCTGGATCGTCGGAGGCGAGCTGAAAACTTCTGGAAATCCCCACAATAGGCGTGTGACCCTCTTCTTCTTCAAATTCCAAGCACCAAGTATAAGGAAAAAGCCACAAAAACAATTCACGAACAATTATCAAAGAGAAGAAATGAAGAAAATTTGAGAGAATGAAAATGGTGATGATGATGATGATGATGGACGAAAATATTGGAGGATGGCAGCCAAAGGATTCTGATTTTCTAATCAGAATTTGAAGTGAATTAAGAGGTTTAATGAGGTTTTAATTAAAGAAATCATTAAGGGGGGGTTATGGGGGTTATAAGGCATCAAAGAGTCTTAAGGAAAACAAAAGAGAAAAGAAAAGGAGAAGGCTCTCCTATTACTTCACTTGGCCGGCTGCCCCAAGCCCAAAACCCACACAAAACTTTCGGCCCAAATTCAACAACGATCCATGCTCCGAAAGCCCGATACGCGATAAAACGGTTAATTCCTAAATCGCGCCTAAACCTTGAAAATACTTAATAATGAAAATAATTCTAATAAATTATATTATAAATATAAATATAATAAACACATTAGCACGCCACATGCGATGCAGCATTTCATCACCCAAGTCGGTCCAACAACGTTACAAAAACGCTACGCGACAAAACAGCATCCTAAACGCCTAAACAAATAACGAAATTAATATAACCTTTAAAATAAATAACTAACAACTTAAAATAAATATATATATAAATATATCACAACATATAAATATATATACACATTTTCACAACACGTTCCAAAATAATCTAAATAATAAATTATTTATTTTTACGAAAAATATCATTTTAAAATAAACTAACACCAAAAATAAAGAGTGAAAATTACGGGGTGTTACACTAACACCATTGAAGGGGAACCAAAATGCCAAACTATGATCAAATAATTGGAGACTTACTGAGGTCTGAGGTACATGAACCATGCACTGAGTAAGGAAAGGAACCGAGTTTTGAATAGAACTACATTTTGAAGTTGGGCCAATGAAGAACAAGTGTTGCTGAAAATCCTTGAATTTCGTTCTCTCCATAAGGTCCAAGCAAAAGGGAGCAAACTGGTGATCAAGAATTTAATAAATGTTCGCTTTGATTTTTTCCTAATGTTGAAGAAATTGATTATCATTCAATGGCTACAAGCTTACAGCAAGTATAACTATTGAAATTTTAGTCCTTTATTTTTATAGACTAACTTTGCCTGTTGATATAATTGAACCTTAAAAAAAACATAGAAAAATGGAGAAAAGGCTAGTTTTAGTACAAAAAAATGATTTCTTTTTTGTAGTTGAATGTTATTTACTTAGTCATCTTCTTCTTTTTGGAGTATTATTCCTTTCTTTTTTAGATGATTAGTTACCAACATTAAAAAGATTTGTGGATATAAAACCAATTAATATATACAAAATTTAATGTACATATTTGAGCACGTTTTCTATGTAGCCGGCCACATTGCGTGGCCACGCGCATGTCAACTCATTTTCAAAATGTCATATCTCACTTTTTTATATATCCAAATCGAGCTTTTGACCAGGTGTTGGAAAGCTATTGAGCCAAAATTTCATCTCTAACTTGAATCTTCCCGGCCAAAATGTTGCATGAGCTGCGAGAAATGTCCATTTGAAGTTGACCCTTGTGCACAAACCCTTCCAAAACATCTTGTTTTGCCCCGTTGAACCCTTAATGATATATGGAATGATGACCTCGGAGGCAACACTTAAAACATAAAAAATAAGAGGGTGCATTAATAGCTAAAATGCTAAAATGCTAATGGATAAATTAAACGAGTTTACTCGTTTGAATAAATGTGGTTACTCTGACGAATGAGGTTACTCTTAACAATGACAAGACCTTACTTATAAATAAATGAGGTTACTTTTAAATAAAAAGGGGATATTAATCAGTTTACTCTTGTAACTGAATGATTGAGGTTACTCATATGAATAAATAATGGGGTTACTTTTGTGAATTATTGGAGTTACTCGTATGATTAAATGAGGTCGTTGTATAATTAAATGAGTTGCTCGTATGATTAAATGTGGTTACCCCCTAATTAAAATGAGGTTACTCTTAACAATAAAAGGGTTTATTCTTATAAACAAATGAGGTTACCTTTATATCAAAAGGAAATAATGATCAATATACTCTTATGAACGAATATGTTACTAGTATGTATAAATGCGGTTACTTTCGTGAACATTTGGGGTTACTTGTATGACTAATTAAGGATACTGATATGAATAAATGAGGTTTCTTTTATGATTAAATAGGTTTACTCATAAGAATAAATGAGGTTACTCATATAATTAAACGAGGTTACTCGTATGATTAAACGAGGTTACTCCAAAACAATAAGTGAGGTTTCTCATATAGTATTTTAAGGTTACACATAACAATAGAAGAGGGATTACTCTTATAAATAAGTGAGGTAACTTTTATAAACAAAATGGGATACTAATGAGCTTACTATTATGAACGAATGGAGTTACTCGTATGGTTACATCTAACAGATGAGGTTACTCTTAACAATAAATGAGTTACTCTTATAGACAAATGAGTTACTTTTATTACAAAAGGAAATACTATTCAATTTACACTTATGAACAATTGGGTCAACTTCAAATGGACATTTCTCACAGTATACTCAACATTTAGGAAGATTCAACTTGGTGATAAAAATTTAAATATATATAGCTTTCGAACGTTGGTCAAAAACTCAATTCCGATGAAAAGCGAGTGAGATATGACCTCTTGAAAATGAGCTGATGGAGCTGACGCGCGTGAGCTGGCACACCGTGTGGCAGGCCACATATAATAATTTGTGTACAAATTTATTAATGTATGAATTTTAATTATACTTTAATTATAAAGTTGACTTAATGGATAGTGTGAATCTAAGATTAATGTTAAGTATTATGACAGTGTTGTGTTTGATTTAATGCAGAATAATAGTCAACAATCAAATATAAGGAAAAAAAGCAAAAAAGAAGATGAACAAAAGACACAAGGATTTACGTAGTTCGGTCAATGTGACCTTGTACACAGGTGGGGGATTCAGAAGCTTTTTATAATCCTCAATGGAGAAACTTAGAGGATTATAAGGAGTCTTACAAAAGACTTAGAGGTTTTATTCACCCAAGGGTCATTTGATAAAACATATAGTACCCTAATAACCTCAAGAAAACCCTAAATTAATATGAACAATGCCCGTCAATTAATTTATGAAATATTATATCTCAAAAATTGAAAAATTATCAAAAATCACGAGAAGTGAAATCAATATTCATGATGACCAAGCATTGTTCATGCCCGGACAAAACACTAAATATGATTATATGAGGCAGTGAGCGTGGAAGATAAGTCGCACACCCAGGCTAGTGGCTACTACACCACCTGCCCAGGTGATTCCGATCCAAATCTTATTTTTCGTTGATTTCAAAGGCAACACTTACAATTAAAAATGAATGGTTGAAATTACACAAATTATGGTAGGTACAATGTTATTATAACCATTGTAAAATTGTCCAAAAAAGTTCAGTATTACTGCGTAGTTTTCTTCTTCCCTTGCCTTCTTCTTCCCTAGCTTTTCCCGCTATATCGAAGCCACCCTAAGCATGATATATCATATTCAATGGGATAAATTGTACAAGAAGTTGTCAGTATTAGTTTTCTTCTTCCCTAGTCTTTCCCTCTAAATAATAGTTACCCTAACCAATAAGCATGATACATCGGATACCAAAGGGATAAACATGCACCGATCCATACATGTTTATCCTTCCTCACTGGTGCATGTTTATCCTTCCCCAGTAAAAACAAAGCAAAGGCTATAAATACCATAACCCAGTAGGCAGTAGCCCTCATTGTCCCATGCACAAACTATATTCCATATAGTAATCTTAATTTAGAACTAAAACAGATAATCTCTTAGTAGCATGGGTGGCAGCAAAGGAAGCGGTGGTGGAGGTGGGAAAGGCGGTGGAGGAGGCGGGAAAAGTGGCGGTGGAGGAGGAGGGAAAAGTGGTGGTGGGGGAGGAGGGAAAGGTGCTGGCGGTGGCGGCTCGAAAGGAGGAGGTGGATCAGGCATGATGGTGGCTCCTGGCAGTGGAGGCTCATCTCACATATCTAGGGGTGCATTTGAGAGTGACCCACAAGGTTACTTTTCTGGACTTCATGCTGGTGAGAAGTGAGCAAGTAATTAGCATCCAAGTTCCAACCTATTAGCTATTTCTAAGTTTGATAGTGCTTAATTTCTTATGGAATGAATAGTTTCATGTAAGATGGTGATGTTATCTTAATGAATAAATAACATCTGTATATATTATGTAAATTAATTAATATCAGCTGGTGTGTATGTAGTATACTTTTCTTGTTTATGTAACATTTTCTTGAGGACTGGTATAATTTGCTTGACAGAATTATAAAACTTTAATAACTTTCAAAATTTCAAATCAAACTCAGGATTATGGTGAATTAACCACAACTTTTTTTCACCAAAAAAGAAAACCACAACTTTGCAATCTATGTTTTGTCAAAACTAAATTTAAGACTTGCAACTTGGTTTTTGTCAAAATTACCGACTCCAAAAGGGAGTACACCATAAGTCCATAACACGTTAATACTTGAGTCCTTGAATGAATACATGAGTCATGACCACTCATGTAAATTAATGGAATATGTAATTTAACCCAATTCGATTCTTGTCTTCCAGAAGGATGATTTATGGGGTTCAAAAGAAGAGTATCATCTTTTTTATCTTCTAAATATATGGTTGATTAAAGGACTACTCTGGTCTCTGGATGTATAGCGTAATTTCCGCAGTAAAATAGTAATATCTTGTTTTTACTTGGAAAATGAGGTCATAAGCTAAGTGATCAAAGGATGACAATTTATATCATGAGAGGAAAGTTTGTGCAATTTTTTTTTATTTTGTTCATGCTACTGAAGGAGTATGTCCTTAGACATTCCGGCAATTACTAAATATAAATAGGATTTATATTATGAAGATAATAAAGTTAATTATTTTAGTAATCATATTTTCTTGCTAGAGAATAAATATGATTAATAGGACAATATTGATTGGGCCTATAACTAAAATAGATTAATCCTATGAGGTCACACATTGTAGCACAAGTTGGACAAAGCAATCCAAATCCATTTAGGATTAGGGCTGGGCAGATCCAAAGGGGAATAGGAGGAGAATTAGTTCTCCTAACTAGCCTATGACTCTTCTATTATATATAGGATATAATATTAGGGTTTAGGTGATCAATTCTTTAATCAGTTCCTTTTCACAAGAGAGAGAAAGTGAAACCCTAAACTATTCCCTCTAAACCGGCACCTATACCATCAAAAGCAAGAGATTTTCTTCTCTTCCGTTCTAGCAAACGTTGGTGTTCAACTGGTGCTCGTAGACTGATTAGAGGAGCAACACTTGTGGCTCTCGGATCTTCAAAGCTTGCATACAACAGGGAAATCATGCTACAAAGGTTTGATATTTAATCCCTATTGAATGATTCATGTGTTTGATTATGTTTGTGATCCTATGATAGATGTTAGGAAATTGTTTCCTGAAATTCCGCTATTTGCATCCATATATTCCTACAGCTACTTCTATCCACATTGAAAATACTCCCCCGTTCTCTTCTAATCTACCCACTTTGCATTTTGACACTATTCATGTACTTCAATTTAACCATCGTTGTTTGTGATTTATACATAAGGAAAAAACATAGTCAAGTATAATCTTCTATATATTCATCTCGACATATATTTCATGAATATATAAATTTACATGTTCATAATTAGAGATATAAACGGTCAAACTTCTACATTGACAAACGTAAAATAAAGTTAAATTATGTAGATTAAATAGAAACAGGGATAGTAATATATTTTCGTACAAGAGGAGCTTAAGATAAACTTCCATACTATCCCATCTAACACCAATTAGTTACATGATCTGATTGACTTCACAATTTCGTTTGCTGCCAAAGGCAAAAGATATGTTATCGATGACATCCTCCATCTAATAACATTTTAAAGAATGTTGTTGTAATAATATGATAGATTTAACTTCTTAAATTATTGATTTAAGGGAGTTGATAATTTGAATTCTTATGACGTACATCGACAAAAACCATGGATGACAATAGATTTATCACCAATTTGCCATGTCACTATTTCAAAATAAAGAGTGTGTCTTGGGTGTAACATGTTACATCACAACTTATTGTAACAAAAAACTTCACACGTACATAATGACATAGACTCAACAAAAATGACGACATGGGCTATACAAATAATGACATGAATTTGATGTCATTTTGTCATTTATTTTGAGTTTCCTTTTAGCTTTAGATTCGAGAGTTGGGATTGAGCTTTCTTTTTAGTAAAGCATGGCAAACCAACTTCTATGGGGACCACCGCCTTAGCTCCAAAGGCTAGTGAGAATGGCAAGGGTATAGGGGGATTTTTCTCCCCCGCACTCGCCCGTTCAATTTCCGAAAGGAAATTTAATGAGCGCGTTCTGATTAATCGGCGCGTTAAAAAATAAGTTATAGTGTAACAGTTACGCCCAAGATTTTTTTTTAAGTATTAATAAGTTTTCCTTCTTCAAGACAAAAGGATTGTGCCAAATCTAGGATAGGGGACATTGCACAAACCCAAAAGAAAATGCTTTTTCCTACTAATAATTAGTTATTGGGTCAGTCAAATGATTGTGATTGGGGAGGACGATATTTTCGAAAAAGACATCTTTGTGCTCTCTCTCTGTGTTTGATAGTTATATTAGCTCGTGAATAATGAAAATATAAAATAATCATTGTACTTAGTTTCTTGTCAAACTTATGGGTCAGTTTAATTGATGGCAACTTATCATTATCCGGTGACAAATAGAAGTAGTATGTTTGACATTGGTTTGGTAGCTTTAAGCTCATTTGCTGAAATCCTACACTTCTTTTGTGGGAGTAAAATTTTGGGATGTTGCATTTTAGGATTGTGGCTCTCCTACAATATCATAGTGCCTGCGAATTTGTTTTACCTTCGATTGATAAACAAAAATTATTCCTCCTAGTTACTAAAGAAATTTTGTCAAAAACTATCTTATAAAACTAACTTTTTGTGGAAAAGTACCTGAAAAAAAAAATGGTCAAAAACTACCTATTTAAACATTTAGGTGTTGTGAACCACTAACCTATGCTAAAATTGGGGGTGACAATTTTGCGTTGTTCACCACCATGTGTCAGTCAGTGTTCACCGTTACACTACCCCGCCGATGGCTGATCGCAAGAGATATTGGGTGATTGGACCATCAACATTCCATTTAAGGATGTATGAAGGAGGAGCACACCATTGAAGGAGCAGGCTGCTAGGGGAATCAAACCATGACCAGACACTGAGTAAGGAAAAGATCCCCTCATCCTCTAATCTAATAACTCACTCTCAGACACTCTCAATGGAACTAGGTTTTGAAGTCGGCCAATCAGCCAATGAACATGCATGAAGTGTTGTTGAAAATACTTGAATTTCGTTGTCCAACAAAATGGTAGAAAAGATTTCCATATATGTTCGCTTTCCTTTTCTCCTAAAGTTGGAGGAATTAGAGAGGAAAAATAAATTTAAAAGCTATCAGTATTAATTTTGTTCTTCCCTAGCCTTTCGGCCCTCAATTGAAACATGGGATAGGATGGGAACGCTTAAGTGTGGGAATTCGAAATTTTTTTTACTGATGGGTGTGTTAAGGGTGGAAAGTATAAGGAAGCTATGAACATCTTTGAGAGGATAAAGGTAGTAGAGGAAAAGGAAAACTAAGGCCTATGTCGAGTGTGTTGGGTGCTTGTTTAGGCTAAGTTGCACCAAGATGGATACGGGAATGGATATAGAGGCGGGGACAAAAACGACAAAGATAAAAATGAAAAAAATGGGTATGGCAAAAAAACGGGTATCAAATTCAACTATCAACCTAAAAATACTTCACAAGGGCATCTACATTTTGAGGACAATAGATTTCAATCGTATAGAACGAGTGACCCGACAAGTAGGGGTGAAAGTTATTCGGATAAAATCCAAAATTCAATCCAATCCAATCCGAATTAGTAATTCGGATCGGATTCGAACTGTGTTCGGATTGGATTCGGATTGACATTTTTTGAAGAATTGGATTTTCGGATCGGATTGGATTGAGGGTAATTGGATCCAAAAATCCAATATAACCAAATAGTAAATGCCTTGTATTATGTATCTGGATTGGGCTTAAGTGCTTAACTGGTTTTTTTTTATAAAAAAAAGCCTAGTCCATACAGTAGGCATATCACTTCAACCCTTCCCCTAAAATCCTAACAACATTTAATTCCTCATTTCCTAAATCTACTAGGCTGCTGTTGTGCTTAATTTATTTCATCGAAAAACTAAGTTTTAGAAAATCAGATTTTCGGATAGGATCCAATCTACAGTAAGAAAATTCGAAATGGATTGGATCATATTCAAACTCTAATTGGTTTGGATTCGGATTGGAAAATTAAAATCCAAATTTTGTTCGGATCGGATTGGATTAGGCCCTAATCCAAACCGTACACCGAACTTTCACCCCTACCGACAAGTTAGGTTGTATCGAGTCGGATACGGGGATAGAAAACGGCATGGTTCAAAATTATAACAAAGTGGATTCCACACATTATTAAGTGAAGTAGCTATCATCCCTGATACGGAACGTACATCTCAATTACAAAGGACAAGTATTAAGTGAATTACCTATGCTTAGGGGTGTGCACAGGTCCATACCCGAACCGGATCGGCTGGACCTATAAACCGGAATTCTTGAATTTTTTGGACCGCAAACCAGACCGCATTTTTAGGTCCATTTATGCTGGTCTGGACTGGAAAAATCAGGTCTGGACCTTTTTCGACCTCTTTTGTGAAAAAAAATTAGGCACATAAGAGCACCAACATTGGTGAGGCTTCCCTTAATTTCTCTCTGCTCACCTCATTAGTCCACATCATTTTCCACTAACTTTATCCCCTACCCTTCCCATTTCACAATTACATACCTACATTTATTAACCTCCCCATTTACCTTCTCTCTCCTACTTTTCTATACCTCACCTCCTTTTCTCTCTCCTACTTTCAATACACCACCAATATCAATAAAATAATTTGATTCATCACAATAATTTTAGATAATAATTAAATCAAAATATGGTAATTATAATTAAATAATCATCAAATAAGATTTTTGAAATACTTAGCAAGAGATAAAAATGAGAAATTATAAAACTTTTGAAGTGTTGAAAATATATCAAGATTGGTCTCTATTTATATAGAGGATAAAAAAATATAGCCGTTGGTATAATTTTTTTTAATTCGTTATATTTAAAAAGTTATGTTATTTTTTGTAAACGGTAATATTACCGTTGAAAAAGCTGAAGGGAAGACAAATAGCATCACACAGTTGACTCGCGCGCTGCAAATCAAAGCGCATGCCAAGTGGCATGCTGTGATAGGCCAAGTCATTCTTCTTTAAAAAAAATGCTCGAGAGATAGAGTATCTCTGCATTTTCACGGGAAGCCTTTTCCACTTTTCCTTCCACTTGGTACGCTGTCATTGGTTGGAGTTATTGGGAGGTTCCACTATTATTGGCGCTCTCCAATTTTCTCCAATTAATAGGAACCTTGGAACATCGATGAGAAGATTCTCTTTTCCATTTTTTTCTCAAACGGGGAACCTAAATTCCCACCAATGTACGTGCTCCAAAAATCATTTTCACACTTGTTTTTCAATTTTAAGCTTCTTGGTTTTGTTTAGACATCCTAGAGGAAGAACAAGGAGGTAGGGAGTCAGACGAATGACTTACGTTGCATTTGAAGTTTGAGAAAGGAGAACTAAGTAAGTTTAAATTAAACAGATTTTTTAGAAAAAAAACTAACAAAGTTCAGGGTTAACGGACCGAAAACCCAGAATCATAATTTTTGGAGGACGAGGACCGGACCTGATCCCAATTCCAGTCCGGTCCGGTCCAAATTCAGGTCCAACTATGGTCTTTGCAAATTCCTACCCATGCCATCAAAACGGGCTGCAAATAGGTCACTCTGGTTCTTACAGAAGAGAAATAAAAAGCATTATAGAAGAAATATATATTTGTCAAATAGACTAGACTATATTAGTTAAAAGGGATGAGGTTTCCAAATCCAAATCTCTGGCTTTTTCTTTTTTTTGGTTATAATGGCACAATATAACAAATTTTTCAAGTTACGGGCTTGAAAAACCCATTACAATCCGTACTAATAAGTTCATTACAATAGGTAGGGGAGAGGGGAAGCTCCCTAAGCTCATACACTTGTAACTGATTTTCTCGGCAGTTCTTTGCTAATGCATCTGCAACCCGGTTATGCTCACGCTTCATGAACACACAGCCTTGAATCCCTGTTTGGACTCCCTACAGTTTTTCATAACATTTGTATATGCATCATTACAGTCGGTATCTTGATTAATTAAATGAATAACTTGCTTACAATATGCGAATACCATCACGTTATCAACAAATTCATCTTTTGCCAAAATTAAGCCATGTGTTATTGCAAAAATTTCAGCCATAAGAGCATCTAGGGTATATAAAGTTTTTTTGAAAACCATTAATTACCCTGATTAGTACGAAGACATCCTCCAATTCCTGAAGACTCAAAGCGGTTGGTGAAAGATGCATCGACATGGATACATGCCCAATCAGGAAGGAGGGTAATGAAACAAAGATCCGGGTCTTTTGGATGAGGAGGGGGGAATATTCATTGATGAAGTGTGCTCCCAAGCAACGAAAAGGGCTTTTTTAGGGACACTTCCGAGGGACGGTGGGGAGTGCCTTCAAACAAATGCTTATTGCGATTTAACCAGACTTGATAGCAGATGAAAGGGGATAAATTACGCCATTTCAACCCTTAAATACACTCGTTGTTAACGAGATTGAGTTTGAACCAAGGATCTTTATCGTGAATTTCAGAAGCTGTGTCGAGAGGAATGAGAGACCAAATGGCCGAAGCACAATCACAATCTCTAAGCATGTGGAGTATATTTTCATCAAAGGAATCACAGAAGTTACAAGTCGGATTAGGCACAATATTCCTAAGGAATTGAGTAGGAAGTCTCCCGACCAAATCAACCATAGAAAAAACTTGAGTTTAGGTGGGTTGTTGCCTCCCCAAACCCAGGATATGTCTTTCACCTTATCTCGAATCCTGATAGTGCTAGATTGGAAAGCTTGCTTGAGGGAGAATGGTCGATGTTTAATAAATGAGGAGAAGGGGCGGTCGGGTTCATTGGATGGCTGCCATTCAAGGTTTAAAATCCTTTGCGAAATACGCGAAGGGAGGTTAATGGAAAAGGAGAGGCCATTCCAGGATCCCGAATGCTAACACTATCTCACAGAGGCGCTCATTTCATTGAAAGGAAGGGGACCAATAACAAAACTCCTAATAGGCCCACCCCAAGCCAATTGTCATCCCAAAACGAAGCCGATTGACCATTCCCTAAATTCCATTGACAACTAGACTCAAGAATAAACCACCCCTTACCAATACTCTGCCATATCCTCGAACCTCCCTGAAACTTAGTTATGGCATTACTGTGGACGTACTTTGACCTAATACATTCTTTAGCTAAGTTTGGGGGACCATGACACATTTTCCAACCCAACTTAGCCATTAAAGTTTGGTTGAGAGTGAGATGGCTTCGAATCCCTAGCCCCCCACTCTATTTGGGAAGAAAGGAGGCACTCTTTAAGACTAAATGCAATCGATTTTTCCCCTCTTTAGATCCCCACAAAAAATTGTTGCACATTCTATCAAGATCACTAATAGTTGACATGGGAAAAAAGTTATCCTGCATATAATAGTTGGGAATTGTATTAAGGGTAGAAGAGATAAGGACAAGCCAACTAACTCTTGAAAGAGTAGCCGATTTCCAACTAGCAAGCCTCTTCCTAACTTTCTCCACCACAAACTTCACTTCACTTCTCTTTGGAAGCTTATGGGATAGGGGAGACCCAGGTACAACCTCAAATTTTCCGATGCATGAACATTAATAGTATTTTGGAACCGTTCTCTTAGATCATCCTGGGTATTGGGTGAGAAGACAAGCCTACTTTTATCCTCATTAATTTTCTGACCTGAAAGTCTACTGAATTCATCCAATACTTGCCTAACCGCAAAAGCCGTATTCTCATCAACTCTTCCAAATAGTAATAAGTCATCAACAAAAAGAAGGTGAGAAACCTTAACTCTATTGCTTCCTACTCGAAGGGAGTCCAGACATTGGCTTCACGAGACTGGTTAATTAAGGAAGTAAGGTGCTCTAAGCACATGTTGAAAAGATAGGGGGACATTGGATCACCTTGTCTAAGGCCTCTCGAATGGATAACCGATTTAGTTTTTTGACCATTAACCAAAACGGAAGAAGAAGCCTTAGAAATACAGTCCATGATGAGATCAATAGAAGCATGGTCCAAGTTATACATATGAAGGCATTTTCTCACAAAACTCCACTACATCCTATCATAAGCCTTTCTAAGTCAACTTTGAGAGCAAACCACCCCGTTTTCCTTTTTTTTCTTATGCATGGAATGCAGGATTTCGGACTGGACAACAAGATTTATTTCCGTCCCACGACCCTTAATGAAACTGTATGATTATGAGAAATCCACTAAGGGATGAGGGGCTTAAGACAATTGGCAATGATTTTTGTAACAAGCTTATACAAAGTGTTACACAAACTAATCGGTCTAAGATGCTTAACCATTTTCGGGATCGCTTGCTTAGGGATTAGACAAATTAAGGTGTGACAAAGACTTTCAGGAATCGAACTATTGTTAAACCAGGCTTGGATTTCCTTACAAGTTTCGTCCCCAAAAAAATCCCATTTGGTCTGGAAGAATATGGGATGGAAGCCATCTGGCCGACAGCCTTGAGAGGTTTCATGGAGAAAAGAGCACACCTAATTTCTTGAGGGGTGGGGGGGGGAGGGGTTGGGCAATGCTAACATTTCCGTCCAAAGGCTCATTTTGTAATAATAAGAGAGATTGATCAATCTCATAAAGGGTTTTGAAAGCTAATCGAATATGATTCCTGATTTGATCCATAATCACTAACTCCTCACCACACTCATTTCTAATAGAGTAAATCCGGGAGGTGCTTCGACGAATAATAACGCTATTATGGAAGAAGGAAGTATTTCTCTCACCCTCCCAAAGCCAGTTAACCCTACTTTTCATGTACCGGAAAGAGCATTAGGGCCCATCTCTATTCAACATTGTCAAATTAAAAAAAAAATCTTACAAGTACTAGGTACTACCGTACTAGGTAAGTGGAAGTTTATTATGTCAGTAGAAGAATGTAACAAACTCTTGCTGACTCACCATTTCATTTAACAAACTTGTTTTTTTTTTCCCCAATTCTTGCTTAGTAAGATTCTTGATTCTTATTTAACCTGTTACCAAATGTCCCCACTTAGATTAAAAAAAAATACAATCAACTCAGTTTGGGCAAAAAGAAAGAAAAAATAAATGAAGGATGAAAGTGACAAGCGGCTTGAAGGCTACAGCAGTACAACACGTCTCATTACTCTCAAATTGCATTCCTTGGTTATTGTGTAGTCTAGTTGAAAAGGTAACCAAATAACCTAAAGAAAAAGTAAAATAAAAAGAAAAGTAAAACCATTTTTCTTGCTGCAGCTTTTACCTCTTTTTTAGTGGAAAAAGAAAATAGTTTATCTCTCCTTACTCTAGTTGAAAAAGGAAAAACAAGTATACAAATACTCAAAGTCAGACCTTTCACGGTTTCACCAAATATAATTCTTTATTTCTCTCTCATCTATCACATCATATTAACCATCCCCCTACCGAGTAGCAAATTACAATTTACCATTATACATTTGTCAAAAAAAAAAACGAGTTAATATTTAAATTTTCGTTAGGTTGTTTTATTACCAAATTTATTTATTTATATATTAATTTTTTCGGTTTATAACTTTGACCTTTGACTTGAACCCACCTGACGCTGATTCTAGATCCGCCACTGCCTGTTACATTCCTATATACACACATAGAACCGACTATAGTTGTAGAATCAATTCATACATTCATTCACAACTTAATTTCCTCCTTGTTCCCCTGTTTTCTCTCTTCATTTCCTCAAGAATTACAACAATGGCGGAACCTTCAAACACAAACCCATAAAAAATCTTCAGCTTCAAAGTAAACCTTGCAATCAAACTGAAACAAGCCATTGAATCTTTGTGTGACTCTGATTTCAATCCAGAAGGTCGCGGAATAATCGGAGTATCAGCAAATAGCGTCAAAATCACAGCTCAGAACAATGAAGCTCAATTTGTTGGTTATCTCAGCTTGGAATCTTCTGGCTCATCGACTTCCATTACTGTAGTAACAAAGGGTTTAGCTACAAGAAGATTAATCTTAATGAAATTTCTCACAATCTTCGTGATGTTTCTAATGATGACACTATTACTATTTTCATCTTGATGGGTCTACTAAACTCTCCTTTATCTTTGGTAATCAATCTTCTCTAAGATTTATTGTTATTAGTAATGATAATTTTTATCTTTAAATGTTAATGTCTGTTTCATTCTCAAATTTAATGTTTACGATGCTTCATGGGTTTTTTTTGGGTTCTTTTATGTAATGTTTATTCAAATTGTTGTTGAATCCTATTTGGATGTTGATTTTATTGAACTACAATTTTTTGATTGCAAGATTATGGATTCTTTAGCTGCTGCTAGTAAAATTTCATTTCTTGAATTCATTTTTGACAAAATGTAGTAGATAAATATGGGTTGTTCTTATATTTCATGGAAGGAAATTGTTCGAATAGTTTGCTGATAAATGAAATTGCCATAATGATTTCAGGAAATGATCATATAGCTGAGTTTAATGTGGAGATGCTGCAACCGGATTTTACTACTGTGCTGTTGTCTGATTTCATATTGTTTTGTGAGGCTATTATCCCGTCTGACTTGCTGAGGGAAATCATTGATCATCTCGAAACAACTGGAAAAGATAATCTATACTAGGTCCTTAATTATCCCTTGTTCTTTTTATTGATAAAGTTTTTTCTTCGTGTTTATGTAATCATTTCTTAATTTAAGCCCTAATGAGTTCTTTAGATAATCATATCATCAACTTAATTAACTTGTTCTTGTATTATGTTTTCTTCATGTCACCAGTTTCAGTGAACATATCTAACAGACTTTTGAGTGTCTTAATACATCGAAGAAAGGCCTTGGATTTACACGTATGAGAATGAGGTAATGCTGAATTCTGGAAGTTAAGTCAATCTGATTGATAATTGATTATGTGGGTGGTATTATCCGACATTGATTGTGCGTTACTTGCGAGTTTTGTAGACTATTGGAACTAGGGGAATGGAACCAGAACAGACACATCATGCTTGGTTACCCTGGCCTCACTTGGAGTCACTGAAGAAAGCATCATTTCTAGCACCAGGTATGCTTATATATTTTCTTACTAAGCCAAGCGATAGCGTCCTGATGCGATCCAACCTGCGGGAACTTGGTGATTTGGCATTTATCTACAAAGCTTTCACAATCATCCCCAACGCTCATCAAATCCCACTTGATGATATTGAGGACGATGATTTTACTGAAATAGCTTCACATAAAGTCATAAAGTGTAATAAAGCTTTTAGGGTGCATTACCAATTTTGTTGCATTGGTTATAATGAGTTACTCTGTACTTACGCAACATAGTTAGTTCTGTAAGCAGTAAACTTACTAGATACCGTGTAATTATAAGTACTAGTAAACTTCCTATGAATGTGGAAAATACTTGGAAATAACTACAATAAGATCAAAACAAACTTGTATATGTTTGGAAATAACTACAATAAGATCAAAACAAACTTGTATATGTTGCTTTATCATGACTCATGAGAATTAAAAAGGTGTTTTACTTCATGAATTATATGCTGCATCAAATATCTGATTTTCTTGCTTTGTGGTGCTATATTTTGCTATTTTGCTATCCTTGGAAAGCAAGTGTACAGAACCACTTGCATTATGTTTTTCCCTATCCCCTATGAAATTCTATTTGACTCTTAATTAGTTAGCTAATCCAAAAAATTGGGCCGCTTCATGAACGCATAGCTTGAATGTTCATCATGTTGCTTCTAAAACATTTCAGAGCCACCTTTTTTGTGTGTGCGAAACTGTGAATGTATTATCTGAATATATCTAAATGACTATGAAAACTTGAAATGGCTTCAAAAGTAACATTAAGTGTGTTAATTGTGAATTTTTGTAAAGACTTGTATACTTATAAACACCATGAAAACTATATAAAGTGTGAAAATAACGAATCTCTGGGAATCAATGCTCTAATGCTGACATTAATATCAATCCTTGAATGGAACTTTTCATGTTAATAATCGTAGAACAATTTTAAAGGTATCCCTCAAGATTCAATGTAGTCTTGGAGTTCTATGGATTTAACTTTGTAGTTCTATCTTGGATTTGCAAAATCCGAGTACTAGTTTCACTTTGTACACAATTCACTTGTTTCGAATTGACGACCTTTAAAACTTAAAATGTGCTCTCCTCACTAAATAAAATAACACAAGGGCTAGATACAACTAACATGGATAAAATTCAACAATTTAAATGTTTGTAGCATGGCAGCATGTTAGCATGATAGTCCTTCAACCCTTGCAAAATGGTCATCATTTGTAAAATATACTTCCTCCATTTTCTTTTGAAATATATATGTAAACCAACGTCTTAATAATACTAATAATCATAGAAAAAGGTATATATCTTGTTTATAATAGCTAGTTGAACTTAGACACTTGTGAAATTTGGGTCATAAAAAATTATAAAACTTTAGCTAACACTTTTTTCTAAAAGAAAAAAATTAACAAAAAATTCCCAAGTAGTCCAACTAATAAGCAATTTAAACGATACTTTATTATAGATTTATTTATATAAAAAAGAACAAAAAGATGATCAAAATCATAATGCAAAGTATGCTGCTTGCAAACGCTAGCTTATGTGTCTCAAACGTTACCCATTCTAATATTTTACAAAAGCTACCCAAAAGCTACTCTAATCTCTATCCGCTACTATAACCGCTACCTTTCCAAATACTATTTTTCCAAGTAGCGTTTTGACCTTGTTCAACCTCTACCCGCTACCTAAAACGCTAGTGCTAACATGGTCATATTGATCATCATGCAGGAGCGGCAAAGGAGGCAGTGGAAGTGGAGGCGGTAGCAATGGGAAAGGCAGTGACGCAGGAGGGAAAAGTGGGTTGGGGGAGGAGGGGAAGGTGGTGGCGGTTCGAAAGGAGGAGGTGGGTCAGGGATGATGTAGCTCATCTCACAAGGTTACTTTTCTGAACTTGATGCTGCCATGCTGGTGAGAAGGGGAGTAAGTAATTAGCATCCAAGTTCCAACCTATTAGCTACTTTTAAATTTGATAGTGTTTAATTTCTTATGGAATGAATAGCTTCATGTAAGATGGTGCTCTAATCTTTATGAATAAAAGGTATCCCTATATTATTGTAAATTTAATATCACTTCAGATATAAAGGGTGATAATGTTTAATTAATTTGTAATTTTCTGAAGTAAATTATACCCCCCAAAAAATGCCACATCAATAAGAAAAGTACTCATAAAGTTCAACTAACCATCACATTCAAAATCACTACTGAGTAAGTAAAGTTCAAGTCAACTTAAATTATTTCATCATGACATAAAACTAGCAAATACTACCAACTAGATTACTTCTTAGAGCACCATTATTCATGATCTTAAATAAAGATCATCCCATTCTCTTTCTAACTTTCTCTCTCTAAAAAATAACATCCCACAATCTTTTTCCACCTATCCTCTTAACCATGAATAAAAAAAAAAGATAATCCCAACTACTTTTACTCCACCCAACTACTTTTTTACCCTACCCAACTACTTTTTCTCTCTCATCACCCAACCACCATTATACAATGTTTTTATTATTTACTTTTTAATAATATGAAATATTCATTACTACTCCCTCCGTTTTCTTTTGTTCTTCCTATATTCCCTATTGGGAAATTTCAATATGTTGTTCATATTTTGAATCTTTCTATATATATTATAATTAATGAATTAAAGTTCCCATTAGATTTAAGTTGTAATAAATGTGTTCACACTATTGGGTAGTCATTTTTTACATTTTTTATTTTTACCCCTCAAACTTTTTTCTCATTGGTTGCCTAATATAGAGTAGCTCAAAGGGAAATAAATGTGTTCACACTAGTTTGTAGTCACTTTACTCTTTTACCCCCTCAAACTTTTGTGTCATTGGTTGCCTAACATAGAATAACTCAAAGGGTAAGAATGTTTATTCTTGGTTTATTTAATTTTATTTAAAATAGTGGAATCTTCTCCATTTTTTAAGTTGCATTGGTTTTCTTCCCTAATTCCAAATATGAACAACAAAAGAAAATGGATGGAGTAATTGATAAAAAAATATTAATTAAATAAATAAATAATTAGCGTTGTTAGCATTAACTAAATTAAATGCATAAATATATTGTTTATTATTTTTTTAGAGTGTAAAGATGGAATATTTCTTTTAAATTAAGCAAAATTTATAGGAAATTAGTAAATAGCTAGAAAAAAAAATTGTCCGAAATATTACAATACGGGTCTCTATTTTTAGAGCTCGGAAAAATAGAACTATTGGTAATTTTTTTTTACAGTTTTTCTATTATGTGCACCTAGTGCAAAGGATAAGGTTTATCTTTTAAGCACATTAATTAACTAAAATAGAAGATTCTCCCTAAAATTTCTAAATATTACTAATTTTTTAGCATAAGTTTATGTAGAATCAAATATTTAACATAATTTTAGAAATAATCTTCAATTATAGTTAATTAATTGGCTTAAAAGATAGGCCTTATCCTTTGCATTAGGTGCGTAGGATAGAAAAATCGATTTTTTTTTATTTTTTTGGCTTTGTGTTTTTTAAGATATTGCATTTTTTATATTTGTAATTGTGTTATTTCTCTCTCCTATCAGAATTTGACAAGTGTCAAATTCTGACGTGCGCGTCAAAAAAGTGTGGGTGTCCTAATGTCCTAATATTCTTTTACAAATAGTGTGGGTGTTCTTTGTTTTATACATTTATGTTCTTTTAGTACTTATATGTTGTTTTCTAAAAATCCTATATTCATAATACACTTCAGATACCTCCATGTGTATTAATGATCTCTTCCTAAAATCATTTAAATAACTATTGTGAGGACGTCTAAAACCCAACACCTCATAATACACCGATCCACGCTGAAATTATAATATCTAAGAAACAGAAAATATCATTTAGAACTAAAAGACTGTCAAAAAAACCAATAGTCACTTACATTTTGAAAGACTTTCCTGTTGAAATCATGTTCATCCCAATAGTCATTTACATTTAGGAACAATTTGAGAAAAAGATGAAGCAAGAACAAGATTACATTTAGGAACAATTTAAGAAAAAGAAGAAACAAGAACAAGATGAACAATTTCAGAAAAAAAAGAAACAAGAATAAGATTACATTTAGGAACAATTTCAGAAAAAAGAAGAAACAAGAACAAGATTACATTGAGGAACAATTTCAGGACAACGGTCTTCCCAAGTCGCGACAACTTCGATTCATTCCTTAGTTTTGTAAGTTTTTACTTTTATTATCACAGACTAAGGCCTATGGCGACTATGTTGCATGCTTTTCTAGGCTAAGTAGCACCTAGATAGAGGGACAAAAAGGGCAAAAATAAAAATGAAAAAAATAGGTACGACAAAAAATCGGGTATCAAATTCAACTATCAACCTGAAAATACTTCACACGGGCATCTACATTTTGAGGGTAATAGATTTTAATATATATATATATATATATATATATATATATATATATATATATATATATATATATATATATATATATATATATATATAACGAGTGACCCAGCAATCTAGGTTGTATCGAGTCGGATACGGGGATAGGAAATGACATCTCTTAAAATTATAAACATTAAATATGAGCACATGATGCATAAAAGAAGCAGACATAATGAAACAGACATTGTTATTAAACTTTAAAGATAAAATCACCATAATAAAAAACAGTATATCTTAGAAAAGAAAGATTACCAATCATGAAGGAGAGTTTAGTAGACCCATCAAGATGAAGAATAGTAATAATATCATCATTAGAAACATCACAAAGATTATGAGAAATTTCATTAAGATTAATCTTCTTATAATTAAACCCTTTATTACTGCGGTAATGGAAGTCAATGAGCTCTGAAGAATCCAAGCAGAGATAACCGACAGATTGAGTTTTATTGTTATGTACTATGATTCCGGAGTAATTTTCGGATACTTGGATTGCTCCACGACCTTCTGGATTGAAATCGGAGTCGCTCAAAGATTCAATGGCTTGTTTCAGTTTGATTGCAGGGTTTATTGCGAAGCTGAAGATTTTTTCTGGGTTTTTGTTTGAAGGTTCTGCCATTTTTGTAATTCTAGAGTAAATGGAGAGAAAAAAAAACAGGGGATGTTGGAACACAAGGTGACACTCAAGAAAGGGGGGGTTGAATTGAGTGGCTAAAACTAATCCATTTTCGCAAAAACACTCTTATGGCACAGTGCTGTGCACTGTGTTATTCACTCGTAAAATCTCCGATTTATGTTTTTGCTCAACCGAAAATGAATCAAACAATAAAACAATGAAATCAAATAATAAAACACTGGAATTTAACGTGGTTCAATCTCACCTCTGAGATCTACGTCCACACAAACTACTCTTTTATTATTTGAATCGTAAAATATCAAACTCTTGATACATACAATTCGATTCCCCCACTACTAACTCTAGTAGTGCTCCCCAACACTTAACCCTAAGTGTTGCTACTCTCCTATAATATAAGAATTACAGAAAGAAAGATTCCTCAAAGACGTGCTTCTTATTCAAGCAAATAGAGGATCGTTACAAGCTTTGTTTAGAAACCTTAACTTACTAGAACTCGTGCCGCATTAATTGTCTCTCGGGAGTCCGTTTTTCGGCTCTCAAAATCTTTATCTTTCCAAATCTGAAAACGTGTTTTGCTATAATGATTTCTATCCCTTATATAATTCAATCAACTGAATAAAAATCCTTCTCCAAAATGTATTATCTTTTTGAACAATTTTTATTCCTAAAATAAAGGGATATAATTCTTTTCCTATTCAAAATCCAATTTTATCTTTAATAAAAACTGATTTTTTTCTTTTCCTTATAAGATAAGGATTCCTCCATATCTTATGCCAACTATTAATCAGATTTTAAATCAATTTTTATCCAAAAATCTTTATCAAAATCATTTTCTTTAAAAATCAGTTTTTCTTTTTATAAAACTTTTTATCCGAAAATCTTTACAATAAATATTTTCCTTTCAAAATTAATTTTTGAAATTAAAAACTCCCCTTTTTATATTCTTTAAATATAGACACATGAAATTAATATAATTACCTATTTTCTTAACTCTAAGAAAATAGTTAACCATCCTAATTTCATATTTCTAATTTAGCACAAAGTTTCAATACGTTAATTACATTGCATAAACATGACTAAGAACATAACTAGACCTAAGCTTCCATATCTTCAAGTTCTTGATCTTTCATGAACATCCAATCTTGATCGCTTTCTTAGATCACTGTTACATACATACATGTTATAGCATAAAGCGTTTATCATCATCAAAATAACATTGACTTAGAGTCACAACAAATTCCCCCTTTTTGATGATGACAAACAAATAATACTTCCCCCTCAAAATATGCACCATTAATCACATTAGGGAAAAATAACTCAACATGGTAACCAAGATAACCAATTCATTTGTCTAAGTATTATACCCATCTTCCCCCTTTTGACATTATCAAAAAGGAGAGCATCAACATGTTTCGCGAGTCAAAGTGGGATATAGTCAGCAAAATAATGCAAGTAGCTCAAGCAATAAATACTAAGGATCCTGGTGCTATGTCATAATCCAACTCACAATCCGAAGTCATTAAACAAAAAATAATCCAACTCACAATTCGAAATTATGAAGCAAGAAATAATCATGAAGGATCATGACATTAGGACAGCATCATTAGACCATTACGAGTCCTTTTTATATCACGTAGACCTTTACTCACAAAGCTTCACAAAGACATGCATCAACACTCTAATTAACATATTTAAAGGAGGACAACAAGCATAATATTCAACTAATTTCCAGAAATTAATCCCAAAGCCATAAATTATCTTGTAAAATATTCATGCATGAAATTCAACAAAATTACTTTGATCACACAATTGTGGTATGCTTAACAAACTATTTTTCAAACCACTTACCAACATCACATTCTCTATGGAGTGTGTTAGGGATTTACCGACGTTTCCAATACCACTTATTTCTCCCTTTTTTTTTGTCGCCAAATGTAACACAACCTCCATGGTAGGCTACTAGTGAGAGAAATTGAGATTTATCACCAGTCATATGTCTTGAGCAGCCACTGTTGAGATTCCATAGGCTGCTTCCTCTCACGTTTGCCTGCAAAAAGATCACTTGTTAATTTTAGGAACCCAAATCTGTTTGGGTCCCTTTTTCTTTCGTTGAGCTTCTAATAAGTCTTTTCTAACCCATATTTGAGTTACATACTTTACATTTTTTGCAACACTCTTTTTCTTGACATTACAATTATCCATAAGATGTCCATCCTTTCCACAGAAGTTGCAAATCAAATATTCAGGTAGATCGACATATTTTCTTTTACGAAAGTCTCTTTCAAATTTTTTGGCACTGTGCCTTACACTGTGCCTCTGGTCTGTATATCGTAAACCAATTCTGTTTCGATTGCTAGTTGTACTGGAGATATAGTCTAAGGCTTTTTTACCATCTAACCATTTTTCATACATTTTCCGAGCAATAGTCAATTGTGATTCTAAGAATTCATCAGAAGTGTTTAGATCGCTATTTCTTTTTCTCGAAATTTCCAAATCTCTTTTAACTTTATCAAGTTCATCACTTAACTTAGCATCATGAGGTAGCATAAGTGGAACAATTCTGGATCTTTGTCTTGATTCTTTCAACTCAGTTAACTCATGTTTTAACGATTCAATTTGATTTTCAAGATCCGAATTTTTAGCCTCTAGCACAGTGTATGGCACATTGTTATTAGCAACTTCTTTTGCGAGAGACTTTTCGTACCTTAAAGCATTTAACTCAACATTTTTCTCTTCAACGGTTTTTTCAAGTTCATCAGTCTTCTTCATCAGTTCTTTACAGTCCTTTAATAAATTCTTATATTCCAACCCAATCTTTTGCTTAGTTAAATTTTTTACTTCCTTTTTCATGATTGAAAAATCATCATTCATTTCTTGACAATCATCAATGATATTTCCAAGCAAAGTAACAAGTTGTTTTTTGAAAGAAGATGTATTGAAGGTTTTAGAGAAAGAAGACTTACCTCACTGTCTTCAGTTTCATCTTGGGAGTTCGAACTTTTCGCCATTAGACACAAGTGAGATTCGTCCTGGTACTGTGCCCTTCTCTGTGATGTCTGTACAACATTCAGACATAATTTTGCTTCATGGCACTGTGCCTCTGACTGTTCTTCATCAGAATCCGAATCTCCCCAAACGGCAGCTAGCATGGCCTTTTTGAACTCTTTCTTGGATTGTTCCCTTCTTTCCTTGGGCTTTTCATCATCCCATAGAGGACATTCTTTAATCCTGTGATTTAACTCTCCACACTTAAAACAACCCGAATTAGTAGCAATTTTCTTAAAGTTAGAGGTAGTGCTCTTACCTTTGAAATTTTCATCTTTTCTAGGATTGTTGTTTTTGTTCTTTTTGAGAAAAATTTTAAATCTCCTAGTAAGAAAATCAATATCATCATCACTATCACTATTTTCAATTTCCAATTCAGTTCTAAAGGCTATACCTTTACTTTTTGGTTCATTAGTTTTAGAATCTAAGACAAGTTAATGAGTCATTAATGATCCAATAAGTTGTTCTCGTGAAAGTTTAGTCAAATCTTTAGCTTCTTGAATAGCGGTTATTTTTGGGAGCCATCGATTTGTTAAACTTCTTAACACCTTTCTCACTAAATCTTCAGAAGTATATGTTTTGCCTAAAGAACGTAATTCATTAGTGATTAGTGTAAATCTAGTGAACATCTCTTTAATAGATTCGTCCTTATTCATAGTAAACAATTCATATTGTTGGACAAGCAAATCTATTCTAGATTGTTTTATGATAAGTGCATATTCTAACATAATTTAGTTGCATATTAGGTGCATTTTCATGTAGCATTAGAGCATTTACGTTGTATTTGTGCATATTTAGGTCCCTTTTCAGAAGCTACGATACTTTCACGGGTTTTTTGGTCTTTTGATGTAATCTCAGGTACTTTGAACTCCTATTTGAGGATATGACGATTAAGACACTTGGATGACCTTCAAAACGATATATCATGTGCCCAAAACGGATTGACAGTGAAGAAGATACACACGACTTTGTGTACTTGTGTGAAATATGATACCTCTACACCATTTCACTCATAACTTTTGACTCAAGAATGATAATGAGGTGATTCTAACTGGTTTAGAAACTAGACTTCAAGAGCTTTCCAACGATATATTACATGTGTGAAACAAAGCTCTAGATCAAAAGTTATAGCCGTTCAAAGTTGAGCTGAAGCCACTGTCTCGCCCGCACGCCCGTGCGGATATGTGCTCGGCCGTGCAACCTGCAATCAAAAATGTTTCTGCCTTGCTCGCACGACCGAGCAAGATTTTGCTCGACCGTGCACGACCTTGAACGCCCGTGCGCGTAATTGCTTGCCCGTGCAACCTGCTGTAATGTCGTATCTTCCGCGTGACCTAACTTATGTCGGTTTATATTAATCTTAGCTTATAAATAGGACTTTAAACATTATTTTGAACAGCTTAGATAATATATCATCATGATTAGTTTATACTTATGGTTTTTAGAGAGAGAAGTTAGAGAGAGAAACTTGTAGATCTCCATTGTTCTCCAAGACTCCACCTTTCTTCCATTAATTCAAGTATCTCTTTTCTTCTTCTTTTCTTCTTCTTTTCTCCTTGTTTTTTTATATTATGATGTTTTATTATTCTTCTCTATTTTCTTTATTTATTTCAATTATGCTTTCATAGTTTTGTAATCTATGGTTAAGTTGAACCCTAGTGTGAATTAATTCATGATTATACCTTTAAATTCCCAAATTAATTGCTGAATTGTTCTTGCTTAATTGATTGTGCATATTCCAATACTAGATTAGGGATAACTAGTATTGTTATGATTCCTTTGTCTTGATCACAACGGGAGTTGGGTTTGACGGATTTGAATATTTCAATTAAGGACATGAAGTTCTCCACGGGAGTAGGTAGAATGGATTGTTAGGAAGTTAGAGTGCCGCGTTTAATGTCTTTAATTTGCATGATTCCACGGGAGTAGGCTTGAGTGCATATTAGAGAAGCCATAGATACTCGGGAGAGGCTTATGGTATTTTATAGGGTATACTTTTCCTTGTGAAAATTTAATTGACTAGTTTGGGGTAGGAATTATTATTGTACTAATTCATGCTAGTGGGGATATTTAACTATAGAGTCTTTTATTTATTGATTTATTAGTATAGTTATTCCACCATTATTCTTGATATTAATCTCTTTTAGTCTTACCATTACTTAAGGGCTAATCATAAAACAACTTTCTCTCTGTGGGATCGACCCTGACTTACCCTACTACATACTTAGGAGGATTAGTTAGGTTATTTATTTTTGTTAGGTGCGCGACACGCCTACCATTTTACCTCATTCGTACCTTCGTGGGCCAACTCCAGCGTGTCCCATATTTCTTTTGCTGTAGTACAAGCCGAGATCCTTGAGTATTCATCAGGTCCAATTCCATATTGGAGAATACTCATAGCTTTGAAGTTTTTTTCGGCTTTTGCATAGTCAACTGAATTGTAGTCGTCTTCATCCTTGTCGACCATCTTTCCTTCAGCATTTTTGGCTTGGATGAGGATTGGTCCTTTCCTTATGATTTTCCAGCATTCATAGTCCGATCCTTGGATGTAGATCCTCATCCTAGCCTTCCACCATCCGTAGTCTTTTCCGTTAAAAATCGGACACTTTGTGTCTCTATTTCAAGAGTCATCTTGCATGTTCATGACTTCTATTCTCTAGGGATGAGCCTTTCGAGAATAGCCTGCTCTGATACCACTTGTTGGAACACAAGGTGACACTCAAGAAGGGGGGGTTGAATTGAGTGGCTAAAACTAATCGATTTTCGCACAAACACTCTTATGGCACAGTGCCGTGCACTGTGTTATTCACTCGTAAAATCTCCGATTTATGTTTTTGCTCAATCGAAAATGAATCAAACAATAAAACAATGAAATCAAATAATAAAACACTGGAATTTAACGTGGTTCAATTTCACCTCTGAGATCTACGTCCACACAAACTACTCTTTTATTATTTGAATCGTAAAATATCAAACTCTTGATACAATTCGATTCCCCCACTACTAACTCTAGTAGTGCTCCCCAACACTTAACCCTAAGTGTTGCTACTCTCCTATAATATAAGAATTACAGAAAGAAAGATTCCTCAAAGACGTGCTTCTTATTCAAGCAAATAGAGGATCGTTACAAGCTTTGTTTAGAAACCTTAACTTACTAGAACTCTGTGTCGTACACTGTGCTCTAGGAGTCCGTTTTCAGCTCTCAAAATCTTTATCTCTCCAAATCTTAAAACGTGTTTTGCTATAATGATTTCTATCCCTTATATAATTCAATCAAGTGAATAAGAATCCTTCTCCAAAATGTATTATCTTTTTGAACAATTTTTATTCCTAAAATAAAGGGATAGAATTCTTTTCCTATTCAAAATCCAATTTTATCTTTTATAAAAACTGATTTTTTCTTTTCCTTATAAGATAAGGATTCCTCCATATCTTATGCCAACTATTAATCAGATTTTAAATCAATTTTTATCCAAAAATCTTTATCAAAATCGTTTTCTTTAAAAATCAGTTTTTCTTTTTATAAAACTTTTTATCCGAAAATCTTTACAATAAATATTTTCCTTTCAAAACTAATTTTCGAAATTAAAAACTCCTCTTTTTATATTCTTTAAATATAGACACATGAAATTAATATAATTACCTATTTTCTTAACTCTAAGAAAATAGTTAACCATCCTAATTTCATATTTCTAATTTAGCACAAAGTTCCAATACGTTAATTACATTGCATAAACATGACTAAGAACATAACTAGACCTAAGCCTCCATATCTTCAAGTTCTTGATCTTTCATGAACATCCAATCTTGATAGCTTTCTTAGATCACTGTTACATACATACATGTTATAGCATAAAGCGTTTATCATCATCAAAATAACATTGACTTAGAGTCACAACAGGGGAAAAAAGAGAAAATGAAGTAGTGAATGAATGTATGAATTGATTCTACTACTATAGTCGACTCTATGTGTGTGTATATATATAGGAATGTAACAGGTTAAATAAGAATCAAGAATCTCATTAAGCAAGAATTCGAAAAAAAAATGGTTTCTTAAAAATGTTGAGTCCTAGTACTTTTTGGGTTGTAGTTATTATAGTCATCAAAAAAGTAATGGTGGGCAAATTGACTACTTGGAGGAGGGGGTGGTGATAGGTGATGTTGAAGGTTGCAACTTATAATCATTATACAACGATCTCAAAGTTGTCAACACCTCTCCAACTCGTACCATAGCCTCATCCGTCCCAATAATAATCAACTTGTCCAAACAATATTCGACAAATTTAACCTTGAATCTAGGATCAAGAATGGCCACACAAGATAGATAGACATTATACTCATACCAGTACTTGTCAAAATTTTCCAACATAGGCTCTACCATTCTAGCCAAAAATAAATGTGGACATTTGGTTGTCTCAATCAAACAACGATAGACCATCCATGCACCCTTAAAGTACAAGTTGGAGGTGAGAGAATTAACGGCCGATAACATGCAAGTCACATCATAGAAAAGGTTCAAGAACTTTTGAACAACAATCAACTTAATCCATTCGGATTCCTTAGGCTTTAAAATTTGATCAAAATTTTTGGTTTTTATGAAGAAAAATAAGACTTTAAAGGCAACTAGGCATGAGTTGCAACTGTGGGAAGATTATGGCAGATTTTTTGACATAGCAGGGGCTTCGAAGACTTTATGATTTCATTGCTTGGATTTAATTAAGTTTCCTTAATGTAATGACTTGTTATGTTGATCTCTTGTTAACCTTGGGTTTTAATCCTCTTCGATTAATAATAAAAACCAAATTATCAAAAAAAAAAAAAAAAAACTTGGCATGACTTGCAACTTTTAAGACTAAGGATGCAATAAGCATCAACTAGAGCATTAAAGTATATTGTATATGACATATTGACAATGGCCTTAGCATGGTATTTTTGTAATATATGGCAACAACAGATTTCTATAATTGAAAAAGACAACTTTAATGGTTTCCGGATATTTCGGATATCGGATCGATTTTTCTCGATCCGAAATTTCAGGACCCCGAATCGAAGGGGGTGGGCTTAAGACCCATTGGTCGAATTGTAATTAAGTAATGAACTCCTACTCACTTCGAGTTCAAAGGGGAACATTATGTAATAATTCGGAAGCACTGAAATTTATTTTCCCATCTCTAGATGTTTGTTGTAAAAGTGCTTGCTACATTGAGAATGAGGATGAGCGAATGGCTCTTAATGGGCCCATATCCATATATGTTGGTGGTGTGATGTAACTGACACTTGATGGGATTAACCTACTTAGGTGTGGAAGTGTGGCCGCTTCCTATGAGAATTGCTTGGGTCGATTCTCTAGTACACCTATGAGTATCGGACGTATAACCAGTATAAGGCATCGTTGTTATTTGCGGAGTATCAAAACTTTATACATGAATGATTGCGTGTTTTAAGTGATAGGTCTCTTACTCCCCAGTAAGTTCAAGACTAATACTAGTGGAAAAAACATCAAATGATATAACTAAGTTGATTGGGTTTTTCCTAAACCGGATCAATCAAAGTCAACTGATCGAGTTTTACCCGTGCCCGGATTAGTTTAGTTGATGGACTGGCCCAAATTTCATAATCTCATCCTCTCTTCTCTCTCAACTGATCCAACGGGCTCATGTCCGGATCAGTTGGTGGGCTGGCCCAAACCCTTTCCCCCTCTCTCATTTCACGCCTCTCTCATTTCATCCATCTCTCATTTCACACTGACCTAGCCCTCGTCATCTCCTCTCTCATATTCAGCCCCCCTCATGATGTCATCTCCTCCCTCTTCGCTGAACCCTACCCCCCTCTCATCCCCTCGCCGTTGTCATCTCCTCTCCTCTCATATCCTCTCAAGCTCTCCTCTCTTTTCTTTCTCTTCGCCGCTTCGAGTCATACCGCTTGTAATAATTTCAATGATCGGCGTAAACGACGCCAACGTCTTCGCTGCGACTTCTTTACCGCCGCCGTCTTTGCCGCCGAGCATCAAAGTTCGAGAAAGAGTGAGACAACCATGAATGACTTAGAGAGAGAAAGAGATGATTTGCGTTAAAATTCTTTCGAACACCACCAGTGAACAAACATCTCTTTCGCTCGCCTCTTCAGATTTGGATTTCATTAAATTCTTTGTAATTTTGTTTTGATTTTCTTTTTCTTGTTATTTCGTTTATGTTTTTGTTTAAATTTCGTTTTCTTGTAATTTATTTTTGATTTTCGTTTAAAGTTTCATTTTCTTGTAATTTGTTTTCGTATTTTGGTTTATTATTTTTCGGGTTGATTATCGCTTATCTTGTGGAATTAGTTTAGTTTGTAATTTGCTTTCGTATTTTGGTTTAACATATTTTGGTTATATTCTGCAATCTCCAGAATTTTAGTTTGTGATTTTTGTATATTTTTTTTTGTAATTTCGTTGGTAAAATGCTTTGAAATTTTGTATTTTATGTCGTTGATGTAGTAATTCCTTAAGTATTTTATGTCGTTAATGTAGCTTTTTTCTACTAGTGTAAGGTCACTTAAAGGGAAAGAGATCTTAGGTTAAAATTACTAAGTGTTAATTCAAGCCGCAAGACATTAACATTAATGCGATTGTTTGTTATTGCCCAAATCTTTCTTCTCTTCTTTTCTTTTCACATCTATTGAACCTGTGGGGGATTGTTGGAAGTTCAACAATTCTCAAATGAAGTTACACAAAGTAAGAGAGAGGAAAAGGCCTGAGAAAACCATTTGTCCCACATGGAAGAAAACACAAGTATCTCCCTTGTTTAAATAAGAAAGTTCCTTAAAACATCTTGTTTAATTTGGTAATGGGCTAGCAAGGGTATGTGTTCCTTTTTGGACCCTAATCACTTTGGTTAGTCGCTAATTGCAAGGATCTCGATTCTCGCCTTGCCGCTATTAGCGTGGATTCCTAGCCGTTTGTTACGAGATTCATGCCTTCCTAATTGATTTCATCCCTTAATTTTAGCCATTTTCGTTTTTCCTTTTGCCTTAGCTTACCTTATAAATTGTTGTTCTTTTCATCAGTTCTCTATACATAGAAAATCCAAAAACTCTTATCTCTCAAAATATGTTCTCTCTGACATTGGGCAAGTTATGATCACCATCCGTTGTTTGTAAGTGCTCACACACTACGAAGTCGTGCTAATCCTGGAGGGCGATCGCGGTGTTTCTACTTGCACCAGGATAGCGTGAAATCCTCTTTCAGGAGAGTGGTCTTCCCACGTCGTGACAACTTCGATTCATTCCTTAGTTTTGTAGGTTTTTACTTTTATTATCACAGACTAAGGCCTATAGCGACTATGTTGCATGCTTTTCTAGGCTAAGTAGCACCTAGATAGAGGGACAAAAACGGCAAAAATAAAAATGAAAAAATGGGTACGGCAAAAACTGGGTATCAAATTCAACTATCAACCTGAAAATACTTCACACAGGATCTACATTTTTAGGGTAATAGATTTTAATGCATATATAACGAGTGACCCAACAATCTAGGTTGTATCGAGTCGGATACGGGGATAGGAAACGAGATGTCTTAAAACTATAACAAAGTGGATACCATACCACACATTAAGAAGTGAAGTAGCTACCATCCCTGATACAGAACATACATATCAATTACAAGTGACAAGTATTAAGTGAAATAGCCATGCACATGCTACACAACCGACATTCTGACAAGAAGAATGTAATTATCATGACGGAGATCCGTAAAATTCGACTTTCCTTTCCATAGTGAACCCAATTACCGTGCAACATAGTCGGAAGTCCATACCCCAGGGCCCAGTTAAGAAACAAGTACATGTTGGATCTTGTACGTACTAGGTAGTGGAAGTTCATCATCTCCATTCCATAGAAGGTACACTCGAGACCATGTAGCACATGGTGCTCCCTGTATGAAACGATGGCAATTGTTAATTAAACGCAATGAACTCTTGAATCTTTGCGGAAAAGAAGAAAGTTCATTACTGCCACTAAAATACAAAGCACAAGTAGCATTAAATTAATTAATTAATAGTAAAATAGTAAATACTTATTAAAATACAACTGTCAGTTTAATAGTACATTTTTTATTCAAGTATACAAACATTTTCATTCCTTTTATCAAATTTTACCAACATATTATAATGATGCAAAAAGTGAGGTATACCAGTATAACAAGATAATGTTCTTTTTATATTGCTCTCATGTTCTTATTCAACTACCAACATGTTCTTTTTCTCATCAAATTTAACCAATTTATAATCTATCTATTCTTATATATTAAAAGGCATTATTAAACAAGAAATGGTGCAACGTGGCACTCATCCTTGGAATGTTTCTTTTTATGTTGTCGGCATGCTCTAAATAAACTTATAGCATGTACTTTTTATTATACAACCAAGATTATTAAAAGAACACCAACAAAAACAACATGATATACTACTGTGATATTCTTCATATATATAATAGAAGATTAAACCCGAAAAATAAAGAACACACAATATAAAATCAAAGAACATGTCTAATCTCTATTCAAATAGAAGAACATACCAGAAAAAACAACACAACACCGCAGATACGTTTAATATTTATTCATAAAAGAATATACAATTTAAATGTAAAGAACATACTTTCTCAGTAAAAAGAACATGTCTAATTTATAAAAGAACATAGGTTGTAAAAAACATATAGTAGAAGAAGGCAGTGGCGGAGCCACGTTGTGTCCTGGTGGGTCACGTGACCCACCATTATTTTTCAAAAAAATGGAGCAGCTTTAAAAAAAAAAAAAAAAAAAGAGAAAACAAGGCAATCTAAACAAAACGCTCTCTTTCTACACGCCAAGTCCCTCCTCTCTCTCTCTCCTCTCTGCCTTGTCCCATCTCTCTCCTCTCTCCTCTGTTCTACACCCTCTACCCCATGCCGTCTTCACCAATCCTCTCTCTTCCCTCACCTCATTCGTTCCCCTCTCATCTCGTTGTCGAAACCACCAATCACCGTCTTCATCATCATCATCATCTGATTCGCCGACCACCAAAATCAGAAGCACCATCAATCCATCATCTCCTCTCTTCTATCGTCGTCGTAAACCACTCGCTTCTCTCCTCTCGTCGTCGCTACACCAACCACGACTAGTCGACCATCACGCTTACTTGAAGTTTCAGATCTTAAGTAGTCGTCGCCGACTTCGTTCCAGGTGATATTTCGTCGTCGTTGTTTAAGATTTAGGGTTTGTTCCAGATTTTTTTTTTTCGATTTTTAGTTAATTTTTTTTATTTTGTGTAATTTATTTTAATGTTCTCTGTTGAATTTGTGTTTGCGTGATTTTTTTTTTGTAATTTCATTTAATTACATCTGTATTTTTTAGTTTATTTTTGTCATTTTGTTTCCTTTAATTTCGTATGCAAGTTCACATTATGGATTTTTTTATATTAATGTTTGTAATTTTGTATCTTATTTTTCATATTGATAATATTTTGATTTTATTGTGAAGTTGGAATTTTAACTCGGAAGAAGCATGCCCCCCTCGGTGCTAAACGTCAGGTGAGTTTTTTTGTTTCTTTTGGTTGTTTGAATTCAGTTTTATTGGTTTAGTTTTTAGTTTTTAGAGATTTAGTTAAGTTTGCCATTGAATTTGTGTGTTAATTGCTGTTTTTTAAGCTTAATTTGAGTTTTTAGAGATTTAGTTAAGTTTGCCTAAATTTATTGTTGGTATAACTTGTATTGTTGTTGTTAATTTATTGTTGTTAATTTATTGTTGTTATATTATTGATTTATTGTTGTTAATTTATTATTGTTATATTTATTGTTGTTAATTCAATATAATTTGTTACAGTGGCTAATTGGTGAATGATGACTATGACTCTATGAGCATTGGATTAGCTTTGAAGGTTTGATTGATTTTTGTTCAGGTAATGCACTAAAACCCTTGTTTTAGGATTTTCAGAATTAGACCTATCATGTGAAGTTTTCGGAGAGGCCATGAATGAGCCTTTGGTTTTATGTATTTTATGTGCTGGTGGAATTAGTTGGAGATGGATAGGATTTCCCTCTAATGTGAAATTATTTAGTATATATGCATAATGCATTGATATGAGATTAAATTTGAATAGTTTAAGTGAATTTGATTGATATGTTTCCCGTATCCGTCTCTGTGCAACCTAGTCGGTAGTGACCCACCATTCATAAATTCCTGGATCCGCCACTGGAAGAAGGTGCAATAAAAATAAAGATTATGCACTTTTAAAGTCAAGGGAACACATAATTTACAATCAGTATGTTGTCTTTGTTTTATATCTTCATCTTCTTATGTTTTTTTTCATTGTTATGATTTTTTATTGTTTTTGTTTCTCAACTATTATATGTACATGTTCTTTTATAATAATTATAGTGTTCTTTGTTCCATTATATCATGTTATTTTTATGTTTTTACCCAAATATAATATGCACGTGTTCTTTTATTACCAAAATGGAATAATTCAGTTGCCAAAGCATGTGTAATCTCTATCTATAAATAATATGAGTTTTAAAAAATAACATACAACTAAATATAAAATAATATACTTTATACGTAAAAAGAACATATAATATAAGAACATACAAATTATAATAAAAGAACATAATTTAAAAAATAAAAAGATGCCAAATTAAAGTGTTAAAAAGTGTTTTGTTACTCCATGAAAAAAAATGTAGATAATAGTTGCTTTTTTTTAATAAATAAAAGATCCACCACGTAGGATGCAGTTAGGCTCAGTTGGAAGAATATTTTTTAAAAAAACCAAGATGCTGGCTTAAATTTAGGAGGAGGTTTTATAATTTGACTTTTCCTAATGTAACAAACTCTTGTTGACTCACCATTTTCTTTTAACAAACTATTTTTTTTTTTTTGAATTCTTGCTTAATTAGATTCTTGATTCTTATTTAACCTGTTACATTCCTATATATATACACACATAGAACCGACCATAGTAGTAGAATCAATTCATACATTCATTCACTACTTCATTTTCTCTGTTTTTCCCTGTTTTTTTCTCTCCATTTACTCTAGAATTACAAAAATGGCGGAACCTTCAAACAAAAACCCAGGAAAAATCTTCAGCTTCACAATAAACCCTGCAATCGAACTGAAACAAGCCATTGAATCTTCGAGTGACTCTGATTTCAATCCTATCCAGAAGGTCGTGGAGCAATCCAAGTATCCAAAAATTACTTCGAAATCATAGTACATAACAATAAAACTCAATCTATTGGTTATCTCTGCTTGGATTCTACATGGCTCATTGACTTTCATTACTGCAGTAACAAAGGGTTTAATTACAAGAAGATTAATCTTAATGAAATTTCTCAGAATCTTCGTGATTTTTCTAAGGATGATATTATTACTATTCTTCATCTTGATGGGTCTACTAAACTCTCCTTCATCTTTGGTAATCTTTCTTCTCTAAGATATATTGTTATTGATTATGGTGATTTTTATCTTTAAAGTTTAATAACAATGTCTGTTTCATTCTGCTTCTTTTATGCATCCTGTGCTCATACATATTTAATGTTTATGATGCTTCATGGGTTTTCTGAGTTCTGAGTTCTTTTATGTAATATTTATTCAAATTGTTGTTGAATCCTATTTGGATGTTGATTTTATTGAACTAGAATTTTTTGATTGCAAGATTATGGATTCTCCAAAATTTTAATGATTAAAAGATTTCATAACATGATGTTAATATGCAACCTTTTTTTAATGACGGTAGGGTCTTTAGTTACTGTTGCTAGTAAAATTTCATTTCTTGAATTCATTTTTGAGCAACAAATGTAGTAGATAAATATGTTGAGTCTCCTATTCAAAATTAGTTCTATAGTTTAGGAAAATGTGATGTATTCAGTTAGCAGCTTAGGGATTTGTTCAACTGAACGTTAGTGGCATATTATCAGGAGTTGATTTATTTAGTGGAGTCTTTAGGATATTAATATGTTAGTGGGTCATCATATCTAGATCATGGGTTAATGCTCCTATTTTCTAGTATCAGGTTGTTAGTGTTTTGCTTTTTTTTTTTCTTTTTTTTTTTGACATCGCGAAAAAGTACAGCAATTTAAAAGATTAAACCATGATAACGAGCTTGTCTGCTTGCGGTAGCTAGATGATGTGCATGTTGAACTTGCTCCCTGTGGACCTTGGTAATAGTACAACTTACTAATGTAGCTGCTATTGCACGAATCTCAGCAAAAATGTGACGAACAGAAATTGGCGTAGCACGGTGCTGATGTAGATGTTGGACTAAAAGCGCTGAATCCGTATGTATATTGACACTTGTTATTTGCATACGTTGAACCCAAGTTAAGGCCTGAAGGCATGCATTGACTTCGGTAGCAAGAACTGAAGACGCATGAAAACTTGTACCTAACTGATCTCGAATACCACCCTGGTCATCCAGGGCAACCCAGGCAGCACCCCCTACACCCGTACCACTGTCCCAAGAGCCATCGGTCTGGATAATGACCCCGTTAACATACTCGTGGTCCCTGCCTAAATGAGCAACAAGGAACCCTGGTGGATGAATAAAAGTAGGAGTTCTATTATTTAAAGAAAATAATGGAGTAGAGAATGTAACTTGGGAAGTCATTCCTCGATCAAATTGTTCTTTGAAGACGTCCAGAGTAGCACGACGTTGCCTAAACACTTGTTCATTTCTCGTCGTCCAAATAGCCTAGAGACAAGCCACAAAATGCACAAGACGAGTGCCACTATACCCATCCTCCTTCCTAAAGAAAATAATCTTATCCCGTAACCAATTCTTGAAGTCAAGGATAGGATCAGGAGATATATGAATGGCCAAAGCAGAGTTACGCCATACTTCCTCTGCTAGAGGGCATAATAAAAACAAGTGTAGTAAAGTTTCCTCTGAGTATTTAAGGTAATCTTTTTTACTTCTATTTTGTACGCAAGTCTTCAATAAAAGAAAGAGTTTGAGTAGTATTAGACTTGCTGTTCTCTTTATCTTTTGCAATTCTTTATTTTTCAACAAAATATGGGTTGTTCGTGAATTTCATGGAAGGAAATTGATCGAATAGTTTGCTGATAAATGAAATTGCCATAATGATTTCGGGAAGTGATCCCCAGAATCGAGTTTAATGTGGAGATCTTTGCAACTGGATTTTATTACTTTGTTGTTGCCTGATGTAGGCGTGTTTTTATCTCGCCTACGCGGGATGAGCGCGTATTATGTTTGACTACCCCATTGTTAAGGTTTTATTGAAAATTGTTTTGAATGAAGTCGCCAACAATTCTTTAGAGGAAGAATCATAAAAGACTATTTTTTAGTGATATGTTATTATGCAATCAATATTACAAGGAACCTAGCAGGTTGTCCAAATTAATCTGGTTAATGTTATAACAGTTATTTAGGTCTTTGATTAGCAAAAATAACATGTGGGTGATAAAATTATCAAAGCGGGACAATCATATAATATGCATAGAATAATCAGGCAAGTATATAACAATGTATGAGAATAAATAAAAAGAAGGAAAGATTAGAATATACAGTAGAACGATTATCAAGTAAAGATCTACATCACAAAATAAATTGTTAGTAACTTCAAGGCAATAAATATAATTGAATTATTCAAGGATCCTCAGGAATTATACCAATGCGGCTTAGGTCGAAGAGCGCAACGATCTTTAGGCGGAGTAATCGTGGAACCAAGAACGTAGTATGATCAGGAACTGGAAAAGGGATTGATGTATTGAAAGTGTTTGAGTATTTGGAGGTTCGTAATAGGATTCGTAAGTATTCGGAAGTTTTTGTGTTCGTACAATAAATTAAAAAGTCGCCGTGATTCGAGGAATCACAGGTATTTATAGGAAAAAGGATTGTGCGCCACACGTTCCAACCTGCGCCTGGCGCAGGCCTACGTGTCAAGCGCACGTTGACGTATCAAACGCACATTGGTGTGTCTAACGCGGCCAGCCCAGTTAAACACGTACACGTGATACGCGTATTTAAAAATATAGAAAAGAAAAAGATACGGCTCACACAGAGAGGTGCGCTAGGCGCAGGACTCTGTGTGAGTCAAAAATCCACGTATCAGGCGCGGATTGGCGCGCCTGACACAACTTGGCCAATGCGATGGGCGCACGTGGCACACTAGGCGCACCGCCTGCGTCTAGGTCATTTGCCAGCCTTATTTCTTTAAACGCGTTTTAGCAGATATATTTTTATCCTTAAAATCCGAAGATTGAATTTTACGGAATAAAAATCTGATATTTGTTAAAAGTATTTATTAAAAATAATAAATAATTGGGCTTGTAAAATACTTAAACGGACTTAAAATATTTTATGGGCTTAAAATAATAAATTATCATGAATAATTAATTTGGGCTTTAGAATAATATTTCAAAACCCAATTTAAACTAATTTTGGGGTGGCTCTTCGGATTGCTCTTTCGTTGGGTTGCGCCAACTAATACCGTGGTATGTTTCATCATTGGACCCTTAATGGGGATACACGATTATGTGTTTACAGAAGCCCCCACTTTGACTGAGGTTCAGGAAACCGAAAGTCAAAGTATATAGTGTCGGGACGGAGAACAATTCTAAACGCTCTGCAGTTTAGAACTGATCTATATACGCCGGTCTTTGCAAAACAAAGTTAGTATGCAGGTTAATAACTACAAGCAATCTGATTACCTGCAGAAGAAGATGTTAACAGCTAGGTGTAAACAACTTACATAAAGCACATAATGATGCAATAATGCAAACTTAGGTTCTCTAAGGATGCATGAGACGCTATGCAACGATTAAGTTAAGGTTATGCAAAGCTAAGGAAGATGACACGTCATGCAAGGTCAGGGTTATGCAAGACTAATATGTATGCAATGCAAGGTCGGGTTTTGCAAGGCTAGGAGTTTTCGATATGTAGAATGAGATAGAATGATCATAAATGGATAGAATGATTTTCGAAAACTGTTTTAGTAAATAATCGGGGTCCGTAAATTACAACTCTTCGGGAGTTTGATTTCATTTGGAGGAACCACCACATATAGGAAGCCCCCACTTTGGGTGAGCTTGCGTTGAATTAGGTTTGCCTTAATTGAAATGTAGTTGATCTGTCTTGAACGTTGAAAATTTTCAATGGGGATTCTTCATTGGGAAGTTGATTAAGCAAAGTCAAATGTCACTAGAAACCATGGAATTGTCGGAGAGTCCTTCAGGGAAAAGGAGAGCTTGACTAATAATAAAAAAGTTTGAATTTGTGACTTAAATGAATGTAGGTGGGAAAAGGCTTTGACGAGGCTAGGTTCAGACTCGAGTCTATGTCGGGATCTAAAAAGAGCATGCTCCTGAACTCTAGAAAATCAAATCATTAGACCTTGACTATTTTTTTTATTTTAGCGGTCGGACCTCGAGATGAAGATTCCTACGTATCCTTGCGGAAGACCATTCGTAGTTCTGGATCTAATTTTTTTTTATTTTCTTTTTTTTGTGCCCAACTTTTGCCTAGGCCGCCCTTTTGGGTTTTCAACCTAGCAGGCTTGAACATACATTGGGAAAGGAGTTAGGGTTGATGAAAGGTTGAAGGCTTGATGAATAATGAAGATTCAGTTTGTTGGGCCAAGGTAGGGGTCATTGATATAGGTTTGAAGGATTATGGATTATATGGGATAAGGTTTTGATGGATTGAAGGAATTGAATGAGGGGTAGAACTTGTGTGCAAGCCCCCTATCATGACTTTTCTTTTTGCCTTTGGCTTTTTCTTTTTGAAGCTTTTGGTGCGTTTTCATTTGCTTTTGCTTATTTTTCGCATTTTGAATTTTTTCACTTTTTTTATTTTTGCCTGGCATTGATTTTTTTTATGTAGTAAGGCTTGCACACAAGTTTGGTTTAGGGTATTGGAAGGCTTGAAGGTTATTTGTGGAGCTTTGATTTTAAAGGGATTATTTGGCTAATGGAGATGATGGTTTATGGATGATGGAGGGAAGAGGGGAATAACTCATAATCCAAAGTATGTCCATTTTTCATTATTATTTTTTCAAATTCTTTTTTCTTAATTAATTCAAGTCATTAGGAACAATTTGATTTGAGTTTCATCATCGAACTCGAAGCATGATGGCGAAAGGCCAATGAAAAATTAAAATTAAAATTAAAATAAAATAAAAATGGAAATGGAAAGGCTATAATAAATGAAGTTCTATAATGAAATAGACTCGATGGGAAAGGACAAAAATGGCTCAGGTTAAGGACTCTGACTCATCCTAGGAAACCAGAAATAAAAGACTATGCCTGTTGAATACTTGAATTGTTGACACTATGCAAAAGGGTTGTTGGTGATGCTGATTCTCGTTGTAGCAAGCATTAGAAGTCTGTTATCATCGACCATGTTTCGCAGCGGAGTGATGGTATTTGACACTAGATGTCAGATGTTTATTGTTCTGTTGGAATTCACAATAGAAATATAGGTTTCACCTTTTGAATTTTGTTTAGGTGCGGGGTTCGGAGTAGACCCTGTGAAAGTGATCGCGCCTCTATTGTGAAGGCGGTAAACCTTATGGAAGCGATCGTGCCTCTATTGTGAAGGCGGACAAAGTAATCTTCATGACTCTAAATGAAGTCTGGGTGGTGATATTGCGATTGATGAGCTTTAGAGTAGGCTCACCTTTTTGTTTCTCCATTAGGCGCTCCTAAGTTGTAATCTCAGGACCTGTCCTGAATAGAAATCGAATGGACCTCGTAAATTTTGAGAAATGATGCTTTTGCAATGAGAAATGGAAATGAGGGATGGAGAAATGGAAATGGAGATGAGAAATAAGGATGAAAGTGGAAATGGGAATGGGAAATGATTAGAAATGGGTATGATTATGGTTATGACTGTGACATAGGCCTAACTATATGCATATGCAGATGTTGACTGTACTGGACTAGATTAGACTTTGAACTTGCAAACAAACTAGACTCAGAAGGATTGCCTATACTAGCTTCGCTAGACTTAGGGAGGAATTGGCTTCGTCAGACTTGATGATTTAGGGTTTGATGGATCTAAGATGGACTAGCTTCGCTAGATTTAAAGGTTTTGGTGCCATTATGGACTTAGGGTAGATTAGCTTCGCTAGACTCGAGGATTTGGACTGCTATAGATGTAAGGTAGGAGTAGCTTCGCTAAACTCGGAGGGTGCCTTTATGGTCTTAGGGGTGACTAGCTTCGCTAGGTCTAAAGGGTGTCATTATGGTCTTAAAGGGTGACTACCTTTGCTAGGTCAATGGGTGCCGTTATGGTCTTAAGGATGACTAGCTTCGCTAGGTCAAAGGATGTCGTTATGGTCTTAAGGATGACTAGCTTTGCTAGGTCAAAGGGTGCCGTGATGGTTTTAAAGATGACTAGCTTTGCTAGGTCAAAGGGTGCCGTTATGGTCTTAAGGGTGACTAGCTTCGCTAGGTCAATGGTGCTGTTATGGTCTTTAAGGGCTGCTAGCTTCGCTAGACTTAATGGTTTGGTCTTCGTCCTATACGGGTTTGGAAATGGACTATATTAGACTTCGTAAATGAGCTAGGCCTTATATGGACCTAATTTTGGACCTAGTCCTACATTGGTTTGAAGTTAGACTTGGAAATGCACATGGGCTCGACATTGGAAATGGACTAGGATTGAACTTAGAATGGAATAGACTGGGATTAGACTTAGACTGGGATTGGCATGGACTAGGGTTCACATAAAGATGCAAATGGGCCTAGATTTGACTTGAACTAGACTTATATGTGCCTAAGATGGACTCTAATGCTAGCGGGCCTAATATGAATGCATGGACTCAAATTAGACGGGCCTAGGATGAATGCAAAATGAACTCTAATGCATATGGGCCTATTAGAAATGAATGCAAATGAAATGGATTTGGTTGATTGGATTAGATTAAAGGTGGGTAGAATGGGCTTAGAATTTTTGAAATTCATTTTTGAAAGGAACCCCTTGTTTTTATCTTTTGTTAGGAAAAGATGATGGATTAATTTTGAAAAATATTTTTTTATTGAATAGGTGGTATGATGAAAATTAGTAAATATTTTCGAAAAAGGTAGAATAGAAGAGGGTGTAGGATTGATTTTGAAAAATGTAAGTTTTTGAAATTGTTGAATATGGTAAGGTAAGATTTATAGGGAATATTTGTTGAACAACAAGGGAGAAGGTAGACATGCATGATGATTCTAACTCTAACATGACCATTTTTCTAGATGCACTTTTTTTTAGGACAGACTCGACCTTGCATGAAAAGACTGACCCCCCTTTTTTGAATTAGGTGAGACCCCTAAGATGACCATGATTTTACGCGAGTGCAGACAAACGAACATAAGACTGAATATAGGATCGACCACGTACAATGAATAAATCGAAGAAAAGCATGTGATGCACAGACTGTGTGCCGCGCAGGATTGCTGCGCGCGACGCACATCCATGCGTCTGGCACGGGAGTGGTGCACCAGGCGCACTACTCCCTCGACATGTTTTTTGGGGATTTAGGCGACGTTTTGGTTAATTGACTATTTTTGTTTGTTATTTAGACGCGATTTTAGACGCAACGAATAATAACGATTATGTCAAAATAATAGCAGGCAAAAATTGCAATCACAGGCAAATGTCATATAACATGGATGCAAAAATTCTCAACCTAGAGTCCAGTTCTACATTCAACTATGGTCAGGTTTAGGTTAAGGCTGAAAAGGGTGCATGACTAAGAGATTGATCCTACGCTTCGTACCCCTGCTTAAAGAGGTGGCCACGTGTAAGACGCACTTTAGTTGTCAAGTCAAGAATAAGAGAACAATGTCATGGTTGGGTAAGTTTGCTTATGACTAAGATCCAACACTATCGCTCAGGAAGCTTTTTAGAAGGACAAAGTGCAAACCCCTGGGGGTGACCCCACACATAAAACATGTGCTAATGAGGCAAGGTAGATTGTCCTTATGGTGGCTGAACAATGGCCATGCATATGCAAAACTGTATATTATTCAAATGCATAAAAAGAGAATGAATCGTATTTTTCAAGTTTCACCCACTCATTTAAAAAAATTATTTTTAAAAAAAATCATCACCAGTGGAGTCACCAAATTGTAGGCGTGTTTTTATTTCGCCTACGCGGGATGAGCGCGTATTAGATTTGACAACCCCATTGTAACGGTTTTATTGAAAATTGTTTTGAATACACCAACAAGTCTTTAAAGGAAGACTCGTAAACCTAATTGGATATGGGAAATAGTAGGGACAAATTAGGGACTTATCTAATGTAGATTTCCCCGTCCTGACTTCATAGATGGTCAAAATGAACCAAAGATTGAGTTCGGGGGTGAGGGTACGAACATGATCATAATGAACCATGTTGCCCATTGTTGGCCTCTACTAAATATCGATTCACAATAAATTTTATGCCAAAGAATAATCGTATAATTTTTTATACATCCTAAAAATAATTAGTCTAGGTTAGTTCAGGAAACTCATAAAAGACTATTTTTTTAGTGATATATTATTATGCAATCAATATTACAAGGAACCTAGTAGGATGTCCAAATTAATCTGATTATTGTTAGAACAGTTCTTTAGGTCTTTGATTAGCAAAAATAACACGTGGGTGATAAAATTATTAAAGCAGGACAATCATATAATATGCATAGAATAATCAGGCAAGTATATAACAATGTATGAGAATAAATAAAAAGAAGGAAAGATTAGAATATACAGTAGAACGATTATCAATTAAAGATCTACATCATGAAATAAATTGTTAGTAACTTCAAGGCAATAAATATAATTGAATTATTCAAGGATCCTTAGGAATTATACCTATGCGGCTTAGGTCGAAGAGCGCAACGACCTTTAGGCGGAGTAATCGTGGAACCAAGAACATAGTATGATCAGGAACTGGAAAAGGGATTGATGCATTGAAAGTGTTTGAGTATTTGGAGGTTCGTAATAGGATTCGTAAGTATTCGGAAGTATTTGCAGGCCTACGTGTCAAGTGCAAGTCTATGTGTCAAGCGCACATTGGTGTGTCTAACGCGGCCAACCCAGTCAAACACGTACACGTGGTACGCGTATTTAAAAAGATAGAAAAGAAAAACATATGGCTCACATAGAGAGGTCAGCTAGGCGCAGGACTCTATGTGAGTCACAAATCCACGTGTCAGGCGCAGATTGGCGCGCCTGACACTGCTTGGCCAATGCGCTAGGCGCAAGTGGCGCTATAGGCGCACGTGGCGCGCCAGGCGCACCTCCTGCATCCAGCTCATTTGCCAGCTTTATTTCTTTAAATGCGTTTTGAAAGATATATTTCTATCCTTAAAATCCGGAGATTGAATTTTACGGAATAAAAATCTGATATTTGTTAAAAGTATTTATTAAAAATAGTAAAAATATTTATTAAAAATAGTAAAAATATTTATTAAAAATAATAAATAATTGGGCTTTTAAAAATTCTTTAAATGGACTTAAAATATTTTATGGGCTTAAAATAATGAATTATCATGAATAATTAATTTGGGTTTTAGAATAATATTTCAAAACACAATTTAAACTAATTTTGGGTTGGCTCTTCGGATTGCTCTTCCATTGGGTTGCGCTAACTAATACCGCGCGGTATGTTTCATCATTGGACCCTTAAATGGGGAGACACGATTATGTGTTTACAGAAGCCCCCACTTTGACTGAGGTTCAGGAAACCGAAAGTCAAAGTATACAGTGTCAGGACGGAGAACAATTCTAAACGCTCTGCAGTTTAGTACTGATCTATATACGCCGGTCTTTGCAAAACAAAGTTTGTATGCAGGATAATAACTACAAGCAATCTGATTACCTGCAGAAGAAGATGTTAGCAGTTAGGTGCAAACAACTCACATAAAGCACATAATGATGCAATAATGCAAACTTAGGCTCTCTAAGGATGCATGAGACACTATGCAACGATTAAGGTTATGCAAAGCTAAGAAAGATGACACGTCATGCAAGGTCAGGGTTATGCAAGACTAATATGTATGCAATGCAAGGTCAGGGTTTTGCAAGGCTAGGAGTTTTGGATATGTAGAATGAGATAGAATGATCATAAATGGATAGAATGATTTTCGAAAACTGTTTTAGTAAATAATCGGGGTCCGCAAACGAGGTCCGTAAATTGATCGAATATTTTTGGCTCTTCGGATTGCTCTTCTGTTGGGTTGCGCCAACTAATACCGCGGTATGTTTCACCATTGGACCCTTAAATGGGGAGACACGATTATGTGTCTACAATATGCAACCTTTTTTTTAATGATTGTAGGGTCTTTAGTTACTGTTGCTAGTAAAATTTCATTTCTTGAAGTCAAGTTTTGAGCAACAAAACTATAGTAGATAAATATGGGTTGTTATTGAATTTCATGGAAGGAAATTGATCGAATAGTTTGCTGATAAATGAAATTGCCATAATGATTTCTGGAAGTGATCCTGCAATTGAGTTTAACGTGAAGATGCTGCAACTAGATTTTATTGATGTGCTGTTGCCTGATTTCATATTATTTTGTGAGGCTATTATACCGTCCGACATGCTGAGGGAGGTGATTGATCATCTCAAAACAATTGAAAAAGATAATCTAGGTCTTTAATTATCCCTTGTTCTTTTTATTGATAGTTTTCTTCATGTTTATGTAATCATTTCTTAATTTTAGCCCTAGTGAGTTATTTAGATAATCATATCATCAACTTAATTAACTTTTTCTTATATTTATATTTTCTTCATGTCACCAGTTTCAGTGAACATGTCTAACAGACTTGCGAGTGCCTTCATCGGAGAAAGGCCTTGGATGTACACGTATGAGAATGAGGTAATGCTGAATTATGGAAGTTAAGTCAATCCCGATTGATTATGTGGGTGGTATGATCGACATTGATTGTGCGTTACTTGCGAGTTTTGTAGACTCGTTGGAACTAGCGGAATCGGCCCCGCCCCAAACAAAAGTGAGGCCCCTGTGCGATGTCAAAAAAATAGGCCCTATAAGATCTCACCCATTGTTACAAGGAACGGAGAACGTTCCGGAACGTGGTACGGAAACGGGAACGCGGAACGCAGCCTCAGATGGACTCCTAGCCCACGTCCCACGTACCACGTTTCGCGTTCCGGGACGCGTCCCCTGGAACGTGAAACGTGGCCACGTACCACGTTTCCAGTATCAATGATCTCACCCATGGAAAAACACCCTAAAAAGCTTCCATACCTCACCCAAATAAACTCCAGAATAGAATTTTTCCCAAAAAACAATAAAAAACATAGCCTTAAATAAATCAAACAGTGACTCAAATCTCCGACGGTTCATTCTAACAGATCAAAAACTTAAAGAATACATTAATCCAATTGACATCAAACCACCATAAAAAATTAATAAACCACATATACCAAACACAAATTCACAAAACTTTCAAAAATGTATCATTTCTACCTAAAATCACACTAAAAACAACAACACCTGATAAAAATTCCAACACACAAAATTCCAATTATAGAAAAAAAATAATTTAGGAGAGAGAAAATGATGAACTGACCATCAGAGCATCGATTCTTAGAGAGAGAAGCGGTGCGACAATCTCTCTAATCGGACGGTTAAAATCGCAACTAAAAATTACCCAACACACAAAATTAAGCTGAAAATCAATCATTCAACATGAACAACAAAAGATAACAATTTTGAAAATTTTAATTATATATTACAAGCTCTTAAAAATCACAACTTAAAATTAACCAACCCGCAAAATTAAGCTGAACACTCATCAATCAACATCAACAACAAAAACAGATAACAATTTTGAAAAATTTAATCAGATTTTACAAAGATCCCAATATGTAGAAAGTGACAACATAATTTTTCAAAATTAAAAAAGATAAAAATTACAAGATGAGAAACCTACCCACATCCATGCGTTGTGACCAGAGGTAAGAAATCAGATTGAAGTCCATACTCCATCAAACCCAGATTTACATGTTTTTATTTCCACCGAAATTGGTAATGTGATTTAGTGGCTTCATAAAAGTGGTTCAGAGGTTTAGGGGAAAAAGTGAGGAGATGAAAGTTGTAAATTTATAGCCATTGATTTTTTCCCGTTGAAGAAGAAGATCCGAGTGATGCGAATTCTGATTTCCCGTAGCTTCATAGATGATAGATCCGGGTGATTCTAATTTCGGGTAACAAGAGATAAAGTAGAAGAGAAGAAGCCGAAGAACTAAAACCCAGTAGTTATCAATGGAGTTTGTGACTTTGTCAGTCTGAGAACAGAGAAAATCGAGGAGGGAAAGCAGGAAAGAGAGAGAATGAGGAGAGAGAAGTTGCTGTACTTGCTGAGTTGCTGAATTGTAGTGACTATGCCGTATGCGTGTAGCGTTGCTCACTCCTCTTTTTAATTTTCAGCGCTGGGCCTTTGAATATTGGGCTTCTACTTTATTTTTTTTTTTTAACTTGAGGCCCCATTAAAATGGAGGCCCTGTGTTGAGTCCCATTTTGAACTTGCTCAGGGCCGGGCCTGAGCGGAATGGAACCAGGACAGGTGCATCATGCTTGGTTCTCTCACATCACTTGGAGTCAGTGAGGAAAGCATCATTTCTAGCACCAGATGTGCGAATAGGTTTTCTTACTGCCCTAAGCGATAGCATCCTGATGCGATTCAACCTGCGAGAACTTGGTGATTTGACATTTATCCATAAAGCTTCCACGGTCATCCCCAACATTCAACATACATATTCCACTTAATGTCGAGGATGATTTTACTGAAATAGCTTTATAGAAAGTGTAATGAAGCTTTTAGGGTTCAATTTTCACCAAATTTGTTACATTGGTTATAATGAGTAACTTTGTACTTACGCAACATAGTTAGTTCTGTAAGCAGTTCACTTAGTGAACTTTCTATAAATGTGGAAAATACTTGGACATATCTACAATAAGATCAAAACAAACTTGTATATGTTGCTTTATCATGAGAATTAAAAGAAGTTTTATTTCATGAAGTATATACTGCATCAAATATCTGAATTTCTTGCTTTGTGGTGCTATATTTTACTATTTTGCTGTCCTCGGAAAACAAGGGTACGAAACCACTTGCATTCTGTTTTTCCCTATCCCCTATGAAATTCTATTTATTTGACTCTTAATTAGTTTGTAGGACAATTATATGGACAAAGATCACTTGCCAAGTGTACTATTTTACATAAAAGAAAAAGATTTTAGAAAAACGTTTTAAATGAAAAGTTTTTAATAAAAAAAAATTCGGAAAAAACTTTGTTTATAATATCTGATTTTTGTTTGGAAAAAGATAAGGATGAAAAATCTTTATCTTTAAAAAATCAAAAACCAATTTTTCTTAAGGAAAAGGCAATTTTCGATTTTTGAAAATAAAGGATTTTTATCCCTTAATTTTTGGAAAAAAAATTGTTCAAGAAGATTACCATATCTTTTAGAGTGATCTTTGTCCAGAATATAGTCTATATAAGGGATAATAATCAGTTGGAAAAAAGACGGTTTTCATATTTTTAGATCGGAGCTTTACCAGAGAAAACCGAAAATCAGTGGCACAGAGCATAGCACAGTGTTACAGACATTGTAGGACAATTAAGGGATAAAAATCCTTTATTTTCAAAAACCAAAAATTGCCTTTTCTTTAAGAATAACTGATTTTTGATTTTTTAAAGATTAAGATATTATAAACCAAGTTTTTTACGAAAATCTTTTTATTAAAAACTTTTCATTAAAACACTTTTCGAAATCTTTTTCTTTTTATGTAAAATTTATTATTGTACAACATGTTTAAAAAAATTCTTTTTAAAAAAATTTCTATCCGCATAGACTCCTCCTTCAAAAATGCTTGTTGGTTCGCCACCGAATGGTTTTCTTCCCAAAACCATACTAGGGTGGGTAAAGTCCCCAACTCAAACCCCTCCTCTCCTCAAAACCATCCAAGTCTATGGTTCCCTCCACGGCTCCACCATTGGATGGCTCATTCTTTTACAATACCAAACATGCTTGTTTAGCTGCTATTTGTAGAAATCATGCAGGTGAATGGGTTGAAGGAATTCATCAACTGTCGTTTGCATCGGATGCATTGGAAGCTGAAATGAACGCCATTAAAATGGCGGTAACCTGGGTGAAGGAAAAAGGATGGTCGAATTGCATAATTGCTACTGACAGCCTTATTGCAACAAAGGCTTTAAAGCAGGAACCAAAAACCAAAAGTAACCATTCTTGTTTAATGTCACAATGCAGGGAGTTGTTCCAAGGATTGCAAGGCGTCACCGAGCAATTTGAGAACAGGACCACTAACATTCTTGCAGATAGGCTAGCAAGGATTACAAAGAAGCAGTTAACTAACACTATTAGTATTTAATCTACTCATTTTTTATCTAAAAAAAAAGTACATGTTGAATCTTGTAAGTACTAGGTAGTGGAAGTTTATTAGGTCAGTAGAAGAATGTAACAAACTCTCGCTGACTCACCATTTTCTTTAACTAACTTTTTTATTTAATTCTTCCTTATTCTTGAGACTGTTTTAACTTGTTAATTCATGTATATATACACACATAGGATCAAATATAGTAGTAGAATTAATTCATACATTCATTCAGTACTTAATTTCCTCTGTTTTCCCCTGTGTTTTTTCTCTCCATTTCCTCAAGAATTACAAAAATGGCGGAAACTTCAAACAAGAACCCAGAAAATATCTTCAGCTTCAAAGTATACCCTGCAATCAAAGTGAAACAAGCTATTAAATCTTTGTGTGACTCTGATTTCAAACCAGAAGGTTGTGGAATACTCCAAGTATCCGAAAATATCGTCGAAATCACAGTATAGAACAATGAAACTCAATCTGTTGGTTATCTCTGCTTGGTCTTGTTAATTAATCTTTCTTTTGTAAGATTATTATTATTGTTATTAATTATAATGATTTTGTTGTTTAAAGTTTAATGTTATTAAAACCTATTGTAATAATTCTATTTCTTTTTATCTGTAATCTCTACTTCATTCTGCTGCTTGTGTTATGCATCCTGTGTTGTAATTTTCTTTTTTGCTGCTACACTTTTCGGCGTCGATTTTGCTTGAAGGGGTTGCGTTTATAATATGGACTCTCCATGATTTTTATAGTAGTAGAAGATTTCATACCATGATGTTACTATACAATTCTTTTTATATTTTTTGAATGAAGGTAGGGTCTTTAGTTGATGCTTCTAGTAAAATTTCATTTCTTGAATTCACTTTTGAGCATAAAATGTAGTAGATAAATTTCGGTTGTTCTTGAATTTCATGAAAGAAAATTTGGATCCAATAGTTTGCTGACAAATGAAATTGCCATAATTATTTCAGGAAGTGATCATCCTCTAACTGAGTTTAATATGGAACTGTTGCAACCAAATGATGTTGTTAAGCCGTTGCCTGATTGCATATGCTTATGTGAGGTTGCTATCCTGTCCGATGAGCTGAGGGAGGTGATCGATCATCTCGAAACAATTGGAAAAGATAAACTAGCTTAACTATTGCTTGTTCTTTTTATAGATAAATTTTTCTTCATGTATGTAATCATTTCTTAATTTTAGCACTAGTGAGTTCTTTAGATGATCATATCATATCCTTAATTAAATTGCTCTTATAATTATATTTTCTTGACGTAACCAGCTTCAGTGGACGTTTCTGAGAGACTTGCGTTTGTCATCATAGGAGAAAGGCAGTGGTGGTACAACTACGATGAGACTGAGGTAATGCTGAATTCTGGAAATTAAGTCTATCTAATTGATTATTTAGGTGGTATGATTCGACATAGATTGTCCACTACTTGTGAGTTTTGTAGACGGTTGGAATTATGGGAATGACACTAGAGCAGATGCATCATGCTTCGTTCCGCTGGCCTCACTTGGAGTCACTGAAGAAAGCATCATTTCTTGCACCACATCCGCTACTATGTTTTCTTATTACGCCAAGTGATTGCATCCTGATGCGATTCAACCTGCAAGAACTTGGTGATTTGGCATTCATCCACAAAGCTGAAATGGTCATCGCCAACCCTGAGCCGATCCAGCCCATCCAGGTTCCATTTGATAGTGAAGATGGTTTTACTGAATAGCTTCACATAAAGTGTTGGGTAAGTGTGGCCCAAATTTCTTAGCCCACTCAACACATAACTTCTACAATATATTAAGTGATGGAAGTGCTTAAGTTTTGGTCAAAGTTCATGATTTCTCTAGAAATCATCCTGAGCTTTTTATGTCGGCTAATAAACATCAAGTCAACATATATGAACCTAGAATTCTCTTGAGAATTCCTTAACTAGCCGACATTACCTACACTATAAATACCAAAGTTGGGCATCATTCTGAGATCAGCCAACTAGCAACATACACACTTCAAGCCTTCCATATTACATTCCTCCTTGTATTATATCCTCTATTCCACTAATCCACTATCCTCTTTGTAATACTCTTTTGTGAGTTTCTTACTATAGTGAGAGTTGTATTTGTACTACTCACCCTAACAAGTTTCGGGTGATTCTTGTACTCTCCTATTTTCATATAGTGGATTTTGGGTACTCGTCGTCCGTGGGTTTTTTGCCTCTATTTGAGGATTTTTCCCACGTTAAATTGTGTGTCCATCTTTTACTACTTTTCTTGCCACATATTTCCAACTCCATTTATTTTTCTCAATCTCTACATCTTTAATCTGCTTCCGCTACGCACTCACAACCCTAACAAGTGGTATCCGAGCCCAAGGTTGTTTAGAGTGTTTTCATATTAAAGATGTCTTCGGTAACAAAGTTCGAGATTGAGAAATTCGATGGCAAGATCAGTTTTAGCATCTGGAAAGTCCAGATGAAGGCCGTTCTCACACAAAGCGGATTAAAAAGGGCACTTGATGGCAAACAGAAAAAGCCATCTACTATGTCCGACGAGCAATGGCAAGAGTTGGACGAAAAAGCATTATCTACGATCCAACTATGCTTAACTAAGGAGGTACTACGCGAGGTTATTCACGAGGAGACCGCTGCAGGGCTATGGTTGAAGCTCGAGTCCCTCTACATGACTAAAAGTCTCGCTAACAAGCTCCGTCTCAAGGAAAGGCTTTACACTATTCGGATGGCTGAAGGTACTTCTATCCAATCTCATCTTAGTGAATTTAATTCAATTATTATTGATCTCGAAAATTTGGATGTCAAGATTGAAGATGAGGATAAAGCCGTGTTATTAATTGTCTCCCTACCTCCTTCGTACAAGCACTTCAAGGAAATCATGTTATATGGTAACAATGATACCTTATCTTTTGAGGATGTTAAATCACATTTACTCTCAAAAGAGAAATTTGATCTTGAAGTGCATTCCAATGATAATGCCGAAGGATTAAATATAGGAGGGAGATCACACGGAAAAATAAGTACCAAAAATGGGGCCATATCTAATGGGCATAAATCTAAGAATTTATGCAAATATTGTAAAAAGCATGGGCACGATGTTTCCGATTGCTTAAAATTAAAGAAAAAGCTCGAAAGAGAAGAAAATGAGAAAAAAGCATCGGAAACTGCACAAGCCGATTTTGGTGAAATAGAATCCGATGATGTTCTTTTGGCTACTTCTCCTGGAAGAAGTAGAACTCCTAATTGGGTGCTTGATTCCGGTTGCACCTACCATGTTTGTTCTCAAAAGGATCACTTTATTGACTATAAATCGGTAAAGAACAGATCCGTCTCTATGGGCAATGGTTCCCGTTGCAAAGTTCATGGTATTGGCTCAGTTCGGATCAAGACGCATGATGGTAAGATCAGGACTCTGTCTAATGTTCAATATGTTCCTGATCTGAAGCAGAACATCATTTCTTTGGGCACTCTAGATTCTAAAGGGTGCAAAATTTCGGCTCAAGGTGGAGTACTTAAAGTCTCCAGAGGTGCTCATGAACTTCTGAAGGCCGTCAGACATAGAAATCTCTATGTATTACAAGGGTCTTCTATTATGGCTTCTTCCTACACAACCCCGGTTTGGCATCAACGCCGTCATAAAACGAGTTCTAGCATGTCACATTTTTCTAAGCCCAATTTACGATTGGGTCACGGTGGCATATCTGCATAACGCCCTACGGGGTTCATACGACGAGTACATATGGAATTTGGTCCAAGGTGGAGATTGTTGGGTAAGTGTGGCCCAAATTTCTTAGCCCACTCAACACATAACTTCTACAATATATTAAGTGATGGAAGTGCTTAAGTTTTGGTCAAAGTTCATGATTTCTCTAGAAATCATCCTGAGCTTTTTATGTCGGCTAATAAACATCAAGTCAACATATATGAACCTAGAATTCTCTTGAGAATTCCTTAACTAGCCGACATTACCTACACTATAAATACCAAAGTTGGGCATCATTCTGAGATCAGCCAACTAGCAACATACACACTTCAAGCCTTCCATATTACATTCCTCCTTGTATTATATCCTCTATTCCACTAATCCACTATCCTCTTTGTAATACTCTTTTGTGAGTTTCTTACTATAGTGAGAGTTGTATTTGTACTACTCACCCTAACAAGTTTCGGGTGATTCTTGTACTCTCCTATTTTCATATAGTGGATTTTGGGTACTCGTCGTCCGTGGGTTTTTTGCCTCTATTTGAGGATTTTTCCCACGTTAAATTGTGTGTCCATCTTTTACTACTTTTCTTGCCACATATTTCCAACTCCATTTATTTTTCTCAATCTCTACATCTTTAATCTGCTTCCGCTACGCACTCACAACCCTAACATAAAGTTTAATAAAGCTTGTAGGGTTCAATTTTCACCAATTTTGTCAAACAGTTGCACTGGTTATAATGAGCAACTTTGTACTTAGGAAACATAGTTAGCTATGTAAGTAGTAAACTTACTAGGTACCGTGTAACTACTAGTGAACTTCTTAGAAATGTGGGAAATACTTGAAAATAACTAGCATAAAAACCAAACAAACTTGTAGATGTTGCTTTATCATGAGAATAACAAGATGTTTTACTTCATTAGGTATATGCTGCATCAAATATCTGAATTTCTTGCTTTGTGGTGCTGTATTTTACTCTTTTGCTGTCCTGGGAAAGCAAGTGTACAAAATCACTTGCACTCTGTTTTTCTTCGATCCCCTACAAAGTTCTATTTTACTCTTAATTAGTTAGCTAATCCAAAAAATTTGGGCTGCTTCGTAAAAGCGTAGCTTGAACAGCCCTTATGTTGATGTTGCTTCTAAGACATTTCAGAAAGACCTTTTTTTGTGGGTCTCTTTGGCATAATGTACTCCATAGTTTAATAAAATTTTAGTTTCTAAAAGTACTCGACTCGGAAATTTCAATTGAGAAAACATGTTGAAGTGTAATCTATAGTGTGCAGAATATATTTTCTAGGGATTCATATGTAAAAACAATTGCATTATTAGAGGATGTCATTGCTTGAGCAAAGCAAATAAAGTTTCAAGTGTCCGAGATTTATAGGCACTTTGATTCCTTGTTCAGAAAAATAAGCCTTGGTGTGAACTGTTATCTTACGATATCTAAATGATTCTGGCAACTTGAAATGGCTTGAAATGTATCATTGTTGGGGTTTAGTTGGAGATGGTGAAGCAAGCAAGGTCAAGGCCGGAGAAGAGGCGAGCGAAGGAGTGCAGCACCCAGCAGCCCGGGCGGGCTGCTCATGGGCCGGGGCGGGCAGCAATGGGTGGCCCGGGCGGGCAGATGTGGGCCCGGGCGGGCTAATTTTTGGCTCGGGCGTGCGTTTTTTGGGGAAGCTTGAGGCAGGAACTTGCAGAAAGTTTTCCCCGGGCGGGCAAGCATTTTGCCCCGGCGGGCGGCTTGGCCCGGGCGGGCGGTTTTGGGCCCGGGCGGGCTAACCCAGTTTTATGCACGTGTTTCGCGATTTAAGTTTAAATCGTGGCCGTTGGATTGCTTTTAGTTCTAGGAGTATAAATACCCTATTTTCTGGTTTGAGAGAGTGTAGCACACATATCTCATTGTTCAAACTTGGAGCCTCATCTTTTCTAGGGTTTTAGGAGAGAGAGTGAGTTTGGGAGAGATTGTATGTTCACCATTGATTCTCCATTGTTTCCATAGTGCAAGTTTGTGGGTTTTTTCTCCCGGAGCTCGGGTTTCCCACGTTAATCTTGGTGTGTTCTTTCTTATTTTCATTCCTCTTTGCATTACTTGTTTGTTGTTTCAATTTCACAATCCTTCTTGATTATTGTTGATTATTGCACAATCTAGTTAACACTTATTTCTAAATCACAACAATTGGTATCAAGAGCTAAGGTTTTAACTTGGGGGAAAGTGATTTAGTGTTGTGTTGGTAAACTAGGATTTGTGGTTGAAAAATCAAAGTTTGGATTTTTTGGTGTAGAAAAATCAAATTTTGAATTCTTGGGTAAACTTAACCATGGAAGAAGGGAAATTGAGGATTGAGAGGTTTGATGGTAAAGATTTCGGATTTTGGAAAATGCAAATGGAGGATCTTTTGTATCAAAAGAATCTTTACTTGCCTCTTGAGGGAAAGAGACCAAGTGGTATGCTTGAGGATGAATGAAAAGTTCTTGATAGGAAAGCACTTGGAGTTGTGAGATTGACATTAGCCCGGAGTGTGGCTTTTAATGTCAAGGATGCGAAAACAACGGCGGGTTTGATGGAAACCTTGTCAAGTATGTATGAGAAACCATCGGCTATCAACAAAGTATACTTGATGCGTCGTTTGTTTGATATGGAGATGGTTGATGGGAGTTAGGCCGCCGAACACATTAATGAGATCAATTCGATTTTGGGTCAATTGTCTTCGGTGGATATCAAATTTGAGGATGAAGTGAAGGCATTGATTTTGTTGTCTTCTTTACCCTTGTCATGGGAAACTATGGTGACCGCCATTAGCAACTCCTCCTGCAAAGAGAAGTTGAAGTATGATGATGTGAGGGACTTGATTTTGAGTGAGAGCATTCGAAGGAGAGAGTCCGGTGAAGCATTGGGTGGTGCATATAGTAGTGAAAGTAGGGGGAGAAGGAATCAACAAAGAGGAAATGCAAGTCATGGAAGATCGAAGTCAAGAGGGCATGGTAAACCGAATGGGGGAGCTCATGTGGTGTGTTGGGGTTGTGGTGATGAAGGACATTTGAAGAGGGATTGTCCAAAGAGAGTGAATGGAAAAGGGAAGAAGAAGGTTCAAGATAGTGATGAAGACGATGATGCATCAACTAACTTGATTTCGGAGTATGATTCCGATGTTTTGATGGTAAGCATGGATGATCCGAAAGAGTTGGTTGGGTGCTCGGGATCATGGGTCTTGGATTCGGGTTCTTCTCACCATTCCTCACCATGCAAGGAGTTGTTTCGGAACTTCAAATCAGGAAAGCTTGGAGAAGTCTATCTTGCGGATGGCAAGGTAGTGCAAGTCATGGGGAAAGGTGATGTGAGTTTGAAACTCACTCATGGTGGCTCGTTGGAGTTGAAGGATGTCAAGTTCATCCCAAGGTTGAAGAAAAGCTTGATATCGGTGACCCAACTTGCTACATCGGGTCATAACATTGTGTTTGATGGTGGTTCTTGGAAGCTTGTCAAGGGAGCTATGGTTATAGCTCGGGGAACAAGAAGTGGAACACTCTACACCATGGGGAGCACAAGAAAGGGGTCCGGAATTGGGGTGGGAACTTCATGTAAGGTGTCGTTCGGTCGGAAACCTATCGATAGTGGGCCAAGGGATGAGAACCGTTGTGAAGCGGTATCCCGGTGGCAAATTGACCGGTAAACGCACAAGGTGAAGGGCGGCACACAAGCATGTTGTGCCGGAAATCCTATGTGGAGCAAAGGGTGTTTTGTTCGGGTGGGAGCAATGTGAGTTTGCTTTTAGAACAATGAGAAGCTTCTTTGGCTTAGGTGGTGATTGCTTTGTTGGGGTTGGATTAGACCTCAATGGTCTTCCTTGGTTGGAGAGGAAGTGGTTGATCTTCCTTGGTTGTAGAGGAAAGGGTCTTCATTTGGTTGTTGTGTCTCTTAGATGAACTGACCTCCGGGGTTAGAAGGGTGTGTAGGTTTGTGTAGGGATGTTACAATGATTTGGAGGTGTTGTTGTTGAGAATCAAAGTCGGTGTTGACTTTGATTTCTTTGTATTGGAGTTGGTGCAAACTTCAATGTCATTTCCTTGGTGTAGAGGAGATGTCTTTTATCATGGGATGCTTAGTCTAGGTGGGAGCATGGTGCTAATGCTCGGGTTTGCATCTAGGTGGGAGCATGACCGTGATGGGTTTGGAGAGATGTTGGATCGGGGTTGGTTGAAACCTCGATGTCGTTTCCTTTGGTGAAAGGGAAGCGGGATTGGCTATGGCCAATGTATGGAGAAGTGATGGTGATGGTTTCGGGTATTTATGGTGGATCTTCTCTTGCTTAACCCGATCTCCAGGTGGGAGAGTGTTGGGGTTTAGTTGGAGATGGTGAAGCAAGCAAGGTCAAGGACGGAGAAGAGGCGAGCGAAGGAGTGCAGCACCCAGCAGCCCGGGCGGGCTGCTCATGGGCCCGTGCGGGCAGCAATGGGTGGCCCGTGCGGGCAGATGTGGGCCCGGGCGGGCAGCTCCCCGGGCGGGCTCTTTTTGGCTCAGGCGTGCGTTTTTTGGGGAAGCTTGAGGCAGGAACTTGCAGAAAGTTTTCCCCGGGCGGGCAAGCATTTTGCCCGGGCGGGCGGCTTGGCCCGGGCGGGCGGTTTTGGGCCCGGGCGGGCTAACCCAGTTTTATGCACGTGTTTCGCGATTTAAGTTTAAATCGTGGCCGTTGGATTGCTTTTAGTTCTAGGAGTATAAATACCCTATTTTCTGGTTTTAGAGAGTGTAGCACACATATCTCATTGTTCAAACTTGGAGCCTCTTCTTTTCTAGGGTTTTAGGAGAGAGAGTGAGTTTGGGAGAGATTGTATGTTCACCATTGATTCTCCATTGTTTCCATAGTGCAAGTTTGTGGGTTTTTCTCCCGGAGCTCGGGTTTCCCACGTTAATCTTGGTGTGTTCTTTCTTGTTTTCATTCCTCTTTGCATTACTTGTTTGTTGTTTCAATTTCACAATCCTTGTTGATTATTGTTGATTATTGCACAATCTAGTTAACACTTATTTCTAAATCACAACAATCATATCTTCAGTGAATTGTGGTAAAGACTTGTATACTTATAACACCATGATAATTGAGAAGTGTATAAAGTATGGAAGTAATGAATGTAGGGGAATCAATGCTCACATTGATATCAATCGTTGAATGAAACTTTTCATATTAATTATTAGAAAACAATTATTAAGGTATCTCCCTCATGCATATTCTTAATGTAGTCTTGGACTTCCATGGGTTTAACTTTGTAGTTCTATCTTGGAATTGGATTCGCAAAAACTGTGCACTAGTGTCCCAACTCCTAGATTGTGCATAATGCTTATTATAGACGATGCCCCTGTAAAATGACGGCCTTAATTTAAAACTTCAAAAGTGCGCTAAAGGCTAGATATAACTAAGGCTCTGTTCTTTTGGACTGAATAAGTCTGAACTGAACTGAAATGAATAAGTCTAAACTGAACTGAACTGAAATGAATAAGTCTGAACTGAACTGAACTGGTCTGAATTGAACTGATCTGATCTGATCTGAACTGAACTGAATTGAGTATTATTAATAATTACAAGTAGAATCATATTTTTATCATCATTGATAATGATAATAATTAATAATATTAATCATAATGATAATAATAATATTAATACTAATACTAATAATATGCATAATAATAATATTCTTATTATATGAGTAATATTAATAATAATATTAATACTAATACTAATAATATGCATAATAATAATATTCTTATGAATTGAGTAATATTAATAATAATATTAATACTAATACTAATAATATGCATAATAATAATAATAATAATAATATTCTTATGAATTGAGTAATATTAATAATAATATTAATACTAATACTAATAATATGCATAATAATAATAATAATATTCTTATGAATTGAGTAATATTAATAATAATATTAATACTAATACTAATAATATGCATAATAATAATATTATTATTATGAATTGAGTAATAATAATAATAATAATAATAATAATAATAATAATAATAATAATAATAATAATAATGATAATATGCTACATTGTTTAAACTTATTTATTTGGAGTTCTTCACCCACCAAAAAGTAATACTCCCTCCGTTTCCAAAAGTTCTTCCTACTTTAACCAATTTCTTCGCACAAAACTATTCAAAATAGGAACAACAAAATAAATTGGAGGGAGTATTACTTTTCTATCTTTCGCTTTTTTCACCAAAAATTACTCTTTTTATCACTTGTCCCCCTTATTTTATATTCAATGGGTCAAAAAGTACCCTCCAAAAAGTTTAAAAGTGACATTGCCAAAAATCTTAACAATAATAATAATAATAATAATAATAATAATAATAATAATAATAATAATAATAATAATAATAATAATCATAATAATAATAATAATAATAATAATAATAATAATAATAATAATAATAATTATAATAATAATAATAATAATAATAATAATAATAATAAGAAGAAGAAGAAGAAGATGAAGATGAAAAATAACAATAAGAATATAATAATAATAGTAATAATAATAATTGTAATAAGAATAATAATAGCAATAATAATAATAATAATAATAATAACAACAACAACAACAACAACAATAATAATAATAATAATAATAATAATAATAATAATAATAACAATAATAATAATAATAATAATAATAATAATAATAATAATAATATAATAATAATAATAATAATAATAATAATAATAATAATAATAATAATAATAGTAGTAATAATAATAATAATAATAATGATAATAATAATAATAACAACAACAACAACAACAACAACAATAATAATAATAATAATAATAATAATAATAATAGTAATAATATAAATAAAAATAATAAGTTGTAGTCTGAATTGAACTGAAATGAATAAGTTCGAACCGGCGATTCGTCTGCCGAACCGAACCGAAATGGTTCGAACGAGCGAACCGATTCGATGTGAACTGAACTGAAATGAATTTCCATTTATTCAGTCCAAAAGAACAGAGCCTAAGATGGATAAAAATTTAACGCAATAATTTAGCCAACCTTTACAAATACCGCTGTTACTCTCCTTCATATTCTTTTCCCCTTATTTTGGAACAGCCTTATAATTTCAACCTTAAATTAAAACTCTATTTTTCACCAAATCTTCAACGAAACTTTCAAATTTACCATAAAAAATTCCAAACTTACCTTAGGAAAATATGTTAGAAACTACATATATACTACACATTCTTGTGAAAAACTATTTAAAAAACAAAATGTTGTAATTAACTATGTTTAAAAGCAAAAATCTTATAAACTATCTTTGGTTAGATTTTGGCCATTGACCATCTTATCCAACATTGACCATACTTTCTCTTTGCTTTTCTCCCTTCCTTTACTCTATTTCCACCCAAATTTTCATTCTCGATTGATAATCGGTATTGAAATGTGGTTGTCTAACAAATTTTGGTGAAAGTCAAAGCAGAAAAAAAAAAAAAAAAAAAGCCAACGCCAGGGTAGGTGGTTAACGACCAGAATCCGACCATAAATAGGTTTTTACAAGTTTTCTATTTTTTTCCTTTAAAGGGTAGTTTTTTACAACATTATTCTTATAAAATATTTTTTGATAAAAATTGTTTTAAAAAAGTAGAATATCATGAATTATCTTTTACTCCCTCTAATTTTTATTAGTTTACCCACTTCTTTAGGCACAAAGTTTTAGAAGAAATGACTATGTGGTTGAGTATTTTTGGATTTGGAAGCTTAGAGTCCCCCCTAAAGTTAAAATTTTCTTATGGAAAGCTTGTAATGATGGTCTCCCTACTAAGGCTCGTCTAGAACGTAGTCATATCTTCCTTCCCCAAGAGTGTGTTTTTTGCAATTTTCAGTCCGAATCTTCGGCCCATTTGTGTTTTGCGTGTCCGTTTATGTTGGATACGTTTTCTCTTCTTCATTCCAATTATGGTTGGCCTATGTTCCTGACTAGCTTGATCCCTTCCAACAGCTTGTCTTTTCGTGAGATCATTAATGAGTTTCATAACCATGTTAATCTAGATGATCTAGCCTTATTTGCTATTGGTTGGTGGTTTATGTGGTATTTCAGAAATAATATCATCTTTCGAGATGAACCAGTCTCCTATTCTCAAGCTGCAGTGATTATCTCCAAGTTTGTGGCTAGCTGGTCCAAAACGGTTATAGGGGAGTCAGATGATTTCTCGGTGAAAGAGCATTCTAGAGGAATGGGTCCTAGGACGCCTCGTGCAGGGTCTAACATCATTTGGAATCCCCCTCCGGCTGGTTGTTTTAAACTCAACTTTGACGGGTCTAAGTTAAGTAATGGAAGTTCTGCTTTCGGTTTTGTTATTCGAGATTGGGATGGAAATGTTGTCCTAACAGGTGCTCAAGCTTTAGGGTCCTCTGCTTCTATCCTTCAAGCCGAAGCCTGGGGGCTTCGTGCAGGTCTTAGGGGAGCCATTTCCTTAAATATTAAGAATATCTCTATTGAGGGCGATAACCTTGCAGTTATCAATGCTGTTAACAAAGTTTGGAGTATTCCGTGGGAAATTAACAATAATATTATCTCTGATGCAGGTAGTGATATTGCTTCTTTTGCCTCGGCTCATGTTGGTCATATCTTCAGGGAGGCGAATAGAGCGGCGGACTTCATGGCTCGTAAAGGCCACTCTTCCCCTACTTTATTGTATTCCTTCCCTCCTTATGATATTGATTTCTCTCTTATCATCCGAAAGGATGTGTTAGGTTGGCCTCCGGATTAAAGGGGGTGCTTCCTAAGTTTTCTTTCCTAATCAAAAAAAAAAAAAAAAATAGAAGGAAAGAGAAATATTAATTTATTCGCTTATTGTATTAAAATTAATGTTATGTGTCAAGAAACGTAGAGTGAGAAGGTAAATAATTTTTAGGAAATAGTACTTTTGATTATTCCTGAGTAGTCCAAACTATTGCTCATAATTTACAAAAATAGTCCAAATGGACTGGTGACCAGTTTTACTGGTTACTTTTTCCTTAAAATTTATTTTTTTCGGTTTTACACCATCTCCTTCCCCCTCTCTCTTCTCCCTCCTCCTTCCCATGCCATCCTTCTACTTCCCCCTCAGCTAGAAATGTTTATTTAGAGATAATGTTTCTTGGTATTATATTTAGTTTAAGATATATTTTCCTAATTCTACCTAAGTTAGTTTTATTTGATACATTATAAATATCCTCTTCAGGTTAATAATAATCTAACATTATCCCTTCAATCTATTTTGTCAGCTTTGTTACATTATTCTACTCACATAAAAAACTTCCACTACCTAGTACGTGCAAGTTACAAGATTCAGCATGTACTTCTTTCTACCAGGGTGTCGAGTTTCGATTAAGTTGTTCGGTAACTGTGTTCACTATGGAATGGAAACTCAAATGTTACGAATCTCCATGATGATAATTACATTCTTCTTGTCGACATGTCGGCTATGTAGCACGAGTACTTCACTTAATACTTGTCCCTTGTATTTAATATGTACCGCGTATAAGAGATGATATAGGTGTAGGAACTAAAACTGATAGAACAAAACTAACAAACTTATCTGAAGTCGTGGCGAGAATTAACACTACCCTAAAGTTGAATTTACCCCGTTATGTACACACACTCTTGGCAACCAACCTGCAGGGATACACGAATACTGCTCCTTTGATGTAGTACACAAGTTACAATTTGAGAACACCTCGAACAATGCCAGAAGAACCGAGAACAATGAGACTGTGTTTTAGAATTTTTAGGAGAAGAATCGATTTTATAATAATATCCCAAGAAGACACTAAGCAGCCTCTTATAAAGAGACTTGTTGAAGATAAAAACGATAGGCAAAAAATTAGGGAGCAAATCAAGGAATAACAGACAAGCTAATGAAGGCAACAATCAGTTAGGATTACGGTTACGAAATCAGCGAAGATATGAATGTTGATTTTTAGGCAAAAATTACTGAGCTGATATAAAAAAGCACCACAACCACAACTCTCCTCACCCGAACCCGGGCCCGGCCATCAAATCGTAATGAACTTCAGTTTCTATCTCTAATGAAATTATGAATTAACCATTCTGTTGCATAACACCCATTATATAATGAATTTTGAAGTTGTCATTCTGCAAAATGTCGTTACATAACCCCTCGATAAATCGGTCTTCAAGTCTTGATTAACTGCTTGAGGTAGCTGAAGGTCATTTTGTGAAATGACACTCACGTTTGCACTTTTGTATTAGTTAACTGTTAAGTTTGGTCAATTTCAGTCTTCCTTCTCATTCATCAATCAAGTATAATTATACATCCTAAGTTAGAGTCCTACTTCATCAATAATTAGGAATAACAAACCTATTCCTAATAAATAACATAAATAGATTCCTAACACCCTCCCTCAAGTTGGAGCGTGCAAATTACAAACGCCCAACTTAGACAACAAAAAATCAAATTGAGTCCTACCAAGTGTTTTTGTAAAAATATCTGCTAACTGAAACTTAGTAAGAACATATGATGGACTCACAAGACCTTCAGTTACTGCATCACGAACAAAATGGCAATCAGCCTCAATATGTTTAGTACGTTCATGAAACATTGGATTCTTGGCAATATATAACGCAGATTCCTGTCACAATATAAACTCATCCCTGCCGGATGCTGAACTTCAAGATCACAAAGTAGCTGCTTAAGCCATTTTAAGTTACATACTATAGCAGCCATAGAACGATATTCTCGCTCTCGCAGCCCACCGAGACACTTGTAGGATGCTTCTTAGTCTTCCGAGAAACGGGGAGAGTATCCCAACAACACAAACCACCCACTCAGGGATCTCCTAGTAATTGGACAACTAGCCTAATCAGAATCACACCACCCTTCAAGGCGGAGATCACTATCAGAACGAAATAATATACCCTGTCCTGGATTTTTCTTCAAATATCGAACTACTCTCAAAGCGGCCTCCCAATGAATCACTTTAGGAGCCTCGCATAAACTATGACAAAATGTGAACGAGAATATGCCGGATCGGGCCTAGTAACAAAGCAAGATAAATCAACCTGCCCATCAATCTGCGATACTTCTCTGGATCATCAAACAAAGGACCATCAGCCAAAGCAAGTTGATGGTGCTGCTCCATAGGAAACTCGGCTGGCTTGGCACCGAGCAAACCGGCCTCAGAAATAATATCCAAGGCATACTTCCGTTGACTCATAAAAATTTCCTACGGCCCCCTTGCAACTTCAAGGCCTAGGAAATATTTCAGAGCACCCAAGTCCTTCATCTTAAAACATTTGCCAAGGTAAGATTTGAAGTTCAGTAAAGCTTCCTGATCATTCCCTGCAATAATCATATCATCCACATAGATAAGAACATTCAACTGAATATTTTTCCTAGTCAAAGTGAACAAGGAATAATCAGAATAAGACTGCTTAAACCCATAGGCTTTCAAAGCAGTGGCCAATTTGGCAAACCAACACCTAGGTGCCTGCTTCAAACCATACAATGATTTTTTTATCCTGCACACCAGATTAGTATTTCCGCCCTGAAAACCAGGAGGAATTTTCATATACACTTCTTCCTCCAAATCCCCATATAAAAATGCATTGTGGACATCCATCTGATGAATATCCCATTTTTTCACCGTTGCAATAGCCAGGAAAGTGCGAACTGTTGTCATTTTTGCTACAGGAGCAAAAGTTTCATTATAATCAATTCTTTCTACCTGATGATGACCAAATATAACCAATCTAGCCTTCAACCGCTGCAGTTTGCCCTGCTCATCATATTTTTCTGTATACACCCACTTACTCCCTAAGGCCTTCTTACCTGGAGGAAGAGGTTGCAATTCCCATGTTCCTTGATCCTCCAGAGCTTTTATCTCAGCTCCCATGGCTTCACGCCACCCTTCATGCTTCATAGCTTCTTTGAATGACTTTGGAGGGTGCCCTGCAGTGATAGCTGCTAGAAATCTGCGATGTTTATCAGAAAACTTTTCACAACTAACATAATGTGTAATAGGATAGGGAGTACCTGAGGACGATGTTGAAACAGGTACGATGTTTGTGTTGATGAACTTTTCTTTTTCACTACAGTATGAGTCACAAAATCTTGCAACTTTTTATTTGGGATTTTGATTCGTTTCCCCCTTCCCAACACCTCAACATCCTCCTCTCTACACCCTCCCTGCATTTGCGCCCACTAGGAAGATCTCCACGAGGAGCCCCATGACCCGGGGTCTCGCCTGGCGTCGCACGAGGCATCCTAGCCTCGGCCTCCCCTTTGGTCACATGTTGTGGGCCATCATCTAGACCCACAGTAACATCCACATCCTGCGCCCCACCCACCATTGCACCAAGTCCCCCTTCAACCTGCACGGGAACTTCAACAAGGGGCATTGGTATCTCCTCCTCACAATATTCCACACTATGAGATGCATCATTTGATACTAACAATGGTTCAGAAGCACCGAAGGAGTATTTATGTTCAATAAACTTCACATCCCGGGAAACAAAGTATTTCTTGGTCTCTAAATCATATAGTTTCCATCCCTTTTGAGTATAAGAATAACCAAGAAAAACACAACGTCTGCTCCTACTAGCAAATTTATCACCCCCGTGAGAAATATTATAGGCATAACACAAACAACCAAAAATCTTTATATCTGTCATCGTAGGTGGCTTACCAAACAAACATTCATATGGGGTCTTATAATCAAGGACAACAGAGGGAGTTCTATTTATCAAATTGCAAGTGCGCCCGCACACAATCCCCCCCAAAATTTCAAAGGTAGATTAGCTCGGAACCTCAAAGCACGTGCAACATTTAAAATATGGCCATGTTTTCTCTCAACTCTACCATTCTGTTGTGGAGTTTTAACACAAGAAGTCTCAAAAATAATCCCTTGTTGCATAAAGTAAGGTTTGAGGCAATTAAATTCAGTGCCATTATCACTGCGCACACATTTAATTTTCTGTTCAAATAGGCGATCAATCAAAGCCACAAAATGCAAAAATATAGTCTCAACTTCCAATTTATTATATAATAAATACGTCCAAACAGAACGGGAAAAATCATCTACTATTGTTAAAAAATATGAAGCACCACATGTAGACTTCGTTCTATAGGGCCCCCATAAATCACAATGAATTAATTCAAAAATCCTACTAGCTCTACTATTGCTCTTAGGAAAACTAGTTCTAGGTTGATGAGCACGAAAACAGACATCACACTCATCTCTATTGCAACTACTAACACTAGATGGACTCGCAAACAGTAAATGCCGCAAAACTTTCTCCGAAGGGTGACCCAAACGCTTATGCCAGATATCAGTAAATGCCATGCCATCCACAACATTGATCTTCACCTTTGGAACGCCCTAAAAAAAGAAAAGTACATTTTCCCGCTCACCCGTTCCAATCAGCGTCCTCGTCCTGCGGTCCTGTAAGACACATAATGTTTTAGTGAACTGAACGATACAATTCGCAGAATCTAATAACTGCGGAATGGAAATCAAATTACAATCAAGATTAGGCACAAATAAAACATTTTGGAGTTTAAGATTTCCATGAAGAATGACATCTCCCTCATGAGTAGCTTCTGCAGAACTACCATCCGGCAAACCCACCGGACATCCAGTAATTTTCCGTGCTGCACACAACTGCGAAATCTTTCCTGTCACATGATGTGTAGCACCCGTATCAATAATCCATAAACACTCACCAGTCACACGATCCTTTGGTTTAGGCAAGTTCAGCAAATCCAAGAGAATCCGCCACTGTTCAGTTGTGATGCCGGCAAGACCCACGCTTACTGGGTCACGTGGTTGGGAAGCCGAGGCCCCCCCCCTCCACTCGTTTTTTCTAGTCGAACCACCACCACCAGCCACGGCTTTGTTGGCGTGTGCTGGTGGCGCACCCCTGCCGCCACGTCCGCGGCCAGTTCTGCCGCCCCGATTTGCCGTAGCTCCACGCCGGCCACGAGGTCGGTCCCCCCACCACTCGGGGTACCCAATTAATTCAAAGCAGCCCGAAATATCGTGTCCTTCAAGATGACAGTGAGGACAAATCACAGAATCAGTAAAAGAACGAGTTTTTGGTCGAGTTTCTACCTTAAAAGCTAAGTTTTCACCCGGCGAAGGCAAGGAAGAGGCTTGGGGGCCCCTTAGGCGCTCTTCTTGAGCGATGATTTAATAGGCGCGAGCCACCGTGGGCAAAGGGGCTTGCGCGAGTAGATGAGATTGAAGGGGGCCATAACAATCATCAAGGCCAATCAAGAAACGATGCAAACGATCGTCAGAACGTTGTTGTCCAAGAAAACGAACGACTTCACAATGGGCACCACCCTTAGAACAAGTAGGCGCCACCTCCTGTGAGGATAACTCGTCCCATAGATGAGTCAAACGGTCAAAATAGTCGGCCAAAGGTTCCGTCTTTTGCTACTTGCAATCACTAATCTGATATTTGAGTTGGCAAATTCTAGTGCCATTAGAAACGCAATATCGTTCCTTCAGATGAGACCACAATTCATGAGCAGTTTCATAGAACGAAACTGAATTTCGAATGGTCAGAGAGATAGTGTTTAAGAGCCATGAAACAAGCATGGAATGTACCGTGCTCCAGTCTACCAATTTTTCCGGTGTAGTAGGCTTGGTGATAGTACCATCCAAGAAGCCAAGTTTGCGTTTTGCATTTAAAGACATGCGAATCGTGCGTGCCCATTCATCAAAGTTGTCATCTTTCAACTGAATCGGAGTGATTAAGTTGCCCGAATTATCATTAGAGCCTAGAAAATAGGCTGGGTCAGGTTTGGAGATGTTGGTTTCGGAATTTTCCGTCATTATGACTCGCCTAGCACCACGAGAATAGGTGCGAACAGGTGAAGCAATGATGAGCAATCAAAAAATCGAATCTGGGAAGAGAAGAATCGAGTGATCGAGTTCTAGGCTCGAAAAAAAATCGAGTCTTGGTTCTGATTTGGTTTGATGTTTTCACTTTTGGGTGGAGAGGAAATTTTTCAATCTTAGGCTCTTGATACCATGTTAAGTTTGGTCAATTTTAGTCTCCCTTCTCATTCATCAATCAAGTATATTTATACATCCTAAGTTAGAGTCCTACTTCATCAATAATTAGGAATAACAAACCTATTCCTAATAAATAACATAAATAGAGTCCTAACATTAACCCCTTAACTTGTAAAACATAATTAAACTCAACGATTATGGAGACGAAGTTAAAAAGGTAAATAGTTCTATATAACTATAAAATGTAAACCACACTTTGTTTTATTATTTAGACTTATCTCAAACTTGAGTCTGATTCATTTAGATTCATGCTTCATCACGCAACTCACTTCACATTTTTAAACCATTATCAAGAAATGTTAGAATGCCTGAACTCGCAATATGCATTTTGAAGAGCTCTAGTTTGCGGGCAGTGGCGGATCCTGCATGGGTTCAGTGGGTTCAACTGAACCCACGAAGATCCGGCGAAAAACTGGAAATTAAAGGGGTATTACTATTTACCGCTCGTATTTACTAAAAATCACCCGTATTTTTTCTTAAATACTCCTAAACTACCCCTACAAATACTTGAGTTTTCCCCATACCCCCATCACTCTCACTCACTTGAGTAAAACCCATCACTCTCACTCCTCACTCCCCATCTCACTTTCACTCCTCACTCCTCACTCACTCCCACCATAGCAACCACCACCATAGCCACCACCACCACCGACACCACAACACCACCACCACACCGGCGACAATCGACACCACCACCTACACCACAACACCACCGATACCACAACCGCGTGAGAACCACCGACACCACAACACCACCACCACACCGGCGACTACCCTCACCGGAAGCTCACCACCACACCGGAGACGACCACCACGAAGCACACCACCGCGAGACCCAGATTCGCGTGACAAAAGTCCACCACCACCACCACAACTCGCCGGAAAAAGCATGGGCCCAAGGAAGAAGGCAAAGGAAATCGGAGAATCATCAACTCAGGTTAGTTTTGTACTTTTTTGTGGTTAAAACCGACCCCTTAGCCGGAAATTTGTAGTGATAAACCCCCCTCGCCGGAAAAGTGGCTGAACAAAAAAAAAATTCGAAAAATTACAGGGTAACGGATGGAAAAACCGTTACCACCACGGTGGTAACGGATTATCTATCCGTTACCCTGCAATTTTTCGAAAAAAAAAATCGTCGGTTTTTTATTTTTATTTTTATTTTTAATAATTTCTGTTTTATATAATTTTCGAATATTTTGTGTTTATTTCGGTTTTTATAATTTATGTCAATAGTTATTTGAATTCATTATTTTAATTTTAATAGTTATTATGTTAATTTATGCGATTATGTTGTAATTAGGATGTTATTATGTTAATGCATGTTAGTAGCATGTTAGTATTATTTAATTTGTTTGATTTAATTATTTGTTTAATAGCATGTGATAATAGTATTATTTAATTTTAATAGTTATTATTAATTAGTTAATTAATTTGTTTGAGCATGTGATTATATTATAAAAATATTTTAATGATATTAGCATGTTATTATATTAGTAGCATATTACTATTATTTATTGTAATGATATTAGCATGTTAATATTATTAGTTGTTTTTATTAGCATGTTAATATTAGTTGTTTAGGGTAGTTGTTTTTATTAGCATGTTAATATTATTAGTTATTTTTATTAGCATGTTAATATTAGCATGTTTGAGCATGTTTACTAATGATATTAGCATGTTAATATGATTTGTTGTTTCAATTTTAGTTATTTAATTATTAGAAAGTGAATAGTTATAAATTAATTTAATTAGTTTGCGCATATTAATATCTTTTAATAATACTATGTTAATGCATGTTAGTATTATTTATCCTTTTAATTTAAGTTAATTAATTATTAGAATGTCAATGGTTATAGATTAGTAGTAATTACAATATAATAACGTAGACATTAAATAAATAATAAGTAATTAACATAATTGATTATTAGGGTCTTGAGGGTCCTGAGGGATCGACGCCACGACACACTAGATCTCGTGGTGTTGATGCATCGAGTAGGAGGGCGAGGGCTGATGCTCAGGCTAGGCCGATGCCTATTGCTGAGGATGCGCCTGATAGTGCGGGATGGGATACTGCGGACGAGGAGGAGTTAGATCATGCTTTGAGCGGTGGTGATGGAGCTGATGTGGGTGAAGCCTCCTCCCGTGTGCCAGTGAGGAAGGGTAGAGGAGGGAGGTTTGTTTCGGGAGCGTCGAGTTCCGGAGGTAGTCGGATGACGAGCAGGACTAGAGCTGCTAGGGATACTTCGTGGTTAGTTACCGAGGCGATGTATGGGGGCCCACTTAACGGTAGCGTGATTCCTAATTGGCGGGGTCACGTCGGCGCCCTTATATACCACGATCCGACGGCTAGTGATGTTTTGTTGTGTCATAACCGCTCCAATGCCTTTGATACGTTGATGAGTTGGTCTTTCCCGCAGCGGTCATTGCAGCGCATGGATAGATCTTGTCTTGCCCATCTACCACAGATTATGTTTGGGCACCTTGACTTTCCATTGCTTACAGCGTTTGTAGAGCGTTGGCAGCCCGACACAAACACGTTTCACATGCCTTTTGGAGAGATGACGATCATGTTACATGACGTTTGGCAGATTATACGTGTTCCTGTTGATGGTCGGACTGTGAGTGCTGCTTTGCCTAGTTCTGATCTGTATGTACGGTTTGAGGAGCTCCTGGGCTTGACTCGTGAGGAGTTATTACAGGAGGAGTCACGGGTTTGGAAGAACGGTGGCGTTACCGTTCAGCAGATTATCGATACGTGCAAGGTTGAGGGCCGTCCAGCTGATGTGCAGCTTCGCGCATGGATGCTCCTTACACTTGGGTGTACCCTCTTCACTGATAAGAGTGGTTCCCGCCTCATGCCCCTGAACATTATTGAGCTGGATGACCTTGATTCAGTTCATACTTACTCATGGGGCTCAGCTGCTTTGGCGTACCTATATCGTCAGCTAGGGGTGGCGAGTAAAGCGGACAGCAAACAGATTGCCGGGTGTCTCACGCTCCTCCAGTGCTGGATATATGAGTACTTCCCATATTTCCGACCTCAGCGAGATGGGCTAGCATTCAGTGATCATGAGCCCCGGGCACGAAAGTGGGATTACCACCTCGTCGGCAAGGAGTTCGTCCGACTGGAGTCGATTCGCAGACGCTTGGACACCCTTCAGGTTTCAGAGGTACGAAATTTATTGCATTAATAAAATATATATTATTATGTTGTCATATATTACTACTACATTAGACTAATCAAATTATTACATTTATCCTATTTCAGGTCATGTGGACGCCATATGGGGATGACCAGGCTACCATGATTCCGAGGACGTTGTATGTCGGTTTCATACGTTATCGATGTATCATTGAGCCGTACAACCCAGATGGTGTACTGCGACAGTTGGGTTATGTTCAGGTCATTCCTTCCCCTCCTCCTCAGCCTGATTTTGCATACAGACCGGAAAATCCGAAGAAGCATGAGGTTCAGTTCTCGGTATCAGTAGCAGAGTCTACATGGCAGCGTTTCACGCCATATTCTGGGGATCCCAACCATCAACACTATCTTCATGCATGTTATGCCATAAGTTATGAATTGGTGGTATGGGTGATCCGGGAAGTAACTCGAGTCTAATATAATGATGAAAGGTACCAAGATGTGTCATCACGAGTTCGTTAGTTGGACCCATTGTGTATTCAGAAGCACGCCAAGGAAGGACAGTGATACACGGATATAGTTGTCCCCCTGGACCCAGTCCTACCAAAATGACTGCGGCATTGAACATCTGGGCAATAGGAAACAAGTCTTGCGAAGTATGCATCCAAGGAGCCTCAGATGCTGGTCCCCCACTCCAAGTAATGCGCCTTATTGCTGCGTCTATCCCATCATAGTAAATACGTGTGTAAACATCCCGATGAGCACCAATCTCATTTGCCATATTTTGGCGGACAAAACCCCAATGGTCTTCACTCCCTAAAAAACAATCTGCAACAGTTCGAAATCCACAGTTACCGTCCGCCTGGACATTCGTCCATCTAGTAATGAATGGCCCAACAATCGCAGAAACCCTCTTGTAAAATGAAAATCCACTAGAACCCTCTTCTCCATCCACGCTTTCCCGACCTACAACAATCAAATTATTCACCATTAAAATTATCAGTACGTAGCAAATTAAAGTTATAAATAATAAATACATACAATTAACAAGCATATTACCTGTAGAAGTTGACATGCTCATAACTGAACCTACATATCTGCTTCTCTTTGAAGACGAATTGGATGTGTGCTCAAAATCACTCTTCTTTCATTTTGTACTCGGGTGATTCTTTCGTCGTGGTTTCCCTTTGGGGTTCTCGACAATCTCGGGCTCGAAAGCTGAATCACCAGGATTACGCAGATGTTCCTCTAGAACCCGGGTAGCGCTCTGCAATACGGCAGAATCACTACTTTGAACCTGCTCAACCAACTCTAAGAAGTGCGAGAATCCTGTCTTTGCCTCGTATACAAACACGGGGTTGTTAACACCATCACCAATGATCAAGGTAGTCCAATAAGGATGTAAGTCTGTCAGGTACAGACTCTCTTTCGCCTCCAATCGTCTGTGTATGTCGCATGCACATGGGATGGCATGTGTGGTTCTCAACGAGCAACCGCAACGCTGATATACCTCATAGGCTAATTCCCGCATACGATTTTCCTCCTGCAGTAAGAGTTCTAAACAGTTTTGCGAGACTCGACCATTTAACTGATACAAAGCCTGAGTCTTGTACAAGATCCCGTGTCGACGCCGACTTTCCTCCAAATCATTCTCAACCTTCTTCACCTGATTTTCTGTCTCACTGTGAGCAATAGAAAAGATGGTGTCCAATGCAGTTGTGCTACTAAAAACCCAAGACTTCAGTGCAGAGTGTGCACTTTCAACTCGGCTAGTGCACGTGTTCCCAAGATGAAGTACATTGTCCGTCCATGCCCACACAAACTTCTCTTTGGACACAAGCCAAGTTGTTTCCACGTATTGGATTATTTTGGGCCACATTCTGTAAACATCTCTCATATTCTCAACCTCGGCCTCATAACTCCTCTCGTCGGTCGCGTTGACTATTCGATACCAAGTTCGGCTCACGAATCTCGGACTCGCATCGGTGTCGCCCATGATGTTATTCACTCTAGCGTGCACATCTTTGTTGATATGCCATCTACATAGTAAATGTGCAGAGTTAGGAAACACTTCCCGGATCGCTTTCATAAGGCCCAAATCACGGTCGGTAATGAGTGTAACAGGGGACAACATTCACTCCAATAAGCAACCTAAACTTGTCCAACACCCAATTATAACTATCGACTTGCTTTCGTTGGCCATCAAAGCATACCCAACCATAAAATTCTTGTTACAAGGCGTCATCCCAATGAGCTCTAGAAAAGGCATGTTATATTTGTTGGTTTTATATGTTGCATCCATACCAACAACAAGCGGATAAGTGCGGAGGATATTTGCCGAACGAGGGTGCACCATGAATATCGCAGTCATTGCATTTGTCTCCTCGTCTTGCCTAATCCAATGAAGGTAGCCGCTCTCTCGAGCAAGGTGAAGGAAGTGTTGCATCACGTCTCTACCATCCATTGCTTCCCTTCTATCCTTTTCCTTCAGGTTGTAAAAGTGTCTCATATTTGGATGATCATCGGGAAATTTTTCATTCACGGCTTTCATGATACTAGCAGCGGGCTAACGTGCGACTTTATCATATCGCGAGCGAAAACCTTAGCCTAGGACTAAGGCCGCAGATGGGTCGGTGGCCCTCACGGTAATGAATGAACTCATGATTGTGCATGCCCCTAATCCCCCGTTCTACTTTGATCACCCATCCAGTTCGATCAGGGTACTCCAAATACTCAACCTTAACTCCCGCTCTACATCCACATGCTTTTGTCTTTGTAGCTACACGTTCTGCTACACTAAGATCCCTACCTTCACCCCGATATGGTGCGCCCCGGTTACATTTCATATGAACATATGGTCGACCACTAGGATCGTGTTTATGATTTGACATAATAACCATCACAAAACCGATTTCATGTGCCCTTGTCTTAACCCAATCTTGTAGTTCCTTTTTCTCAGCCCATAGTGTTTCATTATAAAACATGTGATTATAATCTATATAATCACCCCCAAAATCCGGCAAATTAACCTATAATGTTTAACATTTTACCATTTAGACAACATATAATCAATAATATTAATCACTATTATTTACTTACTTATCGTAACTAATAATCATTATTATTTATTTACCAATCACAACTATTATTAACTACACATTCAATTTCTCAACTTAATAACAAGCATTCATAAATAAATTTTTGCAACGACTATATAAAATTACTACTTATTATGAAAATAATTACAATAATATGCATACATATTTGAATAAAATATCAGCAAAATTAACTAAATATTCATTAACAAAATTAACGGAAACAGATGTACTATTATTCGCTAATTGAAAAATCAATACTAATTATCACGGAAAATCAATATTCGGCATAAAATACAGGGTAACGAATGAAAAATTCGTTACCCCAATGGAGGCAACGGAAAAGCACTCTGTTACCATGGTAACGGATTGCTTTACCGTTGCCTCCACAGAGGTAACAGATTTTTCATCCGTTGCCTCCATTGGGGTAACGGATTTTTCATCCGTTACCCTGCTTTGGTGGCGGAAAAAAAAAAATTCTTAAACTCACCACATTTCGTTCCGGCGGCGTTGACGGTTCTTCATCGGACATTTTCGGTGGTGCTCCGGTGGTTCGTCGGTGGCGGAGGTGGTGCTCCGCTGTTGTTAGTACCCCGGTGGTTTTGGTCAACGTGCTAAGTTGGTTCGTCTGAGGTGGTGCGCTGTTGGTGGTTGTTCGGTGGTGGTGGTGGTCCGGTGGTGGTGTTAGTGCTTAATGGTAGAGAGAGGAATGTACCCCGGTGGTTTTGGTAAATGTGCTTAGTTGGTTCGTCGGTGGTGGTGCGCCGGTGGTGGTCCGGTGGTGGTCCGGTGGTGGTGGTGGTGTTAGTGCTTAATGGTATAGAGAGGGATGAAGTTTGATGAGAGTTGAGAGAGTAGAGTGAGGTGAAAGGGGGAGGGGTATGGCCGTATGGGGGGTATTTAAAGAAAAAAATACGAATGATTTTAAGTAAACACGGACGGTAAATAGCGATTCGAAAAACAAAGGGTATTAGAGTTATGTAAAAAAACACGCGGAAAGCTTACTGTAGTGGAAGTGTGGTTCAGCGGTAAAGTCCGCGTGACATTCTTAGTCCTTATATTCAAGGTGGCCGGTTTGAATCCTCAAAGGAAGTTTTTTTCCATATTTTTTCCCTCCCTTCAATCTTCATGTTATATTTTTTTTTTGAGGGGAATCTTCATGTTATATTACTACTACTTATGCTAATTCATGGTCTTCTTTCTCTCTTTTTTATCCTCGCTTTCATTTTTGGCTCTACTTTTTTTATCCTCCCTTTAGTTTTTTGGCTCTACCTTTTTTTATTTCTTATAAGTCTCTCCCTCCCACAAAGTACTAATGCAATATTAATGGGTAAGAATCCGGTTTATTTACCATTTCCCTTGTTATATTACTATTTTTTTCCCCTCCCTTCATGTTATATTAGATTTGATTTTAATTAATCATTTTAGATTTTATATTTGTGATATAGTATCTAGCATTTCATTTTTTTTTCATGGTTTCATATGGTAGATAGTTGTGAACTTTTAACACTTAATTGATATATAGATTGATTTGAAAAACATGTTAGTGGTATTGGTAGTGTTCATAATGAAGCTCAAGAGAAGTTTAATTTTTTTTACAAAGCCTAAATCATCAATCATTGAGTACGAAAGCTCGTAGAATGATTATTTTAGTTTTTTTGTTCCTTGTAATTTAAGAACTTATATATTTCCGTAGTTATCGGTTCTAATTTCCAAATTTCAATTGATTTATTATATATTTTAGTCAATTTAATTTGGTCTTTTTTTGTTTAACATCTCATCGATTCCGAACCCACGTGGGTGAAATCTTGGATCCGCCACTATTATTATTGAGTCATGGGTCATGCAATAGTTGAGTCTATTATTAGATTATTGATAGTTGAGACTTAGTAAAGAAAACCGCTCATAGTTGAGCCCCATAGGCTATAATGCCATGGCATGTTATTTGCCGCCCGTATTTACTGTATATCATCCGTATTTACATGGTATTTTTTTTCTTTTTTCTCCATCCTCTACCTCTTCTCCCTTTATAATCACCACCACCTAGCTACCACTACCACCACACCTACCAGCTACCTACCCCTACCACCCTCCGTAGTTGAACCGAGTTTTGTTTCGTTTCTACCATGGTGGAACCGAAAAAATCAGTCGGTTCCACCATGGTGGAGAGTGGACACAAAAAAGGTTCGATTCTTGTTAAAAATTCTAAAACTTTTATATTTTTGAGGTAAAAAAGTAAAAGAAAAATACATATAAAATACAAATAGTGTTTAGTAAATACGAACGGTAAATAGTAAAGCCGATTTACTACAAAATATGGACGGGGACTAGTAATCCAACGAATGGATGCTATCATGCTAACGTGGACTACTCCAATAGTTTTATGGTGGAGTTGAGCATAGCATATCAATTTGGTCTTCACCATATTTCTATCCCTTTAAAATTGCTGAGCGAAAGAGTGAAGATAGTCTCTCTCCTCCCTTATCCAATTTGATTCGGGCTTCAGCTCTCTCTACACTACCTTTGAACTTGGTAAAATTCCCTCTCACTTTTATCTTTGCCTTTAAAATTGCAATGTCAGTTATTATTTTTCGTTTGTTACATTAATTTTTGGTTAAAATATGATTGTTGGTCAGATAATTCTATACTCATTTTGATAAACCGTTCTAAAAGAATTGTTCTTTTTTATGCTTCTTATCTGTTTGAAGAAATGCTTATGTGAAATTTTGCTGTTTGGGTTTTTTGTAAGGGTGGGTTTATTGCTTGATTTTTAGTGGCAAAATTCAATAAAATTGTTAAATTTCTGTTTTTTGGGTTAGTTGATTGTATTGTATGCCCACATTTGCATTAGTGCACTATAGTTTTGGGATTGCTTTATGTTTCTTGAAAATTGGGTGTGTGAAATTTTTTTTGATACATGTTGAAGTTGTGATGTTTTTGTTCAATTGTTTTTTATTTAATGAATGGTGAAAACAGGATTGTTCTTTGAACTGGGTGTTTGGTAATGTTGAAGTTGTGAACTGGGTGTTTGATACTCCATTTGTGTTTTGTGAATTAGTAGCATCATTATCAGTTGCTAATGTATTCGATTCTTTTCTTTTGATTTTTCCTTCTTTTCTATGTTTCTAGTTCCACTTCAAAATTGCTGGTAGATGGCTTGTTCATCTTCAACGGCATGGAGCATGGCAACTCTAAAAGTAGCCTTGCCTTCTATTCCTTCTGCTCCTGTGTTTAACAAGTTGCCGATTTCGGCTGTCTGTAATACTTCATCCTCAAAGCCGCCAAGAGTGGGGATATCACTACGCAGTTCTAAGCCTCTTCTACCGCAGTTCAGTGGCCTCACTGCTCTCTGTCCTCTTCTCCCCTCTGGATTAGGTATCATCTCTATTCCTTTGAAAAACATGGACTTTGTTGAGTGATTGTCCCTGGTGATGATTTAGCTTTGTTAATTTTCATAATTGTTTATAGAATTACAGGTTTTTCTGGAACAAAGATTAGTTCATCCTTAGAACATTCTGTGACTTTGACCTTGTTTAATGATTCTCCCTGGTGCCAATTTTGTAGTGTTCTTCATCATTGGGAATAGATACTTGTGAAGATGATTAGTTTATCCTATGGAACCTTAATGCTTAAGATGAAGTTCTATTATATAGATGTCGAGATACTTAATATAGCGAATATGAAAGTAGCCTTATGTTCTTTGTGATGCTGGATTGTTATGTTTTGATGCTGTGGGCATATATCTCTTATGTCATGTCTCATTAATTGTTTAAATATGATCTCAATTCAGCCAATGTAAAAAATTATGTTGCTGTATGGGAACTTTAGACTTTAGAAAAGGTAAACAGAATTGGTGATTGCAATTTTTGTAGCATATAATCATTTTCAAGGTATCTAGATTTTGGATATCCTGCTTCCAGAAGAACATAAGGATCTGACTGTAGACCAAGACTTGTGTGTGGCTCTCCTTTTTTGCAAAGATTTTATATACATTTCTGGATATAGTTGTAATAAGTGCAATGCAATTGGTACAATAGATGAGGATAAAATCAATATAAACATGTGGAACTAGTAGTGAGACAAAATGGTACTTGACTCCTATGCTTTAGTTTTGTAAATAATAGGAAGCTTATAGGCAGATGTATTGTGTAAGCTTTGTCATATGTGTTTCAGAAGTTTGAACCTAGGGCCTCTTGTGTGGAAATAGCATTAGTCTGATAGAACCATGACCAGAGTTGGTTTTAACTTTGTATTTGGCGATAAGTTGAATGAGATGTCATATGTTTTTGTCCTATTCAACCTTTCGTGGTGCGCTTATCTCAGCTGTTTTTTTTGACAGATAACTCAGGTTTTGACAGTCTATTCAGAATCATTGATAATGGGGGCCGATTCTTTGCCATGAGACATGGAAGAAAAGTGCCTAAACTTAACAGGCCTCCAGATCAACGTCGTGCACTTCTTCGAGCCCTCACAACTCAACTTCTTAAGCATGGACGTATAAAGACTACCAGAGCAAGAGCAAGTGCTGTGAGGAAGTATATTGACAAGATGATTACCTTGGCTAAAGAGGGTACTCTTCACAAAAGAAGGCAAGCGCTTGGGTTTATATATGAGAAGCAGATCGTTCATGCCTTGTTTGCTGAGGTGCAAGATAGGTATGGAGACAGAAATGGAGGATACACAAGGATCATCAGAACCCTGCCAAGGAGAGGGGACAATGCCCCAATGGCCTACATCGAGCTTGTTTAGGTATTATTCTGATGACTTCAGCTCCCTCTTTGTTATATTTTTGATGTTGGAACGTGACATTTTCTAGAATTATCGCCTCCAGAAGGTGTTGTTGGTTATTTACAGTCTGTAATGAAGTTTTTGTTTGATCATTTTTTATTCATGGATATGCTAAAGTAAAGACAGGCAGATTGTTCTTGTGTAGATTTGAGGATTTTAGCATACATCTTTTTGTTTATCGTATTGTATTGCAACTCTCCTGTTCCTTTAGAACTACTATTATTAAAGTTATACTTCCAAGGAATGAACTTGTGGTTAATATCAATGCCTTTGGATCCTCTTTTATTCTCTAGCCTTTTGGTTCAACAAATTATGTAGAATTACGTTACTCAATTGATGTGAGATTTCTAAGTTTGATGTCCATGTATTATGTTCACCCTTCTGTTTGCTATCACACATATTTATTGCAGAGCTGATTGCCACTCCATGTCCAAGATCTTAAAAGCCATATATTCGCCACTGCATGACAATATATAAACTTTGATCGCATTGATGCTCATATCTTTGTACATTTCCAAAGCCTTTTGCCTGAATGAATTCCCTCCTAGCAATGCCATCATAGATGTATAAGTAGGCCTTGGGCACATGTCTATTGGGCCAATCTTTTTCAAGCTGAGATTTTGATCACCTAGAATGCATGGATAAGTGTTAAACTGTTAATTGACCAATGTAAATTGTGTTTTTATACTTTTCTTTATCTCTGTACTTGGTGCACTTGAAATTGTAGTAACTACTTTGTCCTTTTTATGTTGCAAATGTCGTCAAGTTAGGTTCTGGTAAGAACTGCTCTTTCAGAAGCATTGTCATAATTGTCATATTCTTCAAATCATTTTTGGGGCGATTTTATTGTTGATCATGTATACAGATGACGTGATTATAGACGAGTGACGAGTCTATTAGCATGTTGATCATCATCATTCCAGGGTATAATTAGGTGGTTTTGTAGCTTATGCTATTGCGGACAATTGTGTACTTTGATCCAACTGATTTCCATAGTTGTTGAATACCTTACCTTTCTGTTGCTCAGGTGAAGGTTTACAGTTGGTGAAGTGGTCACTGGAAAACCGATTGAGTATGCTCCACTATAACATGTTTCAATTGAGAAACTTTTGATAAGTAGGAATTCATCTTTATGTTAATCACTTTAGTTTCAGTGCAGTGGCTGATTAATTACAACAGGAAAATCTGTATTTGACAATGGGTATAGTAAATTGGTGTTTCTGTTATCCCCTTCTTTGCTAGTTGTATGTTTTGTTCAGGGCATATATATTATATATATAGATAGTTTTTTCTTTTGAAGGGATATAGATGGTTTAAACGAAAAGTAAACCAGGTTTGAGTATTCTCTTTTATAACTTCTCTAGACAATGGCCTACAATTATCTCTTAATCAAGCTAGTATAGCATAGGGTAGTTAGTTGCATGTTGGTTAATTACGTATGAAGTAGAAACAATAAGGAGGCTCTGCGTCCATCTGTCGCCGTGACGACTTCAATAACTGGAAATTGAGCAGCAATCTGGTGGATGTTCTTGACAGAGGGGTTCAACTGGAGAAGAAATTCCCCAAGCTGTGATCTCTATTCACCTAGATTAGTCTCTTTACCCTGATGGAATTTCAGCGGGTTTACTCGAGATGGAAAAATTGTAGTAGTAGTTTTGGAAGCAGCATTGCATTTCTTTGGAACGGTTTTATCACTTTATGGTCCATGAGCGGAATAAAACCTTTATAGCTGTTATTAGGGATGGGCATGGTAGTGTCTGGGTCGGGTTCGACCAAAGCCAGACCCTAGACTCAAACCCTAAAGTTTTTGTTGGACCCGGATCCTAAGGGTCTAGAAAAGATGGACCTGGACCTTAGGGTCTATAAGGTCTAAGATCTGGGTCTAGGATCTAGCCAAAATGGGTCATTTTTACATTTATTGTAAATGTTCGAAACCTAACTTAGTCGTTACAATTTACACCAATCAGCCATTGCAATGTTATCTACACAATCAAGTCAAAAGCAATGACAAGGAAACTAAAACAGGTTATGCTGGATATTATCGTATTCTAACTTGGTACCAACTTGACACTAAATTTTGTACCAATTTAAATTTATTTTGATATCAATTAGACCTTCATACAACCTCCTCTAGTCCCATATGCAACCTATACGCGACCTCTAAGGTTAGTGCTCCAACTGAAGGGCATGTTCTTTTCAACTTATTTTTTCTAAATTTTTCTGAACTTTCTAATTTTTTGTAAACTTTCCTCAACATTTCTTTTTTTTCTTGAATTTTTCTGAACTTTCTATTTTTTCTTTTAAACTTTTTTTTTTATGTGAAAGAGCAAAAAAAAGATGGGGGTGAACATTAGGGGTGTAAGCGGACTGCGAAAAGTCCAGAGTCCAATCCAGTCCAGTCCAAACTTGTCGGACTGGACTGGACTGAAATTTTTTTGGACTGGACTCGGACTCAAATTTTCGAGTCCAAATATTTTCGGACTGGATTTGGACTCATCGCTTTGGAGTCCAATAAGTCCAGTCCAGTCCAAAAATATTTTTATATATAATATATATATATTATATATTTTTATATATAATGTATATATATTTAATATTTATATATATAATATAAAAGATGTATGTGACTTATCTTCTGGAATGGATATAATTAACTTAATTTTTCAAATTCAATTATGAGAAAATGTTGAAAATCATTGAATCTAAATCGGGGAAAAAAATAATACTTCCTCCATTTTTTTTACATGTTACATTTTGACATTTTCACTATTCACAAATTTCACTTTGACCATCGTTTGTGATTTATACGTGAATAAAAATATAGTCATGTGGGATCTTGTTAGATTCGTCTTAATATGTATTTTTTTAATGTGTACTTTTTATATTTTTTACAAATACAAAATTAGAGATATATGTCCTCAAAATTTTGCATTGGCATGCGTGAAAAGTGAAAAGTGAAAGTGAAACATGTAAAATAAACGGAGGAAGTATAATAATCTGACCTGACCGGACCTGATTCGGACTCAAGAAAAATTATCTGACCTGACCTGACCTGACTCAAAAAATATTTGGATCGGACTTGGACTCAATTTCTCGAGTCCAAAAAACTTTGGACTGGATTTGAATTTGGCAAAGTCCAATCCAGTCCAATCCACTTACACCCCTAGTGAACATACCCTTAATTCTTTATGAAAATGTCATTGTCAGGCTTGAAGTGTATCAGTAAAAATTTAATTTCATGCTTTGTGTGTGCCTTTAGAGATTATAGGTTCCTAATATACAAATTTAACATTTTAGGCAAAGATTCTAGCTACAAAACAAATCTGAAAACTTTCCCATAAATATCCTCTAAGCCTCCCAAAAAAATATAGAACATGCAATTTAAAGCTTCGGACATACATTGAGGTGTATTCGATGTTAGTGTATCCAATTGCTACTGATCGAGGGGACATGTCAACACATGAAGTTAAATCTGGCAATAAAAAGTTAAATCCAACAAAAATTTAGATTTATATAGCGACATAATACTTTTTTTTTGAAATCTAATTAATATGTATCCATTTAAGTACCCCTATTTTACAAAAATATCATCATTAGCTTACTTTTGGTGCGCATAGGTACAATAAATTTATGTGTGCACAAGGTGTACAATAAATTTATTGTCAGACCAATTCACTTTTAGTCAAAATGGGTAACTTTTAAATCAAAGTTCCCTAAAAAAAAAAGTCGTTTTTTAAGTCAAAATGGGTCACGTTTAAACAAAATGTGACTTTTAACCTTACATAGGTCATTTTTACATATCTCTATTATATAAGCAAGGGAAAGAATGATGTCCCCATTTAAATTTACATATTCACCCCTCCACATAAAACCATTACACACATAAACTTACCAAAAAATTTCAACCAAATCTCTATTAAACCCAATCAACTCATATAATTGTCAATCACATAAACTTGCCAATAAAATAGATTAAATCAAATTAATTTTAGATCCAATCAACTAAAAAAATTCGTAATCAATAACTTACCAAAAAATTAATACCACAGACAATAAAAAAATATGGCATTCTCATTACAAAGACAACTCATATATAAAATTAATCACAAATACAAATTCCAAAAAAAAATTCAGTTTCTTCATTATTTGGATATACAATTTCATCACTTCTACTTACTTTAAAATGTTTTTAGATATTATTTGTAAGTATTTAAATATACTTCTTACTCACAAAATGAAGGTGAACGTAGATACATACTTTCATAATTTTATTTTTTATGTCTTTTAATACCGAGCAATAGTTGTGCCTAAAATGTCACCGCATGCATAGCGTGCAGAAAAAGCTAGTATACTAATATTCCGTTTAATGCAGGTAACTTTTTACTTCAAATAAGTTCTAATTTCTTTCTTTTTTTGAAAGGAAAGCCACTTCTAATTTCTATATAAGTTAGAGTTGGTAATTCCTGACTCGAACCCAATCTAAAGCCACTGAGAAAAACGGGAACCCGACCCGAACCCGATTTAACCCAATGATCATATTTTATGGAAATTTTAGATTTTACACTATTTATGATATTTTTCAACACAACCAGAAATCAAACGAGAATTCGATCCACTGAATCGAATTTGCAATCTTTAATATAATTGACCTATATAAGGCAAAATCTTTTCCCATTCACAATTTACAATAAATTATTATATACCCGTCTAATTATTTTTAATAAAGAGTAAACGAGAGAGTATTAGAAAAAAAAAAGTTTGTAACCCTAAAACCCTAACCCTCCAATCGGTAGGAGCAGCGCACACACACTAACACTGTACACACAAAAATTTAACAAATTTGCGCTAAACCTCGATTACAATTTCTATCTCTTCACAAACTCTAATTGCATCCACTCCATTTTTCTTTCTAACAAATTCAATTTCGTATTCCTAACTTCAATTCAAGTTACCCTTTCTGAATTTGACGAGCAGCAAGAAGTGTGAGGCCGAAAAGTTGGATCTTCCAAAATTTTGAAGGTTTGTTTAGGACTAATTTTACCATAAATTTTAAGTTTTGTAGCTTACCCATAAATATTTGAGTAAGAATTTATAATCTGTATGTTGAAATAATTAATTTACTTATTTTTAACAGTATACAATGGTAAGCTAAAGAAAATTCAGATTTTTTGCACTGGGTTTATGTTTGTTTGAATTTGTTTGAGTTACTATGTTGATTTCTGTTAGCTTGATTAAGATGGTGTTATAATTTGTAATGTATAATAGTTTTGAATTTGTATTTGGTTTGATTTGCAGCAGGGAGAGTACGTTTTTGCATTTTAGAGATGAGTTTAATTTCTCAAAATGCTGTTATTAAGGATAAAACCAAGAAAAAAAAGAAGTCGAAGCGAAACGTTGATGAGGGTGAGGAGCCTTCCCTGTTAGAAGGCAAGGAGGAGATTTTGGAGGAGGGTTTGGATGTTGATGATTCTGTTAGTAATAAGAAAAGAATTAAAAGGAATGATGCCGAGGTAAAGCAGATGATGGAGGAGGAAATGGAAATGCAGAACTTGGGGAATTTTTTGTTTGGGTCTTTGCATTCGCCGGTTGAGTTTGGAAAGGAAGATGAGGATGAAAAACAAGGCGGAGTGGATATGGATGCCTCGCCGTTGTTTATCATGGACCGGTCTGGCAATAATGATTTGTCGGCTTATGGAGAGGATGGAGGTTATCAAGGGGGAAATGTTGACGAAGATGGCGGTGAACAAAGGAAACCTGTTTGGTTGGATGACGAGGAGGAGGAGACTGCTATCAACATTTCGAAGGTTAATAGGTTGAGGAAGCTAAGGAAGGAAGAAGATGAGACTGTTATATCAGGTTCTGCATATGTATCAAGGTTGAGGGCTCATCACGAGAAGCTGAATCCTGGCACAGGTTGGGCCAATCTTGATTCAAAGGCTGGAATGTATGATTCTGATGAGGATTCTGAGGTAGAAAACGGGGCGGTGGTTGCCTCTGCTTATAAGAGGGTTGATGATATTCTAAAAACAAATGAAGAGCTTGTGATGAAGAGAGGAGTGAAACTTTTGCCTGGAATCCTTGAGTACTCGAAATTAGTAGATGCAAATGTAGAAGATCCTTCTAATGGCCCAATAAACTCTGTCCGGTTTCACAGAAATCATCAGTTGCTCCTTGCTACTGGATTAGATCGAAAGGTGAGATTTTTCCAGATTGATGGCAAGAGGAATAAAATGATGGATTCCATCTTCATTGAAGATTGCCCTATTAGAAACGCATCTTTCTTACCCGATGGCTCACAAGTTATTGTTGCTGGTAGAAGAAAGTTCTTCTATAGTATCGACATATCCAAGGGAAATGTTGATAAAATTGGGCCACTAACTGGGAGAGAGGAAAAAAGCTTGGAAGTTTTTGAGGTTTCCCCAGATTCTCGTACTATAGCCTTTTTGGGAAATGAAGGTTACATTTTGTTGGTATCTGCAAAAACAAAGGAACTGATTGGCACCCTTAAAATGAATGGAACAGCTCGATCTCTAGCTTTCACTGATGATGGACAGCAATTGTTGAGTTCTGGTGGTGATGGGCAAGTCTACCACTGGGATTTAAGAACAAGAACTTGTCTCCATAAGGGTGTGGATGAAGGCTCTATTAATGGCACTGCTCTTTGTACTTCACCAGTAGGGAATCTGTTTGCAGCTGGTTCATCTAGTGGAATAGTTAATGTTTACAACAGGGAGGAATTCTTGGGGGAAAGAGAAAACCAATCAAAACACTTGAGCATCTCAGAACCGAAGCAAGTTTCATGAAGTTCAACCATGATGCTCAGATTTTAGCCATCTGTTCAAGAATGCAGAAGGGCAGCCTAAAATTGGTTCACGTCCCTTCATTTACTGTCTTTTCTAATTTTCCTCCAGCAAACAGAACACTGAACTTTCCGAGAAGTTTGGATTTTAGTCCTGCTGGTGGTTTCATGGCTATGGGGAATGCAGCTGGAAAGGTTTTGCTGTATAAGTTGCATCATTATCAGCAAGCATAAGATAATGGGTCTGTCTGTATTGTGTTTCCAGTTTTGCTCTAAGGAATAGCTTCTCTCTGGTTTTGAGATCAACAGAGGGAAGTAACCTATGTGCGAATTTTGTAAGTTTAGTATTTTCAGAATTTTTAGTTGCATTTTATAGTTCTTCTTCAATCCACATCAATATTCAATATCATGGAGCCTAAGCAATATATTCTTCCATCAAAGATATTAAAATTTAAAATAGCCTTCTATGCTATATAATTTCTGTTTGTTTGTTTTTGTCTGATAATTAAATTCCCTGATTATCAATCTATGATACAATGTATTTTGATCAATATCTTTGTCATGCTGGTAATGAATCTTCACTGCAACTCATGCTTCTTTGCTATAAGCGTAATCTGACATAAGCTTAGCTAGGTATGGTAGCTCTAGTTCTTAATGTCGCACTTGCAATAATTTAAATAATTACATCAATTGTGAAATTATATGCTTCCAGTGGGACTTTATACTACCAGGAGAGTAGCAGTTTGTTCTCACGTTGCTGTTATTATTATGCTTGTGGACAGAACTGAGTCCATATATATAGCAGTTTCCTTGTACCTGGTGTTTGTAACTTCGTAACATGAGTGGATAGGTGGAGCATTGATTTTGTTCAGTTGTCTTATTACTGTTCAAAGTGCTTTGTGGTATAGGGGGTTTTGGGAGGTTAGTGTTGATGTTAGTAGGGAAGAGGAACTGCAGGGTCAAAGCATGGATGTTGTGGGTTATATAGCTGTGCCTGTGCGAAGGCAAGTGAGATGGCTTGAGCGCCTGCTAAAAGAACTTGGCATGACTGTTGGGCTTGCATGTTGGTTTTTGTTGGAAGTGTAGCAGGGTGTGCAGTGCTATGGCAGGTCCGAGCGGAGTTTCATTCACGTGGTCCACCAAACCTTATAATTTGCTTCCTGTTTAAGATTAATGTCTTAGGCTTCTGAAAAGATGGTTTGGCCGTTGTATTATCTGGATAATCAAGTTTCTGTTGAGAGAAACATGCTTAGGCCTTTTGAGATTAAGTGCTTACAGTTCCTTTCAATCATTATCTACGTATCGTTGAGAGTCCGAGTGCATCATGTGTCCCTTGCTGTCTTGGTTGTGCATATTCAAGTGTCACTATATATGTCTGTTTTCACAATCGGTTATCTCCTACATGTTAATTGATCTTTGCTCTATCTCCCTCAATCTATGCTAGATACTCGACAATTAGTATTATCTGGAGCTTTATATGATCACTGAACAATATATAATATGAATTAATTTGAATGAAATTATATTGCTTGTACTAACTTGAACATGTTTTATACTTGTATTTGTTGATGTTTTTCTAGTTTATTTTTCTGAACTGTATTTGTGTTATACTACATTCGATCCTATTTAATCTACACGGTTTGTTATGGGGTATGCCAAGGAAAAAGTAAAAAAAGTAGGAGAGAGAAGGGAAGAATTATGAAAAGTGGGGGAGTAAGAAGTAGAAAAAGTAAATAAAAAAAGAAAAGAGAGAAAAATGGGGTAGGTGGGGGGTTTTAAGTGGGTTAATTTATTTAGTGAGGGATTAGATGGGGGACAAAAGTGGAGAATATTGATTGGACATTTTACCTGATGGCTTATATAAATAAAGTAATAGTGTAATTATTAAAAAGGAAACGGTTCGAAAAGGTAAGTATGTAGATTAAAAAGGAACTGAGAAATGTGAAACTAGATAACTATTATACTCCTATATATGAAAGGAAAAAAAGAAATATCTATGAAGAATACTTTTTTGGTTTAATGTGAGGGACCACAATTTTACTCCAAATATGGTCTTGAAGTTTCCATTGCAAAGGGACCCAACTCCCAAGTCTTCTTGCAACTAACAAGCTAGGCATTGACCTATTCATAACTGACAACCTTCATTGCTCTATAAACGTACGTACAAATACAATGATCAATGACATTTCTTCCTATCTCCTTCCCAATTTGCTTGCCTTTTTCTCCTCCACTTGTTTTGTTACATTAACTCTTTCACGACTTGTATAAGCTAATATTTGGTTCCTCTGTGTTTTTATATTCTAAATTTTCTTTCCATTCTTTTATTTTTATGTTGGTTCCTCTTCTTTTTGCTCTTCCTAGTATTTTCCCTCCTTGATAACATCATCTCTCCTTATTCAATCTTCCTCATTACCGAAGGAGGAGGAAAAAAAGGAAAGAGAAAAATGACCGCCGTTTGGGAAAATGCAGTCGGAGGACTTATTGCAAGTGAAGCTCATGGAATAGTTACAGTGGTGTTGTCACGCATCAAAGAGGAAATAAGACTTGCAAGGAAATATAAAGAAGAGTTTGAGGAGCTTCAAGGGCAGTTTGATGATTTAAATCAGCTGTTGCAAGGTCCGGCCGAGAGGTCCTTGGAATGGGACAAAATTGTGCTGCTGAGTAAATGGCTCAGGAGGGTAAAGAAAGCAGCCTATGATGCAGACGATCTGCTCGATGAGTATTCATATGAAACTCTGAAGCGTGATAACAGAAGCAGACACAGGGATAGGGTTAGAGATAGATGCACGTCTTATGCTGTTCACCGTTTAATCATTCACAGAGTAAAGGTGTTGAGCACAGAAATAGGTAAGATCTACAGTAAGGGTGAAAAGCTCGGCATCACACCAATGAAAGTCGTTGCTGGAAGTAACCCAGGAAGTAGTAGATCAAGTCATGAGAAACAACAAAGGAGGCTGCAGGAACAGCGACAATGGGTGGATTACGATTGCCTGGTAGGACGGAATAACGACTTAAATCGGCTAATTAAGTTGCTGTGTGATCCTAGCAACAATACCAAACATCTCACCGTCGTCGGAATTGTCGGCTTGGCAGGTAATTATAAAATACATCCATCCAAGCTCTTTTTTTTTTTTTTATACTCATCGTCCTTTATAAATTGAGGTAAAAGAGAAGGATCATGTCTAGACCTCAACCTCCATGGTGTTCTTGGTCTTGAGGATAGGGGGAAAGGTAAGGGGCAACCCTACCTCCAAGTAAAGCAGGTGGAAGGATTCGACCTAGTAATCTAAGGTTACAAGGTGAATTCTCAACCAACTACATCAAACAAGCTTGGTAAGATATGTTTCTATCTATCTCCTTTTACTAACTAAGAGTACCCAAAGCTACGATGGTAGTAGTATATTTTAAACTCGCGGGAGTATTGCCCTAATACTGACTTAACTCATGATAATATCGAGTTTTGGGACTGTTTTAGCGGTAATACTTTTTCTTGGGGAGAGATCTAAAATAGTTTATCAAAATGAAAAGGAAAAATTTCCTTTGGTATTCCTTAGGGTTGGCGTAATTCTCAAAAGACCCCTCTCATTTTTTCAATTTTTTGGAATCTCTCATGTTTCCATAAGGTTTGACACATTGCTCAAAATAACCTTATTGTAGACAGAAATTCAAATGCATTAATTTCATGAGGTACCCTTGAAACTTAATCTTTGAACTTCAAAATTCATTAAGGTAGTGTTTGGATAGAATAAATTTATTTCAAATACATCATTTCAAATAATTCATTTCAATTCTTGACATTTAATTCCAAATCATTTGTTTGGGAAAAAACAAGATTTCTAAATTCTATCATTTCATATAAAAATAAAACTAGATTTTGTCATTCTTAATCAACAGCTTGTTAATTTTTGGGTTAAAATTTCACTTTAGCACATAAATAATAAATTACCTCCATCTCCTCCTTCAAGCTCTTCTCCTTTAACTGAGTTCTTCCCTCCCTCTATCAATTTACCCAAAAATTAGGGTTTCTCTCTCTTCATCAATTGATTATTTTTTAATTTTAACCTTTAAAATTAGGATAGAATGAGTTATGTTGTTGTTAAAGGAGAGAGAGAGAGAGAAAAAAAGAGTGAATGAGAAGGGAAGTTTGACTGGATGGAGAAATGGTGAGTTTGGACTGAATTTCAAATCCTTAGATTTTAGAATGGATTTCAAATTCTAAAGGATGGGGTTAATTTTTTAATGGCATTGAATTGGTCCAAATGCAAATCCAAATATAGTTTATCCAAACAATGCACATGGACCAATTTCAGCATTTGAAATGAAATGGTGTCATCCAAACAGAGCATAAGGGTATTTTGAAAATTATGCCAAACCTCAAGAATATCTCATGAAATTTTCCAAATGAAAATGGTACATATTCATATTTTTTAAACTAAATGTGCGTGATTTTTGAAGTAATATGCATATTTCACTTGCGAGCGGTATATATTTCTTTTGACAAAAAAGATGCATATTTTGTTAAAAAGAATATATACATGGTAAAAAAATTGCGCCTTTAATATAAAAAATATGCAAATAAATATTCTTCATCCTCTTTAGTTTAAAATAATACATATTCATATTTTTCAAACTAAATGTGCGTAATTTTTGAATTAATATGCATATTTCACTTTTGAGCCGTATATATTTTCTTTTGACAAAAAAGATGCATATTTGTTAAAAAGAATATATACATGGTAAAAATATATGCGCCTTTAATATAAAAATTATGCACATTTAGTTCAAAAATATGCAAAAAATTATTCTTCATCCTTTTTAATTTAAGAATCTTGTCATTTGACCCTACTTCCTTCCAGTTTTTAAAGATTTTTCTACATATTGTAGCAACAATAACATGGTAAGGAGGAGAGAGAGTGTGAAAGTGAGTAATTTTTTATTTACATGGGAGAGAGAACGTGGTTGTGAGAAAATTTTAAAAAGTACTTTTTCCCTCTAGAAATAGTTGCATCATTTGCACAGTATTTACTATTCACATCTTACACTTTGATTGTCTTCGTTAATCTATATTTTAGGAAAAACATAGTCATATGGAATCTTGTTTGATTTATTTTAATGTATATGATTTAATCATAGCTTTTTATAATTTTTACTTATTTATAATTAAATATTGTTGTTAAAATCCCGATTCGGATCTTACGATCCTACGATTCTATGATCCAGAAGGACCTCACCGAACCCGATCCTATGTAGGATCTTTTGATCCTATCCAACCACAAAAAATCACATGGTAGGATCTTAATACGGTTCTACGATCCTACGTACAACTCTACGATCCGATCATATCGTAAAAAAAATCACAAAGTAATTTCACATATTATATTTCCTCTATTAGATTTTGGTTGCATGTTACTTCAATCTTATAGTATTGAAAAACTATCACCATTTGCTAATGAAATAAGTCATTATTAATGTGTTAATTATCTCTATTTTACCGAATTGTAGGATCTTACGATCCTACGATCCGATCCCACTGATTCGGTCCTACCAACTCCTACGATCCAAAGTAGAATCTCGATCCTGATAACATTGTAATTAAAGATATTAATATTTGAAACCATGTATCAATAAGTGTGAAAACATGAAATGGTGTAACTATTTCTAAATGGAAGTAATATATGGGTACAATTGGTAATAATGTAATATAGAAAGGGAACTAGCCTCTACCAACTACGTTATAAAGTAAAAGTAGGAAGATATATGCATTATAAATTTAATTAAATGTGGATAATTTTTTAATTGAATGTACATAATTTTTTGTCATGTGCACTTCTTTTCACAAAATATTTATCTTGTTTTCTTTAATCAAACAAGTACTATCAAGTTAAAAACTAATAAGCATATTCAGTTTTAAATATATATATGTACATTTGTTGTTCTCATCTTGCTCATTCGAAGAACTACTTATTATATCCCCCTAGTCTCCTATACATATATACCAAGCTAAATTTGGCCTAGTGGCAAAAAATTGTGCCTTTCAACCCTAAGGTTTGGGGTTCAATCCCCAATAGGGGCATTTCGGACGTGGGGATTCCTCTTACCCTTTCCCCCTACTTTGCGAACTCGGGTCAGGTTGACTGGTGAGAGGTTTTTCCAATTTCTATAAATAACTAATATTGGGGGATATCTAATACTTTTTCTGTTTCTTGTTACTTGTAAAAGTTTGACTTTCACGCTTGCCAATGCATAACTTCAACCATTAATATCTTTAAATACCGATTATCAAAAATTATGACAAGTAGATTTTCGAAAAATATGCATTGAGAGGAATCTAGCAAGATCCTACATGAATATGTTTTTGCTTAACTATAAATCACCAAAGATAAACTAAGTGACGGAGTCGGTGAATAGTGTAAAAGTCAAACCGTTGCAAATAAAAAGAAATGGAGGAAGTACCTGGATTTAATTTTATGCTATGGAACATATTTAATTTTAATACTAGATATTGATCGATCTGATGTATATATTCTTGATAGGTCTTGGAAAGACAACATTGAGCAAACAAGTTGCAGAGGTAGCAGAAGTAAAGGGATACTATTCTCGGATTATTTGGCTTGTGGTCTCTCATACGTTTGATGTGGCCATTATTCTGAAGAAAATGGCAGAGCAACTTTTTCAAAATGCTTCAAACGTGGCGAAGTCGGACGAAGCAATGGTTAAAGATCTTCAACAGAAGCTGAAAGGCAAGAGGTATTTACTTATATTAGATGATGTATGGGATACGACATTTGTTTGGGAAACCTTGAAATGTGCATTACAAGATATTGGTGGATCCAAGGGTACTACCGTTTTGATGACTTCACGGGACAAGAATGTGTTGGCAGAGATAAACACATATGGAGATGATATTCAGAAGGTCACTTATGAATTAGAAGGGCTTGATAAAGATGACAGTTGGTCTCTCTTTGAGCAAAGAGTGGGTAGTATTAGTGGCAATCTTGCTAGGGAGTTACAAGAGTTAGGAAGGAGGATGGTAAAGAAATGCGGTGGCGTTCCTCTTGCCATAAGAGCTCTAGGTGACCTGTTACGTAACGAAAGTGTCGAAAAGTGGGGCGAGGTTGAGAAAAACCATGTATGGCTCAAACAAGATAGCATTCTACCGTCTTTTAAATTAAGTTTCAATTACTTGCCAAATGTGGCTGTGAAAAAATGCTTTTCATATTGTGCCATTTTTTTCAAGGAAGATGAGGTGATCCAAAAGGACAAATTGATTCAAATGTGGATGGCGCAAGGCTTCCTGCAACCATACGACAACATGGAGGGTGTTGGGGAAGAGTTTGTTCATATTCTGTTGAATAGCTCCTTGTTCGAAAAGGCAAGTTTCGATCAGCTTGGGAATGTGATGACATTCAAGATACATGAACTTGTATCATCTCTCGCGCGTATTGCTTCAGGAGAGGAGTGCTTGAATTTGGAAAAGAATTCAAAGTTCAAGGACTCTTTAACGGCAGAGGTTCGTCACCTATCAACTACTCTCCTTCCGGGCAAAGATCATCATTATGATCACACTTCCAATTTCTACGAGAAGTTGCGAACTTACTACTGCTACCCTCAGGTTAAGCATTTGCATTGTGAAAGTTTGAAATTATTTCTGAAGCATGCTTCGTGTTTAAGGGTGTTGTGTTTGCCCCGTCTTAACCTAGACAACTTACCTAAATCCATTGGCGACTTAAAACATTTGAGATACCTTGATATCTCTCAGAATTGCTTCGAGACACTTCCAGCTGTGATCATTAAACTCTATCATTTGCAGACTTTGAGGATTGACTATAATACTAAGCGTGAGCTAGGGTGTTCTCTTCCCCGGAGCAAAGTCCGTAACTTGGTCAGTCTGAGGCACATTAGTGCAGAATCTGTTGACATTGGTATATTAGAAGGCATGCGGCATTTGACTGCTCTGCGAACTTTGTCTACCATCAATCTGAAAAGCAATTGGGGTGGGAAAGCAAGCGAGCTAGGTTCTTTAAACAACCTTAGAGGCACATTGGGAATATGTGGGCTGGATGCTATGAGCGGTGAAGAAGAAGCCAGAGGGATACATTTGGGAAGGAAATCAAATGTTGATAGATTAATCCTAAAATGGTCTACGAAATTAAACCAACATTCCAGCGCGGATCGCATTCTAAAAGGCCTAGAACCCCATGGTAAATTGGAAACACTTGAGATAGCTCATTATAACGGCACGAGCTTCCCAGCATGGTTGATGGTTGATAGAAAAGGTTCCCAGAGGCTTTGCAACCTCGTCTCCCTCACATTGCAGCATTGTTTGTATGTTGAGGGAGATCTCAAACTGGAGAACCTCACAGGTCTTCATTTCTTATCGTTAGAGTGCTGTCACAAGTTAACTATCTCATTTCCAGAACGTGGATTTCAATGCTGCAAGTTGCTTGAATCTCTGAAGTTGATTTCTTGCAATAAAGTTGGGAATCTTCCAAATTTGTCGCCATTAACTCAGCTGGATTACTTGGAAGTTACAGACTGTGACAATTTTACTATTACATCTGAATTAGTGGGATTGACCAGTCTTCCTCGTTTAAGGGAAGTAAGTACCGATAGACTGTTACCAACTGAGTTGAGCAAGAATAGTCCACTTTGCAAATCCCTTCGTTCATTATACTTGTCGGCGGCACAGCACAACGCCGGAACAACCACTCTTCCTTACCAGCTTCAACATTTATCAGCACTGCAAACACTCCATATTAAAAAATTTCAAAGTCTGCAGATTTTACCAGACTGGCTATGGAAGTTGACATCACTTTCGTCGCTGGCTCTCTGTTCCTTGCCAAATTTGAAGCATCTGTCTTCACAAGATGCAGTGCAAAGGCTCTCCAACTTGACAAGTTTATGCATTTGGGAATGTCCTCTCTTGGACAAACAAATTCGCGAAAACACTGAAGAGTGGTCGAAGATTGCCTGTATCCCTTCCCTTGTCGTCGAGTACCAAACATGAAAACGGTATTTTTCATAGATCAAACATCTTTCTGGATTATGTTATAGGTAAAATAATTAGACAATATATAATGTTCTTTATGGATTATGTTATGTTTAATTTATTATTCACTTAGTTTAATCTGAATTTCATAAATGAGTAATAGTAACAGTTGAACTTGTATAAATGTTTTCATGCTAATTAGTTTAATTCATTAGTTAACTAGTTTGTTAGTTTCTAGATTTTACGACAATATTTTTTTTTTTTTTGACAAAGGCTTCATCTATCATAAAACTTTAAAGACATACAACCTAAACTACAAGACCATATAATGTCCTTACAAGAACAAACAAGACAAAGTGAGCAACAATGCCCTTACATTACTTAGAAGACAAACTAAATTCAACATACAAGCATAGAGTAGAAATTTCTTCTCCGTTGAACCCTTGATTGTTGTGACGAATTTTTTTGCACCTGTCAAACTTACCAAATCCATCCAAAAGGATACCACTGTAGATGATTAAACGCCAGTTGGGAGGATAGGCATTGAAGACACTTGAGACCCTAGGGAACTTTGAGATCAAGGATAGAACCAGAATGGTAGGAAAAACTCGAGCCAGTACTTGTGAGATTTTCACAAGCAACTTGGGTCACTAGAAGTGACTCGGTTTGCATACTATGAACCCCCAAAAAGTGGGGAGCAAAGAGTTTTGAGAGCGATGAAATCCATTATCATCACTAACATAAAAGGAGAATTAACTTTCGTGATTCTCAAACACAAACTAACAATACCGACCCATAAATACTCCAAACCCCTTCGACTTAATTCTTTTGTCCTTGACCTATCACCCAGAGTATGAACTGTAAAACTAATAACGGAGAACTTAAGTTACCCCTTACCAACATCCAAACAAAGACCTCCTAAACTCCAATCATCAGCAGAGGAAAGGACACCACTGAGCAACACCTTTATAATCATCGACATTAAAACCAACTTACCACCATCATCTACTAAATTCCACAACCGAGAATCAACATACAATCCAACAACCTTAACCAGAAGAATTCCAACATAAAAAACGAGAAAGCACATCAAATCTACCCAGCAACAATACAAAACAAACATAGTAAGACAAGGTACCTAATACAGGGATGAACAACCAACACCACCCCTAAACCAAACAATGGCAGAGGTAGATTGCAAGGAATTCGACAGACCCTAATACCAAAAATAGAAACCCTAACCTAATCTTTACCTTTACCGTCAAGATCGGGGTAAATCCGAAACCACAAGACGGCGACGATAAGGTTAACTTCGGTAAACGTTGCCAAATTCGCTATTTAAACAGACCCCACAAACTCGAATTTAGCACTTCCTAACCCAAACAAGAAACCCTAACCCTAAACTATACCTTTACCAGCGAGATTATCGACGGCGTTTGAGGAAGCTTTGGAGAGAGTCTTCCCGAGTTTGAGAATTTAGATCCGAGTATTTCCTCCCCGAAAGACGCACTTAGCGAAGGAGACCCAAAACAAGGAACTCCGGTGAGAAAGAAAATGAAACGAAGAGGAAGTGAGCGAGGACAACGCCAAACGCCACAGGTGAAGCTCCTCCCGTTCTTCTTCTCGTTTGGCGAAAGCAAACGAACTAAAAGCCCTAAAACACTCGGACAACGAAAAACCTACAACTACAGAGTGAGAGCAGGCTCGCCTGCGACCGGGAGAGCAGCGTGTTCAGTCCGGTCACCAGCGGCCTGCTCTAGGGGCGGCGGTGGGTTGCTTAGGGTTGTGAGGTGGGAGAATTTTAGAGAGAGAAAGAGACCACTCAGTCCGGTCACCAGCGGCCTGCTCTGGGGGCGGCGGTGGGTTGCTTAGGGTTGTGAGGTGGGAGAATTTTAGAGAGAGAAAGAGACTAGCCTGACTAGAAGAAAATTCGGTTTTTTCTTTTGGAGCATTTTACGACAATATTAAGGTTATAGGTATGATAATTTCGAATAACTGAAATAACGTAAATAATCATTCTAGTTTAGTAATAATCACACTTAAATTTATTTGTGGATTAAACGAGTAATTTGATATACTAACTCATTAGTTTAAAATTTTGAATCGTATTAATTTAGAATATAATGTTGTTATAGTATAAGTTTTCTTAAAATATGTTCATTTAATAACATGATAAAGGATTAGGATTACAATGACTTTAGTTATTATCATTAGTCATGTATAAGTTTATAATATTATTAGACGAGTAATTATAAGTAGTAATAATATTGTAAGTTTTATTAAAGGTTGATAACTTAGTAAATATGCGCTTTAGTTAAGATATAGAAAATGATAATTAGAATGTGAAAATCATATTTACAAGTCATTAAACATGAATTATAAGTCAAGACTATGGTTAATATATATGTTCACCTAAGTATGACTCTTAGGTTTTAAAAGACCTTATGAGTAATGACATAAGTACTATGACGCCAAATGAAAGAATATTATTTTAGAAAAAGTTGAAGTCTTAGTCAAATAGTAATGAATCTCGTTATTCAATTCTCAATTAGATTAAAGGAAGGAATATTACAAGCCTCCCCCGGCTATTAAGAAATATAACTATGATATCAGTAACGTCTACTGCTAGCACCCACAATCCCTTTCTAAATATGTTTTATGACTTTTCGCATTATGTTATTGTTATATGGATTGTGGGATATATGAAATGTTTTTATGAATTTCATGAGATGTTATCAATGAATTTCATGAGATAACTTTGACGTTACGAAAATATGATTATGATTATGACTATGTTATGATTACGATTACCAGATTAAGTTATGATTACTATTACGTGTTATGATTATGATTACGATGTTGTAATGTAATTATGATACGTAAAATAAACGAAACATGATAAAAACAAGTGAAAGACGGTTCTTGGCAGTATTATGTTATCTTGGGTCGTGCACGTACCTCCCGGCCGGTTCACCACCTCCTGTTTAGTGAGGGCTAATGTCCCCAGGTGGCACCGCACACTACTATATTCTGGGCATTAACGCCACCTTCCGTTTGTGAGGGGCTATTGTCCTCGGGTGGTTGCCTCCCGTTTACGATGTTACTATGTTCAGGGGAGACGTCCCTTCCTTTGTACTAGCCAAGTTACCAAATTAAAATATATATGCTTATGAACATGATAAAAGGTTTATGATAATATTATGATTATGATTAAATGTTTATGTTTATGAAAGGGTTTTACTATTTCTCTCCTCCCTGTTTGCTAACAAAATGAGTTGAAATGCTTTTACGATGTTAGGGTAGTATGTTACTGAGTCTCGGCTCATGACGTTTTGTTTTCTATTTTAGCTATGGCAGGACAGTTGCAGTACCGTTATTATAAGGGGTTATGTTGAAGAGGCTATGTTAATTTAGGATATTTAGGATTTTCTGTATTAAGGGTAATCATTATTACTTTAAGTTGAGCATTTGTATGTTTAAAAGACTATTTTAGGCTATTATAATATAACCCTCATGCTTAAGTTATGTTTCCGCTACTTAATTAAGGTTTTGAATTTCCGGGCCGTTATAGTTGAGGCTTCCTCATAGCAGCAGTAGCATCAACAAGTTTGTCCTCCACATTCCACAATTTGATCTCTCACTTTTTCGCCACGTCACTAGTTTCCAATTCCTGAAGCTTCGAAGCGAACACCGACTGCAGCCTCAGGTTGAGCTCGTCCACGTCGGACCGAACTACGGCGTTTCGAATCAGCGTCGGAACGAGGTGGTGCTCTCCGGCGAGGAGCGACTCCTAGAAACTATCGATGCCTTCGAAAGCATAACAGAGGTTGTTGTATGCGGCGGAGGTTGTTGGGCCGCGTTGGATAAAGTCAGGGAAGGAAGCGGAGACGTAGGTGGTTAGCGTGGGGAATAGCGGTGGAGGAAGATCTTTGGATGAGGGTGTGAACTGGGAGGATGAGAAGTGAGAGGTAGATGGTTAGTTTGATTATCTAATGCTTGATATTAATAATCTGATTATTTCTATTGAATATCTGATTTTGTATATTGAATATATGAAATAAGATATTGATATATTTATATCAGGTATTCAATACTCTATATCCGATAATTAAAAATTCTGTCATATAATTAAAAGTTCATTTCAGCTAATAAAAAGTCTAAATCAGGTAATCAAACTTTTCTATAAGATATTCAAAGTTTAAGATCAGATATTCAAAATTTTCTATTAGATAATCAAATTTTTATACAAGATATTCAAAGTTTTCTATCAGATAATCAAACTTATACTCGTCTGATCGTAACTTATGATCAGACGAGTTTGACCCAATACCATCATATAAAAAATCATTTAGGAAGGGGGGAACTACTCAACAACATTATCATTCACACTCCAACTTATATTAACATGTTTTTTCTTAATAAATGAAGAAGGCAAAAAAGGATTATGATGCTTTAAATAATAGAATCCTAGAATCGACCAAATTTGGCAAGTAATCTACTCAGATATTTAATGTGGGATAACCTCCCAAAAAAGAAAAGCAAAAAAACTCATTATTTTATAAGCCAAAGGGGAGCATACAAAAACTCATAAAGTGAGTTGAGCTTGTGAAGTTGAGGAGTAACGGCAACAAGAGAAAGAAGAGGTAGGAGTAAGAAGTTTGTAATCTTCAAACTTGTGGTAAGCCTTCTAACTAATTTCTTTTGTATAAACTACTAAGATTTGAGTGTGCATGGCATGATCTACCCATGAATCTTGGAATTAAAGAACATCTTCATTTGGCTTGTTATAGGATATTTCTAAAATCAACGCTTACTAAGAAATATTTTCTTAACTTATAATTATTTTTCTAATTGATTTGTTACTAGCCGACTCTTCATAAAATTTTTTCTTTTGAATAGCTATCCGCCTATTGTAGATGAGCTTCATAAAACTTAATTGATTAAGACTAATCAAGAGTAAAATTATAGATATATATTTAAATCTCGTGTCATTAAACATATGTACTACACCTTGCATGTCATTACTTGAGTTAAAATCTTTTGATGTTATTTCTTAATATAAGGTTCAAATTCAATCCTCTAGTTTGCATGTGAGAAGTTGAGTTAGAAATCTAAACTAGCTTTTTTTAGATTTTGTATCCTTGACAACATAAATAATGTATGCATTAGTTAATTAGTTAAACCTTAAAGTTCATAACCAAATAGAGCATTTAAATGTTCAATGGGGACATCTAGATCCCAAAAGATACAGTTTACACATTTTATTAATTTTTGTTTTTTGAACTACATCGCTTACCTAGATTTAGCTTCATCCGAGTGTTAGATTATTAATTAGATAGATCTACATTTGTCCAAAACTTGTTTTCTGGAACTTATAAATTATAATGTTGATTATATAATTTTAGAAAAAAAATCAACACCCCTAATGATCGATGATGGAGTACACAAGTTGTGTCATGTTTTTCAAGTGTTAGTTCACAGATTTTTAACTCGATTTAAGTAAATAATTCTTTTCCTGGAAAACATTATACTTGTTTAAGGTAAGGTGCAAAGTTGACTTTCTGACAAAATAGATTGAAGGGAAAAAGGTCCAGATTATTATTAACCCAAAGGGTATTTATACTACATCATATCAAACCTAACTTTTAGTAGAACTAGGAAAACATATCCTAAACTAAATATTACACTAATATATATTATCTCTAAATAAACACTTCTAGATAGATATGTCTAGGTAAACACTTCTAGATAGATAGATTTAGGAAATACTCCTAAATCTATCCTAACACCCTCCTGCAATCGCAACGGCAGTAACACGAACGTTACGATTGTAGAAACAAAAAAAAATTAAGTCATATCAAATTAAATAGATATATTGTTGGGAACGCCATTCTTTTCGAACTCACCAAATATTTCAATAAATCGGGAACGCCATTCTTCTCGAACCCGTAATTTTCTTTGTCTTGATGATGAAAACGTCAATCTTTTCGAATCCATCAATCGTCGAGTCAAACAGGGACGTTATTCTTTTCGAACCTTTATTTTTTTTTTTTTTTTTGAATAGATCCGATAGAATCTTTGGGTGGATCAAATAACCTTAACTTGGAGTTTCACCTAACTTCTCGTATTGCTTCACAATCCCAAGTGTGAACAAAAATTCATTCTCCTCTACGGAACTTCGTGCTAATAACAAAAGGAACTTTCAAGCCATAGGTATTATGCGGTCGTTTCCTTTGTTAGAGATTATTCTATTATCAGCATGTAAATTCTCATGGAGCATAATTAAATCAAAGGGTAGCGCACCATCGAAGCACACAGTACAGCAGGAGACAGAACACCATCGACGCAACGACGACAAATTTCACTAAAAATGATTCTAGTTTTTGAGGGATTTATAAATCCGGCCGGTGGGTTTAAAACTCGAACCCACCGGCGGGGAGAGTAATATTTTAGAGTTTTCACCCAAGATCTCAATTGGCTCTTGATACCATGACAAAATAGATTGAAGGGAAAAAGGTCCAGATTATTATTAACCCAAAGGGTATTTATACTACATCATATCAAACCTAACTTTAGTAGAACTAGGAAAACATATCCTAAACTAAATATAACACTAATAAATATTATCTCTAAATAAACACTTCTAGATAGATATGTCTAGGTAAACAGTTCTAGATAGATAGATTTAGGATATACTCCTAAATCTATCCTAACACTTTAAATCTTGACAAAATCGAATTTGCAAGAAGAGTTGTTTTTATTTATGTGCGTGATTTTTTTTTGTTGACGGGAAAATAAAGCTCATTCATTCATATTATCTAAATCAGCTAAGACAAAAGTAGAGGCTTCCTGAGGAACCTCTTCAATCCATACTCTCATTTCACTATACTCCCTACTAAGGTGAGCTATTTTATGAGCTACTTTATTACCTTCCCTACAGACATGAAAAAAAGATAATCTACTACATAATCTACCAAGCTCCAATAAATGCGCAATTATATTTCCAAAGCTAGTATCTTCAGCCACGCCCTTCTTGAGGTGAGAAATGAGTTTTTGGCAGTCGCTTTCTATCACGAGACAAAGGAAGCCTGCTTCCACCGCTACCTTGATGGCATGTCTAGCAGCAAGTGCTTCGGCTTCGTCTACCCCCAACTGACCCTCCATACAGCAGCACGTGGCTACCACAACATCACCCTCCTCATCTCTCATGACTCCTCCCAAACCCACCTTCCCATCCCCGAACACCGCAGGTGTCAGGAGTTCACTTTGACGAGGCCCTCACTTGGGGCCTTCCAAACCTTTGAGCTCTTTTTTGACACCCCGACCAACACGGGAGGAGTGTCGAGGGCTTCGGCGTACTCCCTACCCGCAATGACGGCTCGCCTATTCACTTCGCCAATCTCCACCTTCTTATTGTCGAACACCCAGGCGTTTCGCTTGAGCCAAATACCCCAAAGTAGGCTCCAAAAGATGTCCCACCACACTTTCTCGCTAAACACCTCCACCAGCTTTGAAACCCATTCCATAAAAGAGCTTGTCGACTCATCATAGGAATTCAATCTTAATGGGGAGGTTTGCCAAATCAGTCTCGATTCCGGGCAAGAAACTAACGCATGTGTCACCGTTTCATTCTCCTCTCCGCATAATGGGCAGATACGATCAATATCACTGCCCCTTCTATGAAGCACATCACGCACAGGGAGGCCATGGTGGATAGCCTTCCACCCAAAGTGCCGGATCTTTGTGGGAACCTGTGCCATCCACATATTTTGCCACACCTTGAAGGCGATTCGGTAGATATCGAAGCACTCTCTCGTCTTTGATTCGAGAGCTCCACATAGTATGCACTTCTTACCGAGAATTCACCATTTTTTTTGAAAAGTGCCAACACCATTTATCATCACAATGAGTTAGAGGGATTAGTATGCTACAGATAGCCTCACATTCCCACTCCAAAAACCATTTCTTCAATTTTTCAATGTCCCAGCTGTCGCCGTTGATGAGTTCGTACACATACCTAGGGACATCATTTGCTCTCTCGCCTGGCAGCACCCGAAACATAGGAAGAGTAGGCACCCATGGGTCAGCCCATATATCTATATCAACTCCTCTTCCCACCACTTTTCGGATTCCCTTCACTAGTAAGCTTCTAGCTGATAAGATGGATTTCCATGTGTAGCTTGCAATAGGGCTCACCTTCACTTCCATAAAGGATGTGTTTGGGAAGTATTTATTTTTCAAAACTTTCGCCATTAACGAGTTTGGATGTTTCATCACACGCCAAGCTTGCTTAGCAAGCATTGCCTTATCGAAGACCACCAAATTTCTCATCCCCAACCCACCATTTTTCTTTGCTTCATACACCTTGTCCCACGCCACCCATGCCATTTTCCTCTCCTCTTTTTTTTGCCCCCAAAAGAAGCTTCTACACACCTTTTCCATGTCCTTCAAGATACTCACCGGGATGTTAAAGCATTGCATGGCATAAGTAGGGATGGCTTAAGCAATTGCCTTTAACAGCACTTCACGACCCGCTTGAGAGAGAAAATCTTCCTTCCACCCTTTAAGCTTCTTCAAAATCCTTTCTTGAATGCATTGAAAAACTCGTTTCTTAGATCCCCCCAATATAATGTGGGAGCCCAAGATATTTCTCGTGTTCTTTCACAGCCTTAAAAGATAACTTCATCTGAAGCATGTCTTGCTTTTCTTGTTCGATGTTTCGACTGAAAGGAACTTTCGATTTTTCCATGTTCAATTTTTGACCTGAAGCAGCTTCATAGGTAGCCAGAATATCTAGAACCTTCTCCACTTCCTCTTCATTTGCTCTTGTGAATAGCAAGCTGTCATCTGCAAAGAAGAGGTGAGAGATAGCATCCACTTTTTTCCCAATTTTTAAGCCATGAATTTCTCTTTTTGCTTCAACATCAGGCAAAAGAGAAGATAAGCCTTCCGCACATATTATAAAGAGGAATGGCGAGAGTGGATCCCCCTGTCTGAGGCCTCGAGAAGGAGTAAAACTCCGAGATGGTTAGCCATTGACAAGGATGGAGAACGAAGTAGACTTCACACATTCAAGGATGAGATGCACATAACACAAAAGAAAGCCCAATTTTATCATCATTTGCTCAAGGAAGCTCCATTCAACTCGGTCATAGGCTTTGCTCATATCTAACTTCAACCCCATATAACCTTTCTTTTTTTTTTTCTTTTCTTTATCAAATAATGGAAGCACTCATAAGCGACTAGAATGTTGTCAGTTATCAATCTCCCCGGTACAAACCCACTTTGAGACTCATGAATGATCACAGGTAGGACTCTTTTCAATCTATTTGCTAGGACTTTGGATACAAGTTTATAGATTACATTGCAGAGACTAATAGGTCTAAAATCCACAGGAGACTCACATATTTTCTTTTTTGGAATCAAAACAATATGAGTCTGATTTAAAGACCTAATGTTCCCACCATCATTCAGCACATATAATACTTTATTCTCAACATCATGCCCAACAATATTCCAAAATTTCTGATAAAATAAAGCACACATACCATCGGGTCCAGGTGCTTTTGTAGGATGCATTTGTTTCAGTGCTTCTTGAATTTCTTCTCTCGTGTATTTCTCTTCAAGCATGTGCTTCAGGCTATTCGGGACTTTAGGCTGAATTTTCTCGAGCACAGGATCCATCTCCACTTCATCATTGGCATGAAAAAGGTCTTCAAAATGTTGGTTGAATACTTCGGCTATCTCGACCTCCTCAATAAACTCATGGCCTGCGACATCTTTAATTCGAGTAATATGGTTACGAGTTTGCCTTTGCTTAGCTTTAGCATGGAAAAATTTTGTGTTTCTATCTCCATACTTAAGCCAATCTTTTTCAAGCTCATCCATCCGCATATCAACCATTCTCATTTGCTCTATGACTTCAGTTGTTTGCTCTTGTCATAAGGTGCTTCATTTGGTCTTTGGCGACCACGAAGTTCTTTGGCGACATCACTCGAATTTTCTTTGCACTCCACTTACGCAACTTCATTTTAGTTAGAGCCGAGTTGCCATGAGCGTCTTCCCCACTACTCCAAGCCTCTCTAATAATTTCTTCCACAAGCTTCTTCCCTAGTCCACATTTCTTCAAATCTAAAGAGGCGGCGCTTTTTCTTCTCCATGGGAGGAGTTATCGCTTCGGATAGAAAGAAAGAGGGGCAAGTGGTCCGACTTTCTTTTTTCCAAGTGAGTCACATATGAGCCTCTAAACATTTCCTTCCATGCTTCATTTACAAAGAACATATCCAGACGTTCCCGTAGGTTTTTCTCACCCCCTTGGTTGTTCGACCAGGTGAAGGGGTGACCTACATAGTGTAGATCAACAAAACCACAATATTCTACAGCTTGCCTGAAAATTGCAGCATCATCGACCCTAAACTCAGCCCCACCCTACTTCTCGTGTGACCACATCATCAGATTGAAATCACCTCCGTAAAGCCACGGAATTTGTTCATCATCATAAAGTCTTCGCATCAAATCCCCCGTCTTATATTTGTTCCCTTCCTCAGGCCATCGATACACACCACTGAATCTCCACTCCTCCATCCCTCTACTCGACACCATAACATCAATGTGGTTAATTGAAAAGGTTCGTAGATCCACCATCCACTCCTCTCTCCAAAGTAAAGCTATCCCTCCTCTTCTCCCTCTACCTTCACCTTCACAATCGACCACAATCATGCTCTTGAAATTTATTTTTCTCCTAATCTTCTCCATCTCACATTGTCTAAGTTTTGTTTCCTGCAAGAAAACCAACATAGGGTGCTCATTTATCACAACACGCCGAAGCGCATTGACTGCCGCTATACTCCCCAACCCCCGACAGTTCCACATTAGGATGCTATTCATTGACAACCAAGAGCCCAAGGGGTGGGGCCCGCCACATTTTCAGTCATGTGAACATTATCCTCTGCTTCTATATCAACCGCTTCACCCTCTTTAGACCTATTTGCTGCTGCCTCAAACTGCACCCTTAGTTCCTCCCCTTCCTCCCTATCTTTCCTTCTACTTCCAGCTAGTTTGCCTTCATTCTTTCCCTCCCTCTCACTCTTTTTTGAAGCTCGTTTCCACCCTCGTTTTTTGTTTTGGTCACTCATAATCAAATCCCCCCATCAAACCTCTCCACCTGCTCCATATTGTTCACCACCGATCCTTCCTTATCCTTTTCGCACATAGTTACCCTTTCTCCCACTTCCCTTTCTGTAACTATAATACTACTCCCCACTACCTCGTCATGAGAGCTCTCCAACACGTGCAGGGTGCGGTCAGTTCGAGGCTCCACAACAACCGTCTCAACCGCATTTTTTTTCTTTTAAGACACACTCACTGAACTGGTTCATCACTACATTCAATTGAGCCCTCTTTTGTTCCATCTCTTCCTCCTCCCTCATATGCTTTTCCACCACTTCCATAGGCCTCGTTACAAACAATTTCTTAGCCACACTTCGACTAGTTCCATTACTCTTCTCGCCGTCCAAATAACCCCTCTTCCATGGTGACGCCCTTATAGAAGTATCGAACCTCTTTTCCGGCGTATGATCACCATTATTTTCATCACAGTCACGGTTCCCATGATCAATTCTTCCACATATACCACAAAATAAAGGGAGTCTTTCATACTTAACGAAATTTGCATAATTTCACCCCCTCTTAATTTTAATTTTGAATTTTTTTAAAGGATTCCTAATATCAATGATAATACGAACCCTAACCGATCTATCAATATCCACCCCTTCATTTTTATCAATTTTCACCAAAGTTCCAACTTTTGCGGCAAGCATTTGAACATTTAAATCATTATCTCGCCCTTGAAAGGGAGGTTATAAAACCTCACCCACATAGGCATCGAATGTAATTGAAAATCGGAAGGCTTACCATCATCATGTATATCACTTAAGCATAGTGCTTTTTTGTCGAAGTGCCATGGTTGGCCCTCCATAATTCTTGATTTATCTCGCCAATGGAGCAGGTTGGAAAGAGAACAAATTATCGTCCAATTTCCTCGCTTCCATACCATGCTTAGGTTGCCATATCTTTTTCATAGTGTCCATTAATGCGTTTGCATTAATGTTCTTTCTCCTGATTTTACCCACAATGATTAGTGAGGTGTTGTCCTCATCATCATCATTGTTATCAATGTGCCAATCAAAACTACATCCTCGGTAATCGTCCCTTCATCGTCTCTATTCTCACCATCCATCTCACGAGAAGGACAAAGAGATTGCTAGGGATTAAAGAATTGAGATAAAGTGCTGATCTTTAATAATATTTAACGAAATTTCGAGGCAAAACTCGAGAAATCGGCCTTCGAAGAAGGAAAAAACTAGGGTTCCTAGATAAACCCTTGCACAGCAAAACCTAGAGGGACTTTTATTTAATATATACTCCGCTTTATGTGCGTGATTGGAAGGGGATTAAAATTAAAGTTGTAAATTTTTTTAATTAATGAACATTAAATTTTGCGAAAGCCTTTTTTTTTTTTGACGGGGCGAAAGCCATAGTTGATTCACGTACATAAAGATTAATTGTTCAGAAGATCATGTAAATGCACTCTGAAATCTAAGCTTGAATCTCACAACTTAAGAGCAACTAATGTTCATTATAATCATTCTATTCCTTCACGCATCCTTGATCATGCACACGTCAAAGGTCCTTGAGGTGGTGGTGCTTAAGAAAAGAAGAAAGTAATCGATATTACTTTCTCGGTTTTTCTAGAGTGTCGTAGTTAGATCAACTCCTAATCTTTTATATGAATTTTCTAAAAACTATTGGTAAAAAAAGTAGTGTGGAATGTCTTTTTTCTCCCCTTTTAGATATTATTATAATTTTATAATTGAATTCGATAGATTTATTTTATTCTTGTTACAATTATAGAGTTAAGTAATTCTACATGTGATTGTGTATCAGTGATCAATATGGCATATATCTTACATTAGTAGTAACTAGCAATTTATGAACACGATGCGTGCCTCATTATTTTAAAACATAAATTCTAACTTTTTTGGACATAAACAGAGATAAAGTTTAAATATTAGACATACATTTTTTTTTGCTAGCTAAATTTCGTTGGTTAAGCCTATATCACTTAACCAGTTAACTCATCTTTTATTTTTTATATTATTTATATTTTCTTTAAGGTTTTCAAAATTAAAAGCGATGAGCGATAAAAAGAATGTTACGTAGATTTATTTAAGATTTCTTATATTTTTATCAACAAAGTATATTGTGTTAATTAAATCATTTCACTTTGTTAATTGATTGTATTTTCCTTATTGATGTAATAGTGTAATACTTGATTATGTATTGATTGATATAATTTTCTTTATTACTTCTTCAGCATAAATGTAATAACTCTTGTGCTTCGTCCAAAAAAATGTACTAAGTCTTGTGCTCAATTGTTTTTTTTGTGGCTCAATTATTACTTAATTGCCTCCAACATTTTAGTTAATTTTTTATGCTATTTTTGAGTTTGACTTTCTTTTATTTTTTTGGTAGAGTAGTTGATTTAATAATCGTTTAATGTGCGGGGACATCATAGCTCCCTCCTTCCCTTATACTACTATAATAGAGATTAGTGATGATCAACACTCGCTAAAAAAATTACGGCAATTCATTTATACTTGAATATTCTATAGTATCACCATGCGGTATCGAAAGTCAAAGCAATTAATCTTATTTGTAATTATATTTCATCTATTCCTCTTTCAAGCACACGTCAAAGATCCTCTAAGGAAACGATTTAATTAAGAAATCAAAGAAAGCAAAAGATCAATAAAGGATATAAATTAACCAAAATTGTCTCTATGTACATTATAACTTTTTCACAAATTATTAAAATAGGTGGTCTAATTTTAACATAAAATTAGACGAACCAAAACGAATTTTTTTAACAAGCCCATTTCATTTCACTCTAACCCCAACATTATCCTAGTCATCCCTTCTCTTCTCCTTCCTTTTTTTTTTCTTGATTATCGAACTACAACGAGATAATTTCAAAAAATAACTCGGTAGTCTTACCGAACGGATTAAACTAGTCCTTTGAATGAATTAAAAAATGTCATTCTTGAATAAATTAAAGGCGGTCACGAAATAGATTAACCTAGTCCCTAAATAGATTAAACTAGTCACTATATATAAAAAAGATGGCATGTTCTCTTCTTAATATTGGGCTTGGGTCGTGCCTAATTTTATATTAAAATTAGGCAGTCTTTTACAAGACCAACTGTAACTTTTTAGGATCTTAAGCGCAACCAATATGAACTTTTTTATATTCAATCATCAGAGATATATTAAAACAAGTACTCAAGCCAATGACATTCAAGTACATTTAAATGGTAGAAATTTATTTTAAATCCTTTTACCATGTAATACACGTACTATTACTTTATTCGAGGTTTTTAGCTCAGTTTCCCTTTTTTCATTTATGAGGGACATGTTTTTCAATTGATTTTATTTTGATATGATCGCGCGTTCCTTTTCAAGTTTATTTAATGTTCCTCATTTTTTCATATATGAGTGTTAAATTTTTTAAGTTTTTAAATGACTTTATAGCCTTTTATTTTAGGGTTTTTTAGTTTAGAAAAAAAAAACTGAAAACCCTAAAAAAAAAATAACAAATAGGCCCTATAAATAACTCAATTCCCTGCTTTTTTGCAATGGTGTCCTTTACCGCTCAATTTCCTCCTCTATTCACTTCCCATATATTTGGCTTAAGTTAGATGGAGGAAGGACCTCTGAAAATTATAAGGAAAACAAGAGAAGATAAAGGAAAAGGCATAGACCAATACTACGTCCTTCGTTTCTTTTTAGTTCTTACATTTGTTCACATTAGTCAATACACAATTTTGAGCAGGTTATATATTTAATTAGGTATAAGTATAATCATGAAAAGTTAATATTTTGAAAATATATATCGAAATGAATCCGATAAGATCCCACATGACTATATTTTTCCTTATGCATAAATAATACAAGATGGTCAAAACAAAATTTGTGAATGGTGTCGAAAGTCAAAATGGTAGAAATTTAAAAAAGCAGAGAAAGTATATGTTAATAAATAGAACCCATTTTTTTATATTGTTCCCTCCTAAACTTAGGAAGTTACTTTACGAATTCACAAAGTATTCCCTCCATCCCAAAATATTGTTCTCGTTTCATTTTTTATGGTCAAACTTTAGAGCTTTGACCAAATATTCCCATTGATATATATAAAAAAAGCATCTTTCATGTGAGATCTTATTAGATTCGCCTTAATGTGTAGTTTTATGATATCTACTTTTTCTAATTTTTATTAATACGTAACTAAAGCGTATTGATGGTGAAAGATACGTGTTGGAAACCGTGCAAAAAAAAAGAGGAACTATGTTTTGGGACGGAGAAAGTATTAATGTTACAAGCATTTAGTAGTCAGGTGCAATTTTATGCGCGTATGATTGTGTCAATTCTTCATAAATAATAGTGTCAAAATCTTAATTACTAATAGCAACTTGATTTGGACCCCTTTAAAATTTAGATGATAAATCTCTATTCAAATAAATCCCCATCAACCTTCAAAATTAAAAGAAAACCCCTATCCACACATTATTCCTACTTAATAATGGTTTTTAAAAAAAATATGATTTCCTTTTGAAATTATCATAACTATATAAGATATTTCCTAGTGTATCATACTCCATTTGTTTCATAAAGATATTCATACTTACAAGGAGGAGAAAGAGTATGTAAGTCCTTTTTGTTAATTTGAATAGGAGAGAAGATGTGATTATGAGATAATGTAGAATTATAGGGGTCCAACAAGTGGGGTAAGATATTGTGGGAAGGGAACAAACCTTTACCATATAAGAAAATAAAGTAAAAGTAAGAAACTTTTAAGTAGGAAAATCTTTAGTAGTTGTTTGGTATACGTAGAATTTAATTCCATAGGAAGTTCCATTTCCTGGGAAGTTCTTTCCCTTTTGTAATTCCTAGGAAATTGGTAATGTGTTTGGTTGAAATCGAGGAATTTGTAATTTCCATGAATTGATGTGAGAATTTAGAATGACCGAGGGTTAGGTGAATAAATTCCCATGTTTTGTGGGGATCCAATTTCCCGGGGAAATTTCATTCTTTTTATTTTTCCTACTTCTGTCAACCAAACAATTACCCATTTTAGAAAATCGTGGGAATTTATATTGCTTACGTAATTTTCTTGTATCCTAAACAATCACTTAGAATACAAAGGGAGTACACTATAAAATGAATATTGATATTCGATTATACTTAGACAAAAATTCTTGAATAAGACGGGTGCGCAATGAATTATTGTCGGACGGGGGTAACATTTTGCCATAAATGGGTCACTTATATAGAAGTAACTACTTTAAGGTAAAAATTTATCCTTTGTTTAAAAGTAATCCCTTTTGACTTAAAAAGAGTATCTTCTATCTTAATATATTAAAAGGTGTTCAAGAAAGTATATGTTCTTGTGTGAGCCCTTAATTCACTTTAAACATGTCATGTCATATCTTAACAAGGAATACGTACTACAAACATTTGTATAGTAAGATTCGAACATGCGGCCAAATACGTTGTAAAGTAAAAGTCTTACCATCTCAACCAATTATTAGATGTCTTTCTTTCTTCGCATAAAAATATAGCTTGGAACATAAAAATATATAACAAACTAATCTGGAATAAATATAAGGCTCAAAACTTAGAAGTATTATAAGTAAAAACTCGGGGCATTGCCCGAGCTACAAACTAGTTTTGATACAAAAAGTGGCTCATCTTGGCTTAAAAGTGAAGCGATCTCACAACAAATTTATTGTGCACGGGATACATATACTATTTTTTTAATACTTAATTACTATCGGGGATATTTTAATATACTCAGATTGTGGTTGGCGACTTTGAAAATGCTTATTGGTAAAAGGGGGTTCATTTGAGAAAACAGAAAGTAACTTGGGTGTTGAAATAATTAAAAAGGTCACCTAAGAAAAGGTTGGATAAAATGAGCGCTAAATGTAAAGAATAATAGTGCAGATTAGACAAAGTAGCTATAGCGTGGTTCAGTGCGCTGCAGATTAGACAAACTAATAATATGTAACACATATTATGTGATCCAATGTAACAACAGGTTTATCAAGTGGTATTAGCTCCACAAATTACCTGAAAATTGAAAAAGCCAAAAATAAAGGAAAAAGAAAACTACAAAGAGTGACATGCATCAACTTTCAATTACCTATTTCCTGTAATTTTTGCTTTTCAATTAGTGAGTGAATCTGCTGGTTCTCTATATGTTTCATGTAGCCTTTCATATGTAAATGAATTTACCAAATCTTAGTTAACTTACAATTAGCCTACTAATATGTGCTAAGTCCCCTTTTCTGCTCTACTAGTTGTTTGAAATTTTGGTTTATTTCCTCTACATAATGGCCTTGTTGATTGTTGCTATCCTTTTTATTTTGCTCTTCACAACCAACGTACTTTTTGAAAATATAAAATTTGAGTGGTGCAACTTTTTTATATTAGCTTTTTATTATTTTTCCAAAACCCATGCTCTAATAACCGAATAATCGACAACTGATTTTACCAAACATCATTGTAACAAATCGAATATTGGTGTCGAACTAGCTATGTAAACCAATCATTACAAATAGCTTATACTACCTGCTAGTCAAACAAGCCAAGTGAAGTAGAAACAAGGCTAGCTATCATATTGAACTAGTCTGTTGACTCTGTTCTCCTCCCTGAAAGCAAGAAAAAGAGAGGAATGAAGAAGAAAAGAGAGGAAAATCAACAAACTCCACTACTTAATTTTTGTTTCTGAAGAATTTGGATGGCATTTTACTCAAATCAAGTGATGTTCATTATTGTTTGCTTTTCCTGATCATTGAACTAATGAGTTCACCTTCTCATCATTTCAGACTTTAGCATATTTTTTGCCACATTCTTGATAATATATGGTGGATGCATATCATTGTTATGCAGACAGACTGCACTACATCATTTTACACGAAAAAATTGTGCTCAATCCGAAAGAAAACAATAAGTCAAGAAAAGAGAACAAGGAATACAGTTGAAACTTGAAAGCTTACCTCTGTTTTCAAATATTCTAGCTAAATATTCGAAATGTATGAATTCCTATGTCCTCTGTACATGACTGCAGTAACATTATTGATATAATGCGCGCTATGATTTAGCATTTCAATGACCAATGTTGCAGCTCGAAACATGGTCGAGAGCAAGTCAGCAATTGAAAATTTACCTCTGGATGCATTGAGACAAATCATGGTTCGTGTGGCAGAGCCGCCTAATGGAGCAATAGAAATTCTGAACACATTTTACATGTAAGAACAGTTGGTGCTTTCTCTTGTTCTTGCTAGCTAGTCACATGCTGTACCAACTGTTTCTTTGGCTGATGCATCAAAGTTTTTAATATCTCCGGTCTAACTGATTCAGAACTCATTTCATCGCGATTTATTACAAGTAGATCATAAACCATGATATCTAAAACAATGCATCAATACATCTGCATCCATGCCAAAGATTTAAGATGCTTTCGCTAGGGCTGTTTCTTTGTCTAAGATTTCTAATGAGATCAATTACCCAAGTAAAACTTGCAAATCTTGTCCCAGCTGCAAGGCATTTCAAGATTTCTCTGAAGATGAAGATATCTTAAGTACAGTGGTCTTTGAGGACTTGTCAACATATTGCTTATCTTTATGTGTTCCGTTCTCGGTACATAAGTGGGATGCAAGGTAATATATGCAACTCTGCTTTATATTAAGTTCATTCAGAACTCCCACTGTTACATGAAATTCATTACTATTTGGCGAATCTTCTTCAGTGGTTCTCCAGATATATCAAGCCAATTTCAAGCATTCCAGCATATAGGTGGATTTGTTCATAGGGCTGCCAAAGCAGGAAATCTGAGTGCTGAACTGATTCTAGCAAAAGTAAGCAACTTTTATTCAACTTGTTTGTCTATTGTTAACAACACTTAGCACATCAAGTATAGCATCAAGTCAAGATGAATATATGAGTAGTTTTGTAATTTGAAAGTGAGCATAAAATTGTGTTAGTTTCAGGGTTTTTAGTGTTGGACATAAACTGTAGCTGACAAAGTATAGAAGAATAGGCTTGTATACGTTGCATATTTAAAAGCAGATATTACATTATATATTAGTCAAGAGCACTTGGGGATCAAGAATTCACATAAGAAATGAAATATAATTACATTAGGAAACAAAATAAGTAGAGATGTCAAGAGCACTTGAGGCTCAAGACTTCACATAAGAAATCTAGCTTTTTTATGCGCGCGATGCGTGCGATTATATTTTTGGGCGTAAGCATTACTCTTCGGTAGTGAAACAAACCATGTAAAGAGGAGATAAACACGCTAATCAAGATTGATATGGATTGAGGTTCATGCCAAATCATGTAAAGAGGAGCCAAGACAAATATAATTTATTTTCATGATTTTATGTAATTGTTGTTTCACTTGTAGTTAACTGACTATGATTACGTTAGTTGTTTGTTAATAGTCAAAAAAAATTTGTTATCAAAAGCCACAAAGCCACCTGTATGCAAGTAACAAACGTTAAACCCACATAATTTTTTCCACCTACTCATATGATTATCAATCCCACTCCATATATTATCAACATATTCATATGAATGATGTATCTACGTTTTTTCCATCTAATCCTCCACATTTTCATCTTCCCACCTACAACCTTATATCTTCCCTTCCCTCAAAAATTAGAACTACTCATCTCCTCATCCTCACTATCTTTCATATCTCACTCAAAAAAATTGGGATTTCATATTCATATTCATAGCAAACACCATGTTAATAAGCCAATTACGGTGTCAAAATTAACCCCATCAAGCTCCATTAATTTTTAGGGTAATTTTGGTCTATGTTTTTGTGGGTCTTTTTGGGTTTTCATTTCGATCGGGCGGTAATGTTGAAGAACGTTCGTCGGAATGGAGTTGAAATTGGAGTTTATTTGGTTGGCGAATTAAATGGGGGCATCAAATTTGAAGGTAATTCGTTACGCTTGATGTTCACGATATCGTCCCAAAAATGTAATTGTCAACTAAATTTCTCAAAGATCCGGTTACATTTTGTTTGAACTTTTATTTGTGAAGATGATTTTTTAAGAAATATGTGGTTGAAGTTCTTGAATCATCCACTTTTCCTTTTTCTTTCCCTTTTTTTTTTTTTCAAGACTTCTTCTACTCCTTTTACGGAATTTTAATTATTCATACTTCTTCTACTCCTTTTACGGGTTTTTAATTATTCATAAGAAATTTCATTAAAATCAATCATTTTCATCGATTTTCAATTTCACTATTTGTTTTGGCAAATTAATGAAATTTCATTTTTAGTTCTATTTTTGTGTCATTGTTATTGTATTTGAAATTGATTTATATTTTATAATGCCTTTTTTGTTACAAACTTTGTCTTGATTTTTTAATAATTATTTCGAAATTTATACCATACAATATAGATTTAAATTATTCATGTAATTCGAATATAAGAGTTGCTAGTTTTTTTTTCAACTAATTTGAAATAACTTGCAAGATTAAAAATAATTATGTACCTTTTTTAGAAGTTCGCAAATCGACAATGGACAAATGTGTGATCTCCTGTCGAAATCGTATGTTTTTCTTAGTTTGTAATTTGTATTGACGTTGTAGTGTATTGGTAATTTTTTGAGTATGTAATTGTAAATGGTTCTTGATAACGGAGTATGTAATTGCTAATGGGTTATAGTTTGTAATTGAATTTTCTTGTTTTTGCAAAGTTTCATCATTTGAGTGATTTATATAACGTGAATTATGCAATTCTATTGATTTGATTGACTCGTGATTGATTGTTATAATTGTCAGAGCGGTTTTTTGAAGCATAGCTTTGGTTGAAATTGGTTTTGTAATTTAGAAAGGGAAGGGGGGTAAAATAGTCTCTTCAAACGGGGACACCATAGCTCCCCCTTCCCTTATAGAATAGAGATAATTACATTAGGAAACAAATAATTTTTTTAAAGGTAAGATGAATATCCCTTGCACAAGCGGGGGATTGGGGATCCCACTTTACAAGGGACAAGAATCGGACCTTTGTCACAAGGTAGAAGGAGGAGGGCCTCTAACCAACTAGGCCGACCTTGATTCTTTAGGAAACAAAATAAATAGGGAACTAACATTGTTCCTAATACGAGTAGGATACTCGTTCACATTACTCCCCTTTTTTAGCATGATGATAATGAATTAATGATTCACGAACGTCCAACTTGGACATAAGAAACGAAGAGGCAAATACGATCTGTCATAATGACCCCTTGCAAGAGTAGCTCACGAACAAAATGGCAATTGATGTCTATACGTTTTTAATGATCGTGAAAAATTGGATTAGCAAAGCAATATGTATCGCCACCTAGTTATCACATAACAAAGGCGAGAGGATAAAGGTAATACATACCAAGAGATGCAAGAAGCACTTTCGACCATTTGATTTCAACACAAGCATAATTCAAGGCGCTAATACAAATCTTTGGACCGTAGATTGTTTCTTGGTCTTCCAAGAATTGGGGGAAGCGGCGAGCAACATAAAATAGCCACTCAAAGAACGGCGGGGACTAGGTCAATTATTCCAATCGGAATCAAAACACACATAATTGGAGAACACTAGCGGCACGAAGAGAAAGACCACGACTGGAAGACCCTTATATGACGGAAGATGCACGACAACACAATTCACGAAGTGTTCTTATGCAGGGAGCCAGCGAGTCCTCGGGGATATTATATGAACAGTGGAGAGGTCACATCATGTGATCATGAGACAAATAAGGCGGCCCACAATGTGCCTATCTTATTTGGATCCGCATAGAATGCACCAGTAGCATAGCAAGTTTGTGGTTCTGTGGCGTAGGAGAGTCAGCGTGTTTAGAAGCAAGAAGACCAGTCTCCTGCAGAATATCAAGAGCATAAATACACTGATCAGGAAACATGCCCTGCGGATAATGAGCACACTCTATACCAAGAGAATACTTCAAATGACCAAGGTCCTTAGCAAGTATCCAAATTCCGCTAAAATGATGTGCATAGAGTGGCATTATCCCCACCAGCCAAAATATTTTCAGCATAGATCAGGAATGACAAAACATCATCTCCCTTCTGGAAAGTAAAAAAAGTATGATCCACATGAAAATGTTGAAGACCATGCTTGCGATTTGCGAAGAGCTAGAGTGAGCTTAGCAAACCACTTCCCTGGGAGACTAACGTAAGCCACAAAGACTTCAGAACTAACACACCTTCACAGGAGATGAAGAAGAAGAATAATAACCAGGAGGAAGACAAATGTTGACAATAGGCTCCTTCATGTAAATCCCCGTTAAGAAATGCACCATTGACATCCAACTGATGAACTTCCCACGATTCAGCAACAGCAACGGCAAGAAATATACAGACACTAACAATCTTTGCCATATGCAAAAAATTGTTAGTAAATTCCTCCCTTGTTTTGATGATTACCAAGGACAACCAATTGTACCTTGTCACGTTCTACAGAGCTAATAGCTTTGTACTTAGTCTTAAGGACCCATTGACAATTGATGAGTTTCTTTCCTGGAGGAAGATCGGTGATGTCCCACGTATGATTTTTTTTCAAGAGCATTTATTTCACATCACATTGCCTTTCATCGACACTCATGTGGCCGGCCTCCTTGCAAGTCTTGGGCTTAATATTAGTAGTAACAGCAACCACAAAGGTATCTTTGGGCAGCAGCAAAATTGAGAAGACGTGTGGGAAGAAAAAGGATCACACATCAATGGGGTACGTGAAACTATGACAAAGTATTGAAGAATAAGCTTGTAGCCGTCTTTATTAAAAGAGAGTACAATATATACTATTCAAGAGTGCTAGATTTGGGAAAACTCCTCAACCGGAGTGATTACTATTGATCAATATTTATAGTGATACATCCTAGGATAGTCCTATTATGATTAGGAAACCTATCCAAAGCATAATTCTAAGAACAAAATATATCCTAACTATATTTATATTCTATCACACCCCCACAGTCGGAGCGGGAGGAGCGCGAATGCTGAGACTGGACTTAAACTCCAAGAATAAGCGCCGCGGGAAGACCTTTAGTGAAAATGTGCAAGCGATATCTAGTATGAACATGCAACACCCGTACGACCCAACGCAACCTTTTCCCGAACAAAATGAATATCCATCTCAACATGTTTGGTGCGTTGGTGTTGTATGGGTTGCGATATAAATAAATAGCACGACATTATCACGATAAACAATAGTAGCATGTTGGAGAGGACAATGTAACTCCGAAAGAAATTACATAACAAACAAGCTTCCGCGACAACATTTGCGACGCCTCGATATTGCGCCTCGGCACTTGATCTAGAAAGAGTAGGGGCGACGCTTAGGCGCAAGAAATCGGGTTATCACTGAGAAAAACAATAACCGGAAGTAGAACGACGAGTGTTTGGACACCCGCCCAATCGGCATCGGTATAAGTGATCAAACGCAGGCGAGTAGTAGGATATAAATGTAATCCATGATCAATGGTTCCCTAAATATAACGCATGATGTGCTTTAATGCATTATAATGAGTCTCCAGAGGATCATGCATAAAAAGGCATACCTGCTTTGCATAAGTAATATACGGGCGAGTAAAAGTGAGGTCTTTGCGGAGCACCGCTAAAGCGCAATAATGAGTCGGATCTACCACGGGAGGACCCGAATCCGCACTAAGCTTAAACTTAGTGTCAGCGAGGAGTCATTGCGGGCTTACATGTCCCCCATACTGCGCGCTCCAATATTTCCTATGCATACTTTTTACGAGAAGAAGCATGTAGGAAGGTGTACGAGTAACGGAAATACCCAAAAAATAACTAAGTGGCCCCAAATCGGACATAGGAAATTCGGATTTCAAGTGAGCAATGATACGGTCCCGCAAAGCATCGGAAGATGTGCATAAAAAAATATCAACATATAGAAGAAGATATGCCATATTGTTACCACTGACGAAAAGTGAATAAAGAGTTGTCACTACGAGCAACAACAAATCCCATCGAAGAAGAAAATGCGCAAAACGGCGATACCAAGCCGGGGAGCTTGTTTGAGACCATAGAGAGCCTTGCGAAGGCGACAAACATAATGAGGAAATCGCTTATCAACAAAACCGGGGTTGATGCATATATAATGTTTCCTGTAAGTCACCATGTAAAAAGCATTTATAATGAGGAAATCGCTTATCAACAAACCGGGGGTTGATGCATATATCTTTGTTTCTGTAAGTCAGCATGTAAAAAAGCATTTTTTACATCAAGTTCGATGAATAGACTAGTTTCGAGCCATAGCTAACCCAACATTGTACGAATAGTAGCGGGACGAACAAGCTGGACTAAAATTTTAGGAAACCTAATTACATTAGGGAACAAAATCGATAAGAAAAAAAGAATCTTTCTTAATACGAGTAGGATACTCGTTCACATCAGTAGCTAAGTTACAATCTAACAAAATTTTGTATGCCTTTACCTTGAAATTTTTATTTCTTTTATCTGTATGCCTTGTGGTACTTTCTGATTAAATATCTGATTAAAATTCTGGTTTCCGTGTAGTTGATACTCAGGAGCACTTCAGAGCTGTTGCACGCTAAGAATGAAGCGTCAAGTCCTGAAGTGCCCCCTCAAAATGACAAAGATGACAAGTTAAGCAGACGTGCTAAAGCATCATCTTTAATAGCTCATTTCACAGCTCAAGCAACTGATGCTAATACTGAAGGAAAGTTACTGCACTATGAGCTAGTTAAGAAGCTCTTGATCCAAGCTGACCTTGAGGAAATACAAAACGTGAAACCCTACTTACAAGATTACATAAGCTATTTTCTACATCCGGCGGTAAAATCTCACCATGACAAGTTTCTCACTCTGCTAAGAAGAACTGGATGAGATTCACACTACAATATTCCTGCGTGCAACCGCACACTCATTTGCTAGGGCTTTTAACAATTTATGTGTAACAGGAAGGAAGACTATGCTAGCTCTAGGTGTGAACTTACGAATACTACGAGCTCTAAAGCTGTCTTTGGTGAAGGAGAGGGATTATTTCACACCTGACAATCTGATCGAGCGATTTGGAACTGTGGAGAACTTACTTAAGGAAGGTCTTAAAGAGGCAACAGGTCAAGGCCGTGAATTAGAGCATGCGGATTCTCGAGCAGGTCCCATTTCGAAAATGATTGAAAGGATACATGTGGTTAAGGAAAGTCTTTTCGTGCACTTGCGACTTATAGAATTCATTGCTACAACCCAAGCTGATATGATTACAGAGTTTGATGCCTTTTTTCTCTATTTAACTTGTCAAAGGTGTTTGAAAAGTATTTTCTTTAACTGTTAAGATGGTTGCTTCTTGTTCTGAACCATGCATCTGAAAACTTTGGAAAATTTTTGGTAAATTTACTCTTCTCCTTTCATGGCGAACCCTGGAAGCTAATTTGGGTTATCTTTCCTTTTCATGTATATATACAAGTTGTAATTCTGTACAATGACAGATCTATAATTTATTGACTTCTGTGAGTTTATACTTTTCAAATCTTATGTTTAACAAAACATTTAATGTAATAGGTTGAGCGTTCAAATCTTAAGATGAGAACTTTCATCATGTTTTTTTTTTTTCTAATGAGACAACAATATACTATGGGAGATGGTAAAAATAAAGGGATTACCCCGGCCAGAATACTTATATGAGTTTTGGCCAGTACAACCACTCTATTGCCCACTTCTAAGAAACGTATTCGACCCAATTCTGGACGACATAAATTGCCGGTTGGTTCTTAACCAATGATCCGGAACTTGCAGAATAAACTTTGACAGGGAGGAATGCCACACATAGGGTAGATGTTACAGGAAACGAAACAAAATAGACAAGAGCACGAAACAAAATAACTATCAACTTTGTTTATTCCTCAAAATTTTATGGAAATCGACTGATGAAGTAATTGTGATTGTTGATAATTACACCAGCACAGAGCACAAAGAATCTAACCTAAATCAAGCAACTGAAGGCAAGTCACTTTAGTGACCATATCGAAAAGAATCAACGCTTGCACGCTGGAGCATCGAAGTAGGGAAAGACTACGAAGGAAATAGACAAGGGAGAAATATATAGAGGAGAATTTACAGCAACAAACACAGGTTCTAGAACAGGAATATCTCCATGTTGTGATATCTGCGAAGGTTTCCCATTCAACACCATAGTTTGGCTCTGCAAGTGCCCCTCCTTGGGTGTCAAATGGTATTCCTCTCGATGCAATTGTCCATCCGAGGCTCTGCCTCCAACCCAAGAAACCGTCTTCTTAAGGCCACGTGTCAAGGAATCTTCTTTGAAGATTATATCATTCGATATATGCAAGTCTTTGTTCATTGTGTTTTGCAGTTTGACAATAAAACTGGTCGTCTTGCTTAGATTGATTAAGAGCAAAGTAATACCAGCCTGTGAAATTACCAAAACATCCACTAAGTTTCTGCATATAATTCATAAGCTTCCAAATTTGTTGGTCATCAAACCTTCAATGAACAAACGTAACCTAGGAGCACATAATGTAGCACAAGATATAGAAACATAAGAATGCAGGGGAAAAAAAGGCTTACTCTTCCTTTTTGCACAGTGGGCATATGAGCGTAAGTGAGGTGAAGCACCATTATCAACAGGGAAGAACCTTCTTTCCCATTAATCGATTCCACATAAGTGCACTGAACAAAAACAATATTCAACAAGGATGAGCACCGACCAAAAAAATCAAACTATACAAAGCAGAAATTGAAGAATCTCTTGCCTGTAGTAGTCTGGGTTAGGGACAAATGTGGTTTTATCGAGGAGGCCATAATTG
>CANSZD010001542.1:0-106825 GCA_947648045.1 Beta corolliflora
AACATTCTAGTAAGACTGTGCACGAGAATTAAAGACGAACATTCTAGGATGATTCTGACTTTATAATTATTTAAGTTTTTATTTCTGAAATATAGAGCAGAGGCAATGTGCACGCTGAGTTATAAGATTTAATCAGCATCTGGTCCCTCTTGCAGAGTTTTCCCCTAATAACCACTCCACTTGCTCATCTACAGAAAAGGTGACAACAAACCCAAAACTACTTGGAGAATTTACATAAGCATAGTTTGAATCAGTTCATCAATTCCTAAATTCTACAATGAGGGTTCAGGGTAACATGCCGAAAGCAATATGTACATCTGTGATTTATGTACAAACTTCAAAATACTACTTGGAGTCCTACTGGATGAATTGGTCACAACTAAGGTACACATTATGAGTCTATGATAAAAATATTAATGGTGCTCAATAGGGATGGTAAAACCTAGCTACAACTATATGGAGACTAACCTGGTGAGATGTCTATGAACATCAAAGATGATTATAAGTACATCGTACAGATTAAATTGAATTCCAGGCAGATTCAATCCGAGCTTTAGTATCCCTTGATGGATATCCACTCTTCTTAAGCATTAATCCTGGGGTATCAGAAAAACACTGTCTTATAAAATTAGTACACAATACAGACAGATGCCTGAAAGAATCTGGCTTGTTCCCCTTCTAAAGAAACTTTAGAAAAAATAACAAAGCGTACATTATACTTCTATGTATTAACACAATATTGAGTTCTAAAGAACCAAGACTAAAGAGAAATGAAATGCAACCAATATAGTCCACGATTATAACGGCTTTAAAACACTTTGCCCCAAAAACAGTCCCAACTTCATAAAATAAAAAGAATTGCATGCACAATATGACACAATACCATCATAAGTATCGCTTTCACAAATTATAAAATGTGGTCGCAATCCAACAATAAAGTCACAAATAATGTCACGAGGAACCCAGATCTCATAGGGTAGAGCAACATCACAGCGGGCCTTTATTTGAACGATTAGGAGTCACAAGAATACAATCTGGGTATCTCCTTTGGTCATCACCCCCTAATACTTCATTGTAGTTGCGGCTGTCTTGCAAGTGAAACAGCAGAAACTTTCTTAGTCCCGACTCCGCATTACATATGACAACAAACAGAACTGGCATAAACATCAGCAATTGTCAGATACCAATAACAAAATCAACAAAGAGATTCAAGCTAAGCTGATATCTTTCTGGAAAACGACAAATGCAACTCCATGACAATTTAACCTTCATGGCAAACATTTAAGTAAAAATAAATTTGCTCCACAAACAACAATAAAGATAAAAGTGGATTCCTTTCTCTCCATCCATAAAATCCTTTTCACGGTTTCACCTCTTGCCTTCCCATATTCATACTATTACTTCACTAAGGAATTTGCTTCAAAAACATGCACAATATACGAGTGATGTAACTATATTAAGACATTTGAGAATGCGTTTCTTTCACACCACATCATCAATCCAATGCATCGAACTCCTAATCCACACAATGCCTTCCACGTAATCTCATACAGTAGAGTGGCAACTTAAATTTCAAACTCTCCAGAGAAATTCATGCACCATGGGCCTCATACATTAAGCATATCTTGGGATATGTTAGAATTCGAATTTGATACATCAAAGCCAGTAACGCAAGTTTAGCTATTAAAAGCAAACTGGAAAAATATTATAATTTGCTTCAAAAACATGCACATATACGAGGGCAATGCAAACCATATTGCGACATTGAGAACGCATTCTCCTTTCACACCACATCAATCCAATGGTATTTAACTCCTATAATCTCACACACACCTTCAACAAATCAGAGCGAGGTTTGAAAGGCACCTTTAATTAAATATCCAGAGTGATATTCACGCACCAAGGGCTTCATGCTAACAAGCATTTTGGGATGTCTTAGAATCCGAATTCGATACATTAAAGCTAGTAACACAACCATAGTTATATTAAAAGTAACTGAGGGTGTGTATTTAGGAAAACCCAGAATGATTAGGCGAAAAAACTAACCATGTAATTAGTCAATGCTGATTTACCAGCATTAGGAGCCCCAATAATTCCAACTGACAAAGACTTCTGATCCTCCACCTTCACCACTTTCATACCCCTCCTCTTCCCCTATCCTTCCCATCAGGCGCCTCGAGCGCAGCCTCAAGCAGCGCTCGAGCGAGCACCGCCGCTCCTCTTCCGCCTCTCTCTCTTTCCTTCCTTCTCCTTCTCCTTCTCCTTCTCCTTAATCCTCAACTTCCTCTTAGTGGGTACCTCTTCCCCAAACACCCTACTCTTAGCCTTATCCCTATAGCTCTCATCCCAAGTGGGACCCACATTTTTTGGGTTCAATTTCTGGGTATTTCTTTTTAATGGGAAGAGTGAAGTGGGAACTATCAAAAAGTTGAGCTTTCATTGTCAGTTTCATTTTCTAGAGGATGAAATTGAGGTTGTTGGGGTAGTCCAATTGGGATTGAGCAGAGAAAAATTGGTATAAAATATTGGGATTGAAATTGGTTTTTGTGGTGAGATTTGGAAGAAAGAGATGACAAATTCCTTTAAAATTCTCAGAGATTTCATCTGGATTAGATTTAAAATTAGCAAAATCAAAACACCTGCATATGGGATTTGCTGAAAGATTGATTATTTTGACCAATCTTGACAGATGAAGCATGAAAAAAGGGTGTAATTGGAAAAATGGAGGAAAGATGGAAGATAGAGGAAGAAGAAATGGAGTGTAGAGTTTCTTTGTGTTTGGTAGGAAGAGAAGTGTAGGGTTTTAGCTTTTAGGAGAATTCGACTGCAGCAAAGCCATTCTAATTTTTGGGGTTTTAGAGGTGAGGTTGTGAAAGTTCGGCTCTATAAATATTCTAATGGGTTCTCTCTAATTAATTTATTTTGCAATTTTTTATCGAATATTTTCCCACAATAATGTAAAATATTGAAAGAATTACAACTTTTAGGCAACTTTTGAAACTTATTTGCAGAGGCATATTGTTACTGCCACTTTAGTTGAGTGAATTTTGTTTTGGTTTAGACCGAAATATTAATTGATTTCTATAGTTGAAAATCGTTGATTTAATTAGCGGCTTTGGATAGGTAGTGTAAAAAATTCAAAAGAATGAAACAACTTAGCGTAGAAATGGGTAGGAGCTTTCGGAGGTAGAATAGCTAGTGGCACACTTGGATCGAATTTATTCTTCTTTGCATTTTCTTATATATAAGCTCTTCAAATTCTTAGCTCAAACTAATTGAAGTTAGCTTTATTTTTCCATCTCTTCTTTCTATTGTTGAGTAAAAATCGTATAAGACGATTGGCCACACAAACTCATAATGATCCCATAAAATTATTAATAAAAAGAATTAGAAAAGCGGTTGAGACTGATCTCGTTGATCAAGCTCAATTACCATTTCCTCTAACCCCTATGATGCGGATTTCTGGCTTGTGACCCACATGATCTCAATCTCATGCCCTATTTATCTGTCGCTAATCTACAACTTCAAATTTGTTTCACATTTTAATTCTTAGATCTTATACCGTGATAATTCTTTTATTTTTATTCTAACTAGTAGAGTATATCTATTAAAAAAAAAATCTCAAATATTTAATATCTTAATATATAGATCTATCCTTTTATATCTCATAATATAAGCCATAAATATGTTTACTAAATAATCACTTTTGTCACTCGAGACCATTGACGGATTAGTATTTACGGGTCATTAAGATATTAGTCAAATTGTGAAATGAGGGGTGGATTAACTATGTAATATTAAGATGAGAGAGAGGAAGAGAAGAGGTATTTATATCAGATAGATTGTGTATGCTATATGTGGGAATGAAAAAAAAGAAGGCTAGTTTTTATGAGATTTAAGGCATAGGAAATTGGTAGAATTTTCATAGAGAAAAAGAAAATTGTCAAACCAAACCAAAACAATTAGTTGTTGTTATTCATGAAAGTTTGAGGGGGAAAAGCATCAAGAACAATAAATAACAAAGCAACCCGGTCAAAAGAAGAAGAAGAAAGAAGAAGAAAGGATAAATGCTTCTCCATCTAAAGTAGTAAATTAAATGGGTCATTCAACCAAAAACATTAGGGACGTAAGTGGATAGATTTGTGAAGAAGTTTTAGATGGTTAAGAAAAGAGAATCCTTTTCTCCACAAAGGTTGCATTTATATAGAGTAAAAAGACAAGTGGTTAAGAATTGGTTAGCTCGATATTTTTCGGATTTGTTAGAGGGTGATTAAAGAATGTAGGCTTTTAAAAGAGAGTTCGGGAAAAAAAAGGATACATCAAATCCCGATTATTGCTTGCATTCATGTCGCATAGGGATAAAGGTAGCCAACATCCCCCAAATGGGCTATTCATGATCACTCAAAGCGAAACGGTGGTTGCTTTTGTCACGTGTCAAAGCTTAAACCTGCTCATGGTTCTAATCCCCATGTGGTTGTCAATGGTACATCACTTTCTTTCCATCCCCTCATCTTGATTTTTTTCATGTGTAAGTGCATGATAATTGAATAATGTCTATTAAACTTGTCGATTGTCAAACCTCATAACATATTTGTGTCAATTTCTATAATTTTTTGGCTTGTCAACCTTAAGATCAATTATCATTGTCCATAATATTTTAGGTGTTAAGACATGTGATGTCATAGTTTTATGACAATAATATATGATAAAAGGATATTCAATGGAAATATATTCTCTACAATTAGGCAAGAGCAAGCCATATGCACTGAATGCATTGGAATTAGCTAGGGAATTTATGTATTTAAATGAAAGATCTAACAAGTACATTTATTACCATATTATAGAAATATAAGCTTAAAGACAAACATATATAAATTACATAAAACCAATGCAATTTGGAATTGGGTTTTGATCGAAGATCTTTTCACCTTTTAAAAGGTGCTACATCTTGCATTTGGTGTAAAGTTAGGTTTTAGAACAAGTTATTCTCTAGGATTTTCCTCCTCTTGCAAACTTAACATATTATTTTTGGTGCTATATAAAGAACATGTATAAGATAGACGTATAATAGTTTATCATAATTTGAGATAACTTTTTTAATTAAGGGTAGTACCTAATTATTTCTAGGTATAACTTTTAATGTCTTACCATAAATTATTATAAGGTCCTCTCAGTTTAAATTTATTGTTGCTTCAATATGTCGATTATGTATGACAACATTACCGATGGTCTAAAATTACTTCGCCATTTGTGTAGGCAGACAATGGGATCAACAAACAAAGGATTTGTTCCTCCCCTTTCGCTGTTTTTGCACGAGGAAAGATGTAGGTACTTGTGCTCCATTCTTGTAGTTGAGCAATAATAGAATACAAGACATAAAGTAATTAACATTTAAAACTTAGGTCTCAAAAGTGCATAAAAGGGTGTCATCTTAGAAACTTTGTGTTTGTATCAAAGATTAGTTCGTTGTTATTTGGAATTTTCAGTATATACTCCTAATGTTTAAGAAAAATTATCATATGCTTTTTAATTTTCAATAATGCACCATATACTGTCAAGGTCTGAAAAATTCTTCACTAGTTATCCTTGAATGATCTATGAATTGTCACGTTATGTTTTGAAATCTTTTGAGACTTGAAATGGTCTTTCTAGATTTCTAATATTATTTTATACTATGGGGCCAGATATGTCTTGACACGCTAACAATTGGTCATTTATCGATTGTTAAGCGTAATTGGTGAAATCTTTTCTAACCTCAAGAGTATGGTACACTTCCGAAAAGTTATGTGTATATGATGAATTATCTTAAATTTTGGGAGATATATGGTGAAAATTCTCTTTTATTTATTATTAAATTTTTGTTTGATTTATTTTTTTGAGGTAAATTTTTTTGATAGATTCAATGTCGAGACATTGTGCTTGAAGACCTGGGAAGTTGACCAAGGCATTGACAGAGTTTGTTACTCAATCAGAATTTGTTGAGGTGTTAATTATGGGTGCTGCCTCTAAAGGAAATTTGTTTACGAGGTTAGCATTCACATTTTGTAATTAGAGTTCAAAATTAAGAAGCTTAAAGTAATACTCTTATACTCCTTCATCCGACAATAGATATCAGTCTTTTCATTTTTCCAAAATATATATTGTGTATATTCATTTTTAAATATGGTTCCACCTTTAATTTCCTTTCCGCTCTTATTCGATATATAACGGTTTTGATATATAACTAAACGCAATCTTTGGGGTTTAATAATAAGCATTAGATACATTTTTAAATTTGTTATTAGTTTAGAAGTTAATGACAAGATTACGCGTAAATTAATGTTATTAATGTTTAGTTATTGCATAATATGTTCACTTTCAACTTTTTATATGCAATCCTAAGGTCTATATCTAATAACGTCTTACTTTTTTTTTAGTTACTTTATCATCCGTAACATCATCTATTTCCTTTTCTCAATAAAAACATGGTTAAACATGAAACGATTGACACCAAAAACAAGCGAGAAAATTAAACGGATGGCGCATATCTAAGTAAAATTACAAAAATAGCCCCTCTTGTCGGGTACCAAAACCATTCACTAGTAGAATAATTGCTTATCGTTGCCGGTCGTTAAGTGGCTATTGCAGGCTGGTTTGGCCGCGCGGCCACATTAAGGGCGCAACAATAGGTGGGCCTTTACCCATTGCCGTGGCTTTTGTGTATGGAACCTGCAAGTAATAGGTTACTCTATTGCCGCGGTTTCTACCCTATAACCGTGCAACAATAATTACAACAAGGTAAAAAAAAAAAAATTCGGTTTGCCATTAGATAAAATATATAGAAAGAAAATAAGACACTACATCATATTAATTCATTAGATGTACTTATACCAAAAATGCAACAGAAATATAGATACAAAAGAAAAATATAAAAACCAAAAATCGTAAAACCCTAACATTATATTAACACTAAAAACATAAAATTGAAGAAAATTGAAGAAAATCGAAAAAAAAATATACATCAACAGCCGAAAATAGTAAGAAAATCGGAAAATCGATCTAAAGGAAAAAAAATAGAAAAAAAGGAAAAAAAAAAACAGTAAAAAAAACTAAAACGGATCTAAACACGATCGAAGAAAAACGTAGAAACTTGGGGCTCCGAATCGGCGGAAGCGAACGCGAGCTTCTAACGGCGGGCTTCTAACGGTGGGCTTCGAAACGACAAACGCTAAGCCGAACGACCGACGAAGAACTCTCGACGGAGTGGATGAACCGATCATTCACAAAAAAACCGCCCGCAAGACGAAGAAGAACTCTCGACGGATGTCGATGAACCGTTGCAGCACAAGCAGATTCGAGGAGGAGTGAGTGTGAGACTCGACGGTTTGAGTGTGAGACTTAGCGAAAGTGGAATTAAACGAAGGGGAACCGAAGATTACGATGGTGGGAGACTTCACGAAACCACAGTCGAGGTCGTTGATGAGCGATTAGAGAGGGGAAGAGATGAAGAAGACCATGGCGATCGCGAAGATCGGTTTACCATGAGAGAGGGAGGAGTGCGTGAGATGTGAGGGGAGAAATGAGGGAGAAGGAGATCTACCATGAGAGAGGGAGGAGTGCGTGAGATGTGAGGGATAAATAAGAGTGTGAGGGTCTCGAGGGAGGCGCCCACTTATGTTAGATTTAGGTTTTTAGGGTTTCCTTTTATTGCTGCAGTTTTTAAAGAAACCGCGTTGCAATAGATTTCCGGTCAAATTAGTCAAATAATTTTGAAAATCTCCCGTTTACATTTATTCTTTGGTTTCGCCAAACCGCAAGCAATATGGTTATTTTATATTTTACCTTTTCTTTCATTGATATATCATTGCGTATTGGATAAAACCGCAGCAATTACCACCGCAAAGAATAGCAATTATTCTACCAGTGATTTATAGTAATTGGCCTTTCAACTCTAAACAACTACCACATGGAGTACAAATTATATTTTTTTTGAGGGGTGGAGTACAAATTATATAAACAAACATTATGTTAACAATGAAATCTCTTAAACAAAATGAGTTGCATTACAAAAGTTTCTGATATATAAATCCTGGATGTAAATTAATAGATTTGGCAAGACAGATATTCCTTCAGCTGTATCAAAAGGAGTACCAGAATTTTGCACCGTTTATATAATTTCAAAAGGAGGGAAAATTGCACACACTCGTTCAGCTTGTCGTCCAGCTCCAGTCAATTCTCAACTTCGAAGCCAAATTATGCAACAGCCAACAACTACCTCACTTTCTCCTCCTCATAGTAGAATAGGTTTCTCTTTTTCTTCTCTTTGTTTTTTCATATCCTTTATTATAAGCATGATATTTCCATTTTTTTCATGATAATTTCCTTTATATATGTTATAACATTCATTTTCTATGTTATTGTTGATCAGGGTCAGAAAAAACAACACCATCTGGGTCACCATTTAGTGGAAGTGATGACTTGGATTTTAAGTAAGTTCAATTTTAGCCCTGTACTTTATGGTTTTCTTTATAAACTTCTCATACATTCTTTATTCTAACTTTCACCGTTATGTTTAACTAATAGTGGCCTGACTGAATCAGATTGTATAATATAGAATTTGTGAAAACACTCATCCATATAGATATGTAATTGCTAAATCTATTTCATACTTCGTATTTTTTTCATTTTTCGTTAGTTTTCATATTATACCACATATAAAAAGTGGAGAGTTTGTAGGAAGATATAGAGAGTAAAGTGGAGTGCCACCACTTTTTGAATAAAAAACATTTTGTTAAGGAAAAAAAAAATGAGATTTTAAAGGAGAAAAGTTTGACCACTAATTTTTAAGAAAGATCGTAGATGGTTTAGGGGGTAAAAAAATAGTGTATTTATAGAATGTAACAAGTATTGTAACATTTTCTTTTGGGAGGTTCAACAATTATTTTGAAATGTATGAAGTATATAGTTTCTTTTTAAAATATCTAATTTTTTATAATTTTACTACTTCCTAGATCGTTTGATCAATTTGTTTGTTTACTCCGGTCTATCATGTTCTTAAAATTGCGTGTCAAACAACTTGGTTGCAATTGTTACAAAAATAAAAATGGAGGAAGTAGAGTGATATACAATTAAATCATTCACTATTATCTAATTATAAGTTTTTGTTTCCTGATAATAGGTCACCATTTACTCGAGGGGGGGAGACATCCACATATGAAATCATATGGTGATATCTTAGCAGACACTGATATTTCATTTGTAAGCTCAGGAAGACCAAGTGTTGATCGAATGCCACTTCCTTTAGCCAATGATGCTGGTCATGAAGAAAGGAGGAGTACTAATAACCGGCTATCAACAAGCTCAGATAATGATTTTCTTTTATGAGACATCACATAGAAGGTCATCTGTGGACACTCCTCTATCAAGTCCTCCTCCTCCTGGTTCCTCTAATATTTCTTTTGATGACATGACTAATGTCAATTGGTCAAACATGCAATCACAATCAATGGTGAGAGGAAGTTTCCTTTATCTGGTTGCGGCCATGTTTAGAGCTAATAAGTTTAGATAAGTAGGTTTCAAGGGGGCCAATAATGGCTAGTCATGTTCACTTTACAAGTACAATAAATTTTGACAAGTTCAAAAAGTTTTAACAAGTGGGATTTATTAAGTCAAGAGAGCGATCTCGATCTAAATGTATTGAAATGTTCTCTAAATGTTTTTTTAATAGAAAAGAAGGTTAATTGATTATATGGATGATGATTATTTTTTCTTGAACTATAGGATGATGTAGAAGCTCACATGAAAAGACTACAGATGGAGTTAAAGCAAACAATGAATATGTATAGTAATGCTTGCAAAGAAGCACTTACAGCAAAACAAAAGGTATCACTCTATTCCAAATGAATTTCTTTGAAGAGTAATGTATCTTTCTCCGTTCTCATTTAGTTGCAAAGGTATTGATTTCACGCATCTTTGATGACTAATGTATAAACTATAAGTAAAATTTAACAAACGTGAAAGTTTCAAACGTCACAGAACTAATTGAACACACTAAAAGTTACTCCATTTGTGAAGAAATTAGTCGACATTTTAGAGCTAGCAATTTGTAAGTTAATTATTGGTTTTAGGCTCTTGAGCTTCAAAGGTGGAAAGTTGAAGAGGAGCGTAAAGTGGATGATAATGTTCGACATTCTGAGGAACCAACTCGATCGTTCATGGAAAAAGAGAAAGCTAAATCGATGGCAGCCATCGAAGCATCGGATCAAGCTCATAGAAGATTAGCTGAACTTGAGGCACAAAAAGGATTAGTGTAGAGATGAAAGCATTGAAAGAAGCACAGGAAAATAACAAGGATATGGATTGTATATCTTCAGCTGTAAGGTATAGAAGGTATACAATTGAAGAGATTGAAAATGCAACAGAATTTTTGCTGAAGCACGTAAGATTGGAGAAGGTGGATATGGTCCTGTGTTTAGATGTCAATTAGATCACACATTAGTAGCTGTTAAGGTCTTGCGTCCTGATGCTGCTCAAGGAAGATCTCAGTTTCAGCAAGAGGTAATTTCTTTTAAAGCTAGCCTATGATTTAGTATTTCTCGGAAGTTCGTACCATGTAACCCCGTGTTTTAATTGTTATTTCCCAATAACCCCCATGTCGCACCCCCTGTTTTTAGAGATACCCCCAACTTCTAAAATGTCTAAACTAAATGATTTTTGGTGATAGCGTTACTAGTTTTAAAAATACAATTTAAACAACCGTTGCACATCCTCACATTCCATAATTTCCATCTTGTATAGCCCTGTATAGTATATGCTATATGGTATAGGAATATCAGAATAAAGTTAATGAAGAACAGACTTTGAGAAGTAGGTGAAAATTTTGAAAGGAAATGTGGGGGTGTGCTGGTGTGGCCGTGTGGGGATGTTTGCACTTTCAACAGAATACTTTAGTAACATCATCCCAAGAGTCTACCTCATGAAGGGGTGCAAACGTGAGCGTTATTTGAGCATAACACCTAAAACATAGGGTTATGTGGTATAAAATCCCTTCTCTTTTATATCTTCATTATGCATTTTCGATCTTATCAAACACATTCTTTTTACTAGTTCAGTTGATAAATAGTGATTATATACTATCTAATTTACATTTAAAACTCTATGCTTCTGCTTTTAATATTCACAAACTCAACAATCACCAAAGACCTGCTCTATTTATCTAACAGTTAGATGTCTAACACTAGGGAGAAGCTTTCAGTAATGTTACATTACAAGTTTTTCATTACAAATAAGCATTCTATAGTTTACAATGATCATTACATTACATGAATATTTTGTTATATATGGATAATATTTTACAGGTTGAAGTGCTAAGTTGCATTAGACACCCAAACATGGTTCTACTATTAGGAGCTTGTCCAGAGTATGGATGTCTAGTTTATGAGTACATGCACAATGGTAGCCTTGAGGATCGCCTATTTTGTCGAGGCGGAAGTCCACCACTCTCTTGGCAACATAGGTTCCGCATTGCTGCAGAAATCGCGACAGGCCTCTTATTCCTTCACCAGACAAAGCCGGAGCCTTTGGTGCATCGGGACTTAAAACCGGCTAACATCCTTCTAGATCGCAACTTAGTTGCCAAGATTAGTGATGTGGGCTTAGCTAGATTAGTTCCCCATCAGTCGCTGATGAGGTTACGCAATATAGGATGACCTCCACAGCTGGTACTTTCTGCTATATAGACCCTGAATATCAACAAACAGGTATGCTTCCTTTCAATCCTAAAGTCTTTATTTACCATTACTTTCTATATTAAAAGCGTATTCCTAAACTAGTCATCAAGAGTAGATCTAGTTAATAGACAAAGTAGCCTGACGGGATAAGGATAGAGTCAAGTTAAAAGAGCTTTTATCGGACAAATTTATAACGGACAAAGTCCATATAAGGCTGAAATTATATCCCTATAGTTATGTAAGAAAAAAACATGTCCTAGCTCCAGTATTGATCTGCCTGTAATCGACCCACAACCAGCATGGGCCGACAGAGTTTGGCACATTAACAAAATGACCTACTTTTGGCCGGACCGACTCCTTAAAACCATAACCATGCTTAAATGCATACATTAGATCTCCATCTACCTTGTCTAGGACTAGCAGAATATTATTGTTTGGCAACTATTCTTACTATGATGGTTATTATTATAGGTATGCTAGGCGTAAAATCGGATGTGTACTCCCTTGGCATAATGCTTTTGCAACTAGTAACAGCAAAGTCACCAATGGGTTTGGCTCATCATGTTGAGAGAGCAATTGAAAAGGGAAGTTTTACAGATTTTTTTGGACCCAACAGTTCCTGATTGGCCAGTTGAAGAGGCTTTAAAGTTTGCAAAATTGTCACTACAATGTGCTGAGTTGAGGAGGAGAGATAGGCCAGACCTTGGGACAATTTTGTTGCCTGAACTTTGCAGATTGAGAAATATTGCAGAGGACAGCTTGGATGCTATGATGTTTGGTGGTGGTCATAGTGGTGGATTTGATTCATATCACCCTAAATCATCCAACACCCAAGTATCAGTTGGTAATGTGAGTGCAAGTCTTTAGAAACTATCTGTCATTTTTATTATATGTCCAATAGTTTGTGTACCGCTTAAACCTTGTTCCGTTCACCTGAATTTACTAATTTTTTTTTATTAATTAAAACTTATTATTTTAAGGTGAACTGAACAAGGCCTTATGCGTTACCTTATAAAAGTCGCATCTCTTGCCAAACCAATGGTATAAAAAAGTTAGAGGAGCAAAACATACTAGAAATTGATATAAAGTCATCTTTGCTACTCCTATTTGTTGAATCTAAGAAAAAATATTAGCAATTAAAGAATTCAAAGGCACTATTTTCATATAACCTACATATTATAAGCTTTTTCATTTCCATCAAAACCCTCTCATAATTAAAGAAATGAAAAAAAAAAAGCAGCAAGAAACTTAAGTGCTTAAACAATCCTCCATCAACTGTACTTTGCATATTCACTTACACTTGCATGTAGAACTAATTTGTGAAGAAAATGATAATATGTTCTACCATTGCAGGAAGCATTGAGTGGTCCACCTTCTCGTGAAAGTTGCAAAAGCTCGTCCTTTGGTGGAGACTAACTACAACTTGTTAAAATATGTGTTTGTTAAAAAGACATATATAGTGGAAACTTTTTTGTCATTAGTTCTTAATATATGGAATGCAATATGTGGTTTAATGCATCAGATGGATGACAAAGATGATCCACAAGAACAGGTGATGTATAATTTAGAATGTTGCACAACAAATTCAGAATAGTTATATTATAGGAGATATATACTTGAAACAACTTATAATGATAGAAGTCAAGTGTATATACATCAAAAGAAAAAAATGTATGTGTACATGTTCTTTTTTCCCCGGGAGGTTAACTTCTTGTTGTATACTTTCTCCCTTTATTGTTGTGAAAATTGGAAATGCAAGATTTTATACCAACCATGTGATGAGAGAAACAAATTGTCAATACTAGTATAATTGCCCAAATGGCAAAGAGAGAAAAATAAAGGGACACTACAAGTGAAAAAGAAATGTTGCCACTATGTTACAACATTCACTTAATTAACCTTTCTTTAACTAATATAACCAGCAGTTGTTGAAGCAATTCTTTTGTAAGAATATTTTTTTCAAAAAAAAAAAGTAAAGCAAGATCTCAAAAGTTAGTTTAAACCCAAAAAAAGCCGGTTGAATTCAAGCCTTATGATATAAAAAAAAGGTAGGTAAATCCTTTTTTTATTATTAACAAAACCCTACAACATTAAAATACAAATTATTCAATTTCACACTTACAAACCTAATTTATAGCCTAAACCTGGACAAAGTTTCTTAATCATGCTTAAAACAATGGACGTTGAACAAATGGAAGACTTACAGATTGACCATTGACAATGATGCAAGGAACACAAAATTGGAAATTTCTGTAGAAGGGAAATGTTATAAATTTTGAAATGCTAATTTTGAAGTCTTTTAAGTAACCCATTAAGGCATTAACCATCCTCTATAGAATATGACAAATAAATGCTAACTACACTGAACTAGACTAAACTAAAAAACTGAAAAATAAATTCAAAAGAACAAGGCCTAAGTAACCCGTTAAATATTAACCATAATCCCATTAATGTTAGTAACCCCTTAAAAGCTTCAGTACATGATAAGTTTTGCAAGTAGAGTTTCAGTACATGATAGCTGTTGCAAGGAGTTGTATTGTGAAGTTTTATCACAGTTATTAACAGCAAAATATAATCGAACCCTCTTTATAAAAGCATATAACACATTGGAATTTGAGCAATAAACTTGATAATTTTTATCGATTACTCATCAAAAATAACTGATCAAGTATGACCCTGGAAAAAAAGGCCTACTTCTCTATAGACTATGACTATGAACATATAAGCGCAGGAAAAAGAAATAATGCGCGATGATGAAAAGAATCGGAACCATCTACCACTAATTACTAAAGGTAGCACATAACTATAGATCTTCATTTTGTTGCTTTGGTTGTACACTTACCAGTTACCACCAGCTCAATGCACCGAATCCCTGCTATTATGCGAGTATCTGAATTTCTTCTTGATAACCAACAATCTCTGAATTGCCTGAAATATGAATACTTGTTCACGAAGCAACAAGCTTATAAAGAGTACTATGTTGCATAAGGCAGCATACTAAAAGTCATCAACAGCTTCTTCCTCGCGCTTTTTACCCTTGGGTCGGCCACATCTTCTAACATTATCACTTGAGAGCAGCTCCAATGCTTTCGCCATATCAATATCATCTGCAGGCAAGTTCTGCATTCATAACAAGGTGCAGATCTATTTATCAGTCACTGAGGCAAAGAGCAAAATAAAAGAGCAGGGGGCTTTAATATTAATTATATTATCCCTGTGATGCAAATAAGTATCCTTTATGTAATTAATGGAAATATTACGGGTGGGGTATTTTAAGTTTGACTCTCTAATTTTCTCAAAATTTATAAAAATGCCACTTTGCACATCACAGTGAAAATTAAAATTTAGTATTTTCTCAAAAAGAGCCTGAATAGAAGCATAATGTACTTCTATTATTTTAATCTAAAGAAGAAAGGTCAGAAGACTATCTGCACTATTGTAGAAAAAATTCCTCAAGCTAGAGTCCAAGATCGTTCATTAACAAGATGAACAAAATAAAATTAGTTTGCAATGAAGATGTGGAGATCTCTAGTCATGTATATGACATATCCCACCAGAACAAACACTATACCCTTGGCACTGTGTTGGAGACTCCCCTCTTTATCTTCTTGTAGAAAATGAAAATCTATTCCAGAAAGATCAGAAAGTTGGCGCGAGGGAGAGTTCATCAGGAATGGTCATTGGGATCTTAGTAAAATCAGGAAGCTCATCCCTCTCAGGATCTGCAATCTCATTGAGAACATCCCCATCCCAAAAAATTCCAAGTCCTATGATCGCTCTGCGTAATAAGCATTCAAGTTCAGGTCGGTTCACAATCAAATCAGCCTATCACCTCCTGTTTCCTCCTCATGACTTCTTTTCCAGTACCTCTCTAAATTGAAAAAATTAATGGGAAATCTCCCATTCCCTTCAAATATAGAATGCTGATCTGGAATATCAGTCACTCCCGTCCTTCCTGTCACCTCCAAACTTGCGGAAAAAATCGCCAATTTTGATCCAATCTGAACTAGATGCAGAGGGGAAAATAAATCCCATCTGTTAGGATTACCCCTCCTCTGCTACAATATGGTTAGTATTGAATTCCAACCCTCCTCCTAAAACTCTTTCTCTAGTTAGCTTTTTTTTAATTCGAAGCCTCAATCTTCAACAGGAAAATTCCTGGCAGATAATTTACAGGGCAGCTATATACATATCTGAAGGGCAAGAAACAGGGCTGTTTTCAAACAGAACATGCAACATATGTCGCTTATATAGCAGCTTGTAATCGTGATGTGCAGGGGAAAGGAAAGGAAATCATGATTCGCAAACTTGGATACTTCCGCCAGCAGGCTTTGCAAAAGCTCAACACTGATGGTTTTTAGATTGGACCGGATAAGGCAAGTGGAGGTGGGGTTATTAGAAGGGAAGATTGAAGTTGGTTCATAGGTTTCTCAACCAAGATAAAGGCGAAATCTTCGGCGGAAGCAGAGGTCAAAGTGATTAGGGATGGTTTGGAGCTGGCTGAAGAATTCAATGTCCAAAACTTGGTGGTGGAAACAGACACAGAGGCAATCAAAGCAAGCTTAAAAAAGTGGAGGAAAACACGTATCATGAGCTTGGCACAATAATCGAGCAGGTGGCTGCTGAATTCAGTACCAATCCAGAGAAGAAAATCTCACACGTCAAGAGGGAAGCGAACATTGTGGCCCATAACCTTGCAAAGGTGGGCCTCAACATGAAGGAAAACAAAGAGCTTTATCCCACTACTCTGGACTGTGCCCAAGATGCAATGGAGGTAGATCTCAGAGGTGTTACCCTCTACGAAAAGCCTTAGACATTATGCACCCCTTGTTCTGGGCTGGTTTGCCTTTTGTGCCGATATAGCGGCATTTTGTGGTACTTTGGACTTTGGAGCCTAATTGAATCTCAATCACTTGTGGGCTTTATGGCTTTAGGATGTATGGATATTTTTAATTAATATATAATGTCTCGCTTTCACCCCCTCAAAAAAAACTATAAGCCACAACAAATATCACAACCATGGATATTTAGCATAAGTATATTTCAATGAAAAAAATAAAATAAAAAGTTAAAAAGAACTTTATTCTCTAGTTTTTGTGGCAGTCGAAGTTGCAAGTAATTAAAGCATTGAAACTAATTATAAGGAACATAAGTTACCTAGTAGAAGACACTTGCAAATAGAGGGGGGAGAGAACAGTCAAAGAGTGGTTGAGTACTTAAAGCAAACAATAAATTACAAAAACAAACGAGCCTAAGAGCTACAATGAAGTGTAAGTTAACCGAGACTCATCTAGACTTTAATAGGATTGCCTGCTAAAATGGAAAAAAAGAAAAGAAAAATCAAGTCAAATGTTGGAAAATAATGAAAAAGAAAAACCCTTAACTATAGGAAGGTTCTTCCCTTATCACAACACCCTCCAAATTTATATTTCTTAAACTTATAAATAAATAAAAGAAGTCATTTGACAAAAGAGAGTATTATCCAACAAATTGACATGCTGAGAATTTACATAAAACTAATGCAATATACTAGCCCTATTTCAAATATTCAATGCTATTATACAGGCTCCTAGCTATAAGCTACATTCTATGGCATATCTAAGCGGCAACCTTTCTAAAATTTCAGCAGGCGTCTCAGGAACTAGATGATCATACAAATATTAATCACTTCAAAAAATTTGGACATGTATCATGAGAGTGACTAACATAAGGAAGCATACAAATGTCTTTTTTATGATTTCTGAGTTTATAATAACCAAAAAACATTTCAGAAGATTCAACATAAGCAGGATAACAACAGTAGTCCATAGTAGAAGACCAAGATCAAAGCCATACCTTTGGCACGGGGAGCAATGTTACGTCGATGCCTAACAGTGAATCCTGTTTTTGAAATCTTTATAATTATTGGCTGGCTATCGACAGGATGATTTCCCTGGGAGAGATTTCCACAGATAAATAAGTTCAAGGAGCTTTGAAACAACAAAGAAGTCTAAGTGGATGTAAAAACAAAATGCAAAAAAGAAGCAAATGAATAGAGTGATACCAGTGTGATAGGGTAGCGAAGCAAATTAATAGCATCTTCCAGCGTAATTGACTTCACATCCTTGCCCTGAAAAGGATACCAAATTAGACTCAGTTTAAGAATTATTTCTTTGTTTCCCCAGGAATACAAATCCACAAACTATAGCATTCAAAAGGCTCTATATACAATTATTATGCATAGTAAGAAATCAAGGAATTGCAAACACAATAGATGATTTTTTAAAAAAAATTACAGCGAAGAGCACCGATTCTCCTCCATTCCAAAAGCAAAAAACAGAGCAAACCCTAGCACTCAGTATGTGAATAACGCACTAAAATAGCATATATTCAAACTGATTTAGAACGTACAATTCTCAAAAGCTTCTTCAGTTTGAATTTAGTTTATGATGCTCTAAGAGACTATAATAGGACACAGGTGGCAAATTCTATAACCACAAATCACAAATGTACAAAAACCCAGAAACGTCAAAAAGTTAACAAGTCATCTCACAAGGAAAGATGTAAGCACTGCAAATTCGCAATAACATAATAAACCCAATGGAGCATACAGTTGCCTAAGACTGGAATTGAGTGTCCACTCATCAATACAGTTGGAAAATTGGAGATGATTAGAAGATTCCTCAAGGACATAGTCTCTTCTTGAACAGCATAGTTCTACCTCCCACAATCAAACAGGTAAAGGATGGATAATGACTTCTATTCTGCTTCATCCTTTAGGTACTTTGTTGCATTTGTTAATTCTTATAACATTTAAGCACTAGAGTTATAGGGCTTTGGAGCAAAAATTTGAAGTAATGTTCACAAGATCCTAAAACTTCGCAGTAAAAGAAAGTCATCCTAATTCAATGTGCCGAAATTTTTTATGAGGCGGGCATGATCTAAAAGCCTTATCTATATAACTGAGTATATGGGGGGAATAATGAACGGAACTTGAATAGCAAAGAAAGGGCTGATAGTATCATAGTAATTAAAGTGTTGGCCGATGAACAATGTACCAACCAATACGCATCAGTTTTTCAGCTTGCGGAACTGATATTCCCGTAGTTGCATATGAGCGGGTACTACCAAAACTGAGCTGCCTGCTACAGCCAATACAAATATAATGCCATGTCAGCAGACACACACGACATGCAGAACGTATGCTTCTGTGATTTGTGACCGCAACCCCCTTTGATACCCTACTCTAAATAAACTTTTCAGTGCCAGGAAAACTTTGAACTACAATGAAACAAGTGAGCCTCTGAAGTTCCATTGTGAGCAGTTATACCTGCAAAACCTGTGACAGGGCCAGACAGGATTCCCCCTCCCCCAAAAAAAAAAATTTCACACTTTGATAAAGCTCGGGATCTGTAGGATGACAGTAAATGAAGTACGGCATCAAGCTTCGTAGTGGTAAGTTATGAGCAAGAGAATGATTTGTACATAATTCTCTCCATTTATCAAATCTGAAGCAGAGGCCAAACTCCGGAATTGTTGTCGAAGATGAAACGAACCATCCAAGCTAACTGCCCAGAAGTTTATCTGGGGCTCACAAAAGCCACTACTGTACATCAAGATAGAGTATATAGATTGCCATGAAATGAATATAATAGATCATTTTGATACAGGAACAGTAACATTCAACTGATCAAGGAAGAGCTCAAAAAACTAATTGGGTCAATATTCATAAGTATCACATTTATTATCTTTCCAAAATTGACTCTCTATTGATTCACTTCTTTCAGCATTTTCGAACGTCTTCTCTCCTTTCACCTAAAACGGACCTCTATAAATATATTAGCATAGTAAGGGAACTAAGTGAACACAGAAGACAAAAAAAATCTCACTTGAAGCCCTATGAGGGGTAAAACGGATTGTCAATGATAAAGTCTCTTTTAGTAACATAGAAATCCTGACTCTTTTGAGTTTATTTGCATGTTTAGTTCAAGTAATATAACGGAAAGGGAATCGAATCAAATAGAGGGGAGGAATGGTAACAAATATTGTTACCTTTATTCACCTCGGGAAAAAAAATTGTTACCTTCATTGGATGTTTGGGTTTGCTAGGGAAAAGGAGCACTTAAAAGTGTGAGATTGAGGAGGACAGCGTAATGTGTTGACATAGGATTGAGGAGGCCAGGAGGGTAATAACTAGTACCAAATAGTTAACGGTTTGGAAACAAAACCTTTACCTCATCCCTAATACCAAACATGTTTGGAAATGATTTCGTGTTTTTGTTTCCAACACTTAAGTCTTGTAACAAACATGCTCTCAATGTAAATATACATGTTTTATATATGTGCCCACCCCGTTTCAGAGTCCTCATCTCACAAGAGATAATATGAGTAACACAAAGTTGTATACCACATAAAATAGATTAAATGAACTAACCTGAGAAATAGATGCTCGTTTGGGCAAATATCCTTTCCTATCTTCACCAAGCTGCACATAAGACCCATAAGGACCACCCTTCAAAAGGACCTGTAAGGCAATACCATAGTCAAAACTAAATTAAAATTCATCAACACTTCAAAAACAACAAAAGCAGTCCCATGTACACTAATGATAAATTGACTATGACCAAAAGTTCTCATTACCTTCTCGCCAGAAACGGGATGTATACCCAGCAACTTTGGCTCTTCCACCGAAGTGTTGTTCTGAGGAGCATCATCTTCTTCCTCTTCCCCATATAATGTCTTAGCAATAAACCTATCACCAAGACAAATGGCAGTATTCTTCAGGAAACCAATACATGCAACTGTTTCAGTAAGGTTTTCCTCGGATATAGCTATTAACTTTATCATCAAAAACTAAAAGAAATAACAGCTTATAGCACTTCAACGTTCTTATCAAGACCAAAAATGAGTTGATACTGTCATTTCATATCAGCAAAACATGTCATCAACTGCACCAGTGTTCACTTTACAACATAAAAGTTCTGAGCACTTAACTTGGTGATACAAGTAAAGGTATCATAAGCATCATCCTACAAATCTTAAGCTCACTGACTACTTCTGAAACACAAAATTTTCCTCTTTTATTATGATATAAAAGCTGGAAAAAAGGGAGGGATTTTGACCCAGGGCTGGACAATAGTGACTGATCTACTAAGAGGTTTTGTAGGTCACACCACAAACAAATTCGTTAAAGTGGTATCACTTTGCTATTATTGTTCACGAAGAGCAATTATTATTAAAATAACATGACCTCCAAAATCAGGTATGAACAAATCGATAAAAATAGTTTTAGCAACTAGTCGCCCATGCAATTTTTTCAGTTCTTGTGAAATCCTGAAGGAGACGAACAACCTTTCCTAATAGACTTTAAGCATTTTACTTGAAGCAGGCTATATAGATCCTCCATTCAGGGATATGGCAGACTTAATAAGAAAAGAAAAGGTTCAGATGACTGAACACTAAATTAACCCCTTCAGATTTCTATGAGCCTTGATCCCATAGGCACATGCGTAAGTCTTCACAAGAGCGAAAGTAAGACTTTCCACTCTATGTCCCTTAAGGTTTTTGAAAAGTTACAATAACCTCGAGCAAATGTGGCTCTGAAGGGAACAATGTCTAGTAGATGTGTCATTACAGAGACAACATCAGAAAAACTTTTGCAAAGGACTACTGAAAGAAGTCAAAAAATATAGCTGAACAAAAGAACAAATCGACCTAATGAAGTTACAACCACACTTAAGGCTGCGTGGACCTAAGAACTGATTAGATGTGTAAGCTTACTTGCACTTGGGATGTTGATCACAACCTATAAAATACCCTGCACCATATCTGCTCACTTTGAAGATTAAAGTGCCCTCCAAACAACTGGGGCATGTTCGATTCTCTTCAGGAAGCGAGGAAAAAAGGAAGTTTCCATAAGTTCTCTCCAGCATCTTCTCCACTTGATGAATGTGAACTTTGCCAGCACGCTCACAGTAAGTACTGAACCTACCCCAGTAATCCTTAAGGAGCCCTTTCCATTCAGTCGACCCAGCAGAAACATTGTCAAGCTCAGTTTCCATGTCAGCAGTAAAACTATAATCTGTCACCTCGTTGAAATAGTGAGAGAGAAAGGCTGAGACCATACGGCCACGGAACTCAGGGTTCAATACTCGACTTTTGGCTGTAACATATTTCCTGTCTTGTAGAACTCTAAGTATGCTTGCGTATGTTGAAGGTCTTCCAATTCCAAGCTCCTCCATCTTCTTCACCAATGACGGCTCAGAGTACCGTGGTGGAGGCTGAGTATAGTGTTGATTTGATTCCACATTTCCTAGACACAAACGATCTCCTTGTTTTAAATTACTAAGGATCTTGTAAAGCTCATCACGATCAGTGGATTCACTGTCACTGTCACTGTCTCTAATGGCCTGAGTTTCCACATCTTCATAGACTGACCTGTACCCGGGAAACTCAACTGCATTGCCAGCAGCTCGAAAGGAAATGGATGCACCATCATTTCCTATATCAAGTTGTACCAGATCAACTATAGCAGCTTCCATCTGACAGGCCATTGTACGAGCCCAAATCAAAGTGTACAGCTTCAAGCAATCTTCATCAAGAACTCTAACAAGCATCGATGGTAGTCTTCGTATATCTGTGGGTCTAATGGCTTCATGTGCCTCTTGAGAATTCTTCACCTTTTTAAAAAATTTACGTGGACTACTTGCAGCAAAATCTAAACCATAGCGCTCTCCAACCAAGGAACATATTTGCTTTACAGCTTCATCAGATATGTGTAAACCATCAGTTCTCATGTATGTTATCAATCCAGCCGCCCTGCCATCTGCAAACTCAATTCCCTCATACAACTTTTGCGCCAGCCTCATTGTATAGGAAGCAGAATAATTTAACTTGTTAGCAGCATCTTGTTGAAGGGTCGATGTTATATAGGGAGTGGGAGGGTTTCTCTTTAATTTGGTTCTCTTAGCAGTAATGACCTTGAAATTTGATGAATTCACAATACGTTCAATACTCTTTGCCTCTGTCTCTGAGCCAATGGAAAACTGATTCAACTTTTTAGAATCAAAATGAGTCAAACACGACCGAAGAGAAGATTTGCTTGCTGATGATGCCACATTTGAGGCATTGAATGTGGCTTCCACACTCCAATACTCCTGTGATTTGAATTCCTCGATTTCTAATTCTCTGTCGCATATAAGAGAAAGAGCAGCTGATTGTACTCGTCCAGCAGATTGACAACCAGGTAGCTTTCTCCAAAGCAGAGGAGAAATGTTGAATCCAATCAAATAATCAAGTGCACGACGAGCAAGATAAGCATGAACCAAGTTAACGTCAATATCTCTTGGAGTCTGCAAAGCATTTTTTATGGCTGATTCTGTTATTTCTTGAAAAACAACCCGGGAAATAGTTATATCTTCACGCAAAGCATTCTGTTGCTGCAACATCTCAAAGATATGCCATGCAATAGCCTCTCCTTCTCGATCAGGATCTGATGCAAGAATGAGATTATCTGCTCTGAAACAGAGTAAAACAAAATGAGCACAACAGCTAGCAATTGACCTAACAAATGCTTATTCATATAAGAAACTCGGAATTTAGTTATAAACTCAAATGTAACGATTTGATGACAGAACTAGAAGAGAGAGAGCACATAGGAATTTTATGGCTTTGCAATAAAACAGCAAAATGCTATAATGTAGAAGCCTATAACAAACAGATTTGTCAAAGAAGAAAACAAATTATATAACTTAATTATCCATTGCAGAATCATTAACACCTCATAAGACAGATGTCAAAAAGGACAAGAGCATACCCACTAATTGCAACTTTCATACTCTTGAGATGAGTCCAAGCAGCAGAGGGAACTTCCCATACCATACTAAAGTCATCATCAGGACGTACAGAACCTGACCTAGCAGCCAAGTCCCTAACATGACCATAACTAGGTAGAACTTCATACATGTCACCAAGATAATGCTGAATAACCTTTGCCTTAGTGACGGACTCCACCACCAAAACAGATTTCCCTGTAGGAGGATACAATGGCTTTAATTTGATGGACTTGATCCCATTAACAGTTGTGGGTTTTGCTTTCTGAGGTGCTTTTTAGTAGAAGGTGCCTCCTTCACCACCTTCTCAGGTTCGTGTAGGACACTATTGATTTTCTCCTCTGAGTCACCTTCTGCCAGAGGTTTCCCCTTCTTTCTAGACTTTAAAGCTTTTTTCTTAGGCACAGCTGGAGGTGAGACAGATAGGTCAGCTTCTTCCTTAGTGATATCCACAGTTGAGCTATTCTGATAAACTACAGTGTCAGTCAAAAAGATTGGCCTGGCCAACAACTATATGTCTCAGTGAAGAAAACAAAGAATGCTTACCTCAGCAGCCTGTGGGGACAAGCCATGTGGTTTTTTAACTCTTCTAGAAACTTTTGAGGGAACAATATCCAGAGAAGACAGTGTATCAGAGGGCTCGTCCTTCTTTTTCTTGCTTCTTGATCTCTGCTTCTGTTTTGTTTCAGTCTTTGACGCTTCTTTACTGTCAACAGAACTTGGAGCGGAGAGAGACTGTGCAGAGGTCGCTTCTTTTTGCCCATCTATTGCCAGCACTTCGATAGAATTTACAGTATTGACATTTTTACTGGCAGATACTCGACGATCAGGAATACTCCTTCTGACCATCTGACTAGGAAAAATATTGTTACCTTCACTCCCTTGAGTGGCAAATGCCTTTACTCGCTTTCGATGAATATTGACAAACGTAGATTTTGGTAAACTCCTACCACCTTTTCCATCTTTTATGAACATAGATTCACAATTGCTTGTACTACTAAGACCTAATTCTGGCATTGCTTTTGTGGAAAGCATCCGTTTAGCAAAAACCATATAAGTAGCTCTGACACTCTTACATGAGATCCTAAGACTTGAAGTAGAGGTCATGGGATGACTTGCAAACCCAATTATTGGCAGAAAGCAAATGCTGCTTCCTTTCCTTGACTCATCAACAAGTTCTCCGAAATTGTTAGACCCCAGGCCACACTTAATAGACTTTGACTGCTGAGCCATCATCTTACAGGCTCCTCTAACCTTTCTAAACTGTATCAGTGATCGTTTAGTATATCTATCACAAACACTGATGGACTTGCATGGAAAATAGGCAGCTGCACAACTCCGTAACGTGCTATATCGTGTCTGCAAGAAATGAGTCCATGGAAACCACAAGATCAACCAACATAATTATGAAGGAGTCGACAAATTATGAATGATGTCATAAAAGAAGTATTATAAGTTGCAGCACTGTATGCATTATACCTTCTACTTTCATAAAGTATTTTAGCATGCCTGAAAAGAGTTGTCACATTATAGAGGAACATGCGTATACTCCTTACCATAAACCATGTGGATGAATGAGGGAAAGAACTTGCGAGGGACATAACTATCACAAACTAAGGTTATTTAAGTAAGATGATATTAAATGCTTATATGATAGATTGGGACTTGACAAGATGTAACAACATTTTTCTGACATGAGTAATAAGCAAATCCTTTGTAACTCCAGATTCTTTAATGCACACCACAGCCCACTGCCTTCCAGAAAAAATAGCATAATTTATACATATAATTATATGAATGATAAATATTCATTCTGATGTTTCACATTAAGGTGGGAAAACTTGCATCAAGATAAGAGAAGGAGCAAGGAGACAAAGAAGCCTATTGACTCCACACAACTACCCAGTCATCTTAAACGTCCACTTCGCACTTCCCAGTTCCCACAAACTCTTCCAATAGAAGTATAAGAAACAAAAGACACTAAGAGAAGCAGAAGCTGGTTCCGGATGATGGAAATGACATCATGCTTTCCATCAATGACTAAGGCTCTGTTTGGTTGGACGAAGAACATTTTCCAAGGGAAAACACAATTGTCGATAACTTTTCCATAGTTTGGTTCCTTGCATCAAAAGTCATAGAGAAAGGGAAGTATGGAAATGAAAAGGAGAGTATGGATAGGAGGAAGATGAATAATATGGATGAAAATGTGACATTCCTTCCTTTAAAAGAAAGAAAATGTAATCCACCCTTGCCAGTTCTATTTTCCACCATTTACAAACCAAACATAAGAAAACGGGAAAACCACTTAATCCGGAAAATGTTTTCCACCCAACCAAACATTCTCTAAATAGTAAATCAATACAAGAACAAACCACGATATTAATATGTCTTACTGATACAATCAGCTCTCTAATAGTATATTCTACACTTCAAACATCTTATCCATATGACACATGAGTAATTTCCTCTTCCATGAAAGTAAAAAGTAAAACAAAACATATCATCCAACTAAGTAATTCCCCAATTAAGAACAACTCTCCACCCAACAAAAAAAAGACACATATCATCCAAAAGAAAGCAAAACCCTTTAACTGTCTTTAATCCTAAAATTCAATTCCCATTAAACTTCATCAACACATATTTAACAAGATTAACACAGTTTATCAATATTAACCCCGAAATCCAAAAACCTTGCATTACACTAACACATTAAATAAGAGTATAAGACTTAATTCTTCAATCAAAAACAAATTGAAGCACTACATTCATACCCCAAAATCTAGAATCACTGCAATTTAATTAACAAATCAAATTAACAGAGTAACATTAATCTAGGTAATTAATTAAGATAAGCCCAGTAAAAAAAAAGGAAGATTTACCTTAGCGAGGAAAGAGGGGGTAGAAGACCCAAAAATGGAGGCAGCAGGATTAGTAGAAGTGGCCATTAAACTCCAATGAAGGCGGTTTAACACCATTACAATCGATTAAATTAAGTTGAAAGATTGTAACTTTATTTAGAGAATGAAAGATTCAGCATTGCAAAATGTTGTTTTTGGAGAAAAAAATGGTGTTTGACGGGTAGAAAGAGGCTACCGCATACACAGGACTGGAGTAGGAGAGAGAGAGAGAGAGAAAAGAGAGATGTTTGAAGGGTTCAGGGTTTTAGGATCAACGAAAATAAAAATCTACTACAAGAACAAGACTACAAGCCTTTCATTTCTTGGTTAGTTAGTGCCTGAAAAAACAAATCATTTTTCATAATTTTGTAAATGTAAAAAAATATTCTAGAGTTAATTTTTTATAATTATTGAATAAAAATGGTGTGAGGAAAAAAACTTATAAAACACCTTTTTTTTTGTTAAAAATGAATTATTTAATTAGTACTACATATTTTTAGTAAATAAAAAAGTGTGGGACTATCTTTTATAAGAACACTCACATTGTAAGGCAAACACATATTTTCTCTCATATTTTCTCCGTCCTCCAACTCATTATCTCTTTGACTCTTTAATAAGCTTTCACTTTCGGTTGTCATTAATTCGGCTTTTATTATTTTAGAGGCTATGATGGTAGAAAAATTATCTCTCCTACCATTTGCTCTACCCTACCATTTTTTATCTCCCTCTTATCCAAATATGAAATAATTCTTCGTTGCTAGCCCCCTTCCCACACCTATGTGGCATCCCCTAGTTGTTTTTACACAAATTATTATAATCGGTGGTCCAATTTTATTATAAAATTAGACAAACTCAAGCCTACATTATCCTAAGAAGCCCAATTCATCTCACTCTAACCCAACAATATCCTTAAACATCTCGCAACCTAGTCGTTCCTTATGTTCCCCTTCCTTTGTTTATCTTTGAATCTCAAACTAAAACATAAAATTTTTTAAAAATAAACCAGTAGTCTTACCAAACGGATTAAACTAGTCACTAAATTGATTAAAGAATGTGATTATTGAATGAACTAAACCGGTCACAAAACAGATTAAACTAGTCAGTATATTTAGAAAGGTGGTTCGTTCTATTCAAAATATTAGGTTTGGGTCATTGCCTAATTTAAAATTAAAAGTAAACGGTCTCTTACAAGACTTACTAGAAAGGTGTCTAGCTTTCTAAGTACCCCTATATTGGGGTACCTCTAAGCATTTCAAAGCAAGTGAAAATGGAAAGTGAAATGGACAAACAACTTCCCCTGCAATACAGATGGTGCAACAATTTGGTGGCCAAAAGAAGGAAGTATGTTTGCATAACCGTTACGGGCAACAGTTGCCCATAACCAGGACATTTTAGTAATAAAATGCAAAAGCAATTGAACCCTATCTCTGTCTCTCCAGGTCCCTTCTCTCTATCTCTCTTGCTCATGATATACGCCATTTTTGGAAATAAAAAAAAAAACTAATTTTGTTGACCCTATTTTACTGAATTTTTTTTAACAAAACTCTAGAGTAACATAATATAACATTCACTTGATATGATAAGATGCAGCCAAGATATGATATACTCCCTCCGTTTTTTATTGTTACACTTACACTTTTCACGCATGCCAATGCAAAACTTTGAGAATATATATCTCTAGTTTTGTATTTGTAAAAATTATAAAATATACATATTAATAAAATACATACTAAAATGTACTCCCTCTGTTTTTTTTTATCTTTATCACTTGGAATCTTGACACTATTCATACATGGAGAGAATCTTCTCCATTTTTTGCAATTTATATTAAAAAATATTGTCATGTGGGGTCTTGTTTGATTCGTCTCAATTAGTACTTTATTAATATTAAATCGTTATAATTTTTACTAATATATAATGAAAGATATTTAAGTTTAAAGAAGTGCATTGGGAGATGCGCACGGGAAAGTGAGAAGGATAAAAAAACAAAGGGGAGTATCCGACAAGATTCCATATGACTATGTGTTTGTTCACGTATAAATCACAAACGGAGGGTCAAAGTGCAATTTGTGAATAGTGGAAAATGTCAAAGTGTAACAATTAAAAAGAAACGGAGGTAGTATTAGTCAATTGATATGATAAGATGGTGTCAAGATATGATATACTAGTCATCTAATATATCAACTAGATTTCAAGTAACAAACTCCAAATAAAAATATATTAAAAAAAATTTATTATAATTTATAATTTCTTAATACTCTAGAGTTTTATTTTTAAAAAATTTAGTAAAATAAGTTCAGCAAAATTAGCTAGTTTTTTTTTTCAAAAATGGCGTATATCAACAAGAGAAAGAGAGAAGGGACCCAGAGAGAGAAAAAAGGGACCCAAAGAGAGAGAAGGGACTTTGAGAGAGATAGAGGGAACCTGTAGACACATAATCGTGTCTCCCCATTTAAGGATCCGATGATGAAACATACCGTGGTCTTAATTGGTCCGACCAAGGGCGAAGCGATCGAAAAGCCATTCAAAACCATTTCGAAAAGTGTTAAAGTCCTATTTTAAAGCCCAATTAATTATTCATGATAATTAATTGTATTTTGAGCCCAATTCTTTGAAAAGCCCAATTAATTGATAATTAATTGATTTATTTTAATAAATAAATATTTTCAAAAGATATTTTTTATAAGTTAAAATCAGATTTTATCCCGTAAAATCAGATTTTTGGAGTTAAAAGATAAAAGAAAATCTTTAAAACGCGTTTATATAAAAAAACTATCAAAAACAAGGCGGTGCGCACGTGTGCTGAGCGCACGTGTCCTGCCACGTGGATTTCCACGTAAGCTGCGCCAAGCGCACAGGCTGTGCTAAGCGCAACAGAACTGCCACGTAGACTTCTGTTTCATGTAGAGTCCTGCGTCAAGCGCAGTTCTCTGCTTGAGACGCGAAATTTCTTTCTTATCTTTTTCAAAAGCGCGTACCACGTGTACGCTTTTTACTGGTCATGCCGCGTCATGCGCTTGCCACGTCAGCTGCGTCTGGCGCAGCCAGCGCGTGAGGCGCAGTGTCGTTTTCCCTATAAATAGGCCTGATTTCCGAACAAATTGAAGAACGGATTTTTCACATTAACACACTTCGAACTCGACGAATACTTTACGAACCTCTCTACGGACTACAAAATCTCCCTACAAAACTCATACTTTCAAACACAAAATACATTCAATCTACATACTTTCAGACATTCAGATTTTCAGGCTTCACGATTGCTCGTCCCGAATGTTGTCAATCTCACAGACCCAAGCCACGGTATAATCCTGAGGGTCCTTAAATAAATTATTTTTATATTGAAGTTACTAACAATTTTCTTTCCTAATGTAGATCTTTAATGTGAAATCGTTATACTGTATATTCTAACCTCTTTTCTATACTTTATTTTATGTTCATATTATTCTTGCCTTTGTATATTATACTTGCCTGGTTATTATATGCCAATTATATGATTGTCCTGCTTTATTGCTTTTATCACCCACATGTTAATTTTGCTAATCAAAGACCTAAATAAATGTTCTAACATTAATCAGCTTAATTTGGACAACCTATTAGGTTCCCTGTAATATTGATTGCCTAATAACATGTCACTAAAAATTAGTCTTTTTATGTGTTTCCTGAACCAATTTAGACTAATTATTTTTAGGGTGCTTAAAACATTATTTGATTATTCTTTGGCATAAAATCTGTTATGAATCGATATTTAGTAGAGGCCAACTTTGGGCGAATGTGGTTCATTATGACTATATTCGTACTCTCACCCCCGAACTCAATCTTTGGTTCACTTTGACCATCTATGGAGTCATGACGGGAAATCTACATTGGATAATTTGTCCCTATGATTTTCCTATATCCAATTAGGTTTATAATTCTTCCTAAAAAGAATTGTTGGCGACTTCTTTCAAAACAATTTTCAATAAAACCTTAACAGTGGGGTAGTCAAATCTAATACGCGCTCACACCGCGTAGGCCAAATAAAAGCACGCCTACAATTTGGCGACTTCACTGGGGAGGATTTAAAAAAAAAAAATTTAAATGAGTGGGTGAAACTTGAAAAATACGATTCATTCTTACTTTTATGCCTTAGAATAATATACAGTTTTGCATATGCATGGCTATTGTTCAGCCACCATAAGGACAATCTACCTTGCCTCATTAATACATGTTTAATGTGTGAGGTCACCCCCGGGGAGTTTGCGCTTTGTCCTTCCAAAAAGCTTCCTGAGCGATAGTGTTGGATCTTAATCATAAGCAAATCTACCCAACCATGGCATTGTTCTCTTGTTCCTGACTTGAGACTGGAGTGTGTCTTACACGTGGCCACCTCTTTAAGCAGGGGTACGAAGCGTGGGATCAATCTCTTAGTCATGGACCCTTTTCAGACTGAACCTAAACCTGACCAATAGTTTCAAACATAGAACTTGACTTAAGGTTGGAACTTTTGCATCTATGTTATATGACATTTGCCTGTGATTGTAATTTTTGCCTGTTATTATTCTGTCAAATTGTCATTCTTATGCGTCGTTCCTAAAACCGCGTTTAAAAACAAGAAAAATTCATCAATCGGCCAATTCGTTGCTTAAATCCCCGAAAAACGTGTCGGGGAGTAGTGCGCCAAGCGCATTAAGTTGCGCCTGGCGCACCATTCCCGCGCCAGACGCACGGCTGTGCGCCACGCGCAGCAATGCTGCGCGGCACGCAGTCTGTGCATCGCACACTTTTCGTCAATTTAGCCGTCGTAATTGCCGATCCTATGTTCAGTCCTATGTTTGGCTATCTGCATCCGCGTAATACATGGTCATGCTAAGGGTCTCACCTAATTAAAAAAGGGTCTTTTCATGCAAGGTCGAATCTATCCTAAAAAGTACACCTAAAATGGTCATTATAGAGTTAGAGTTGTCATGCATGTCTACCTCTTTCCATTTCATCCCTGCTATCCCTGTCAATCTTACCTTACCATATTCAACAATTTCAAAACTTACATTTTTCAAAATCAATCCTACACCATATTCTATTCTACCTTTTTCAAAAATATTTACTAATCATCATCATCATACCATAATATTTCAAAAAAAAAAAAGACATTTTTCAAAATTAATCCATCATCTTTTCCTAACAAAAGATAAAACAAAGGGGTTCCGTCCAAAAACGAATTTCAAAAATTCTAAGCCTATTCTAAACACCTTCAATTCAATCCAATCCAATCCGATCCAATCCGATCCAATCCAATTAATCCAATTCACTTGCATTCATTCTAGGCCCATATGCATTAGAGTCCACTTTGCATTCATTTAAGCCCATGTGCATTTCAGTCTATACATTCACTAGTATTGAGTCGGTCTTAGGCCCATATAAGTCTAGTTCATTTCAAAATCTAGGCCCATCTGCATCTTTATGTGAAGTCTAGTCCAAGTATATCCTTAATCAATTCCAATCTAAGTCTAAGTCTAGTCCAATCCAATTCTTAGATCCATTTAGGCCCAATTCATTCCCTAGGTCTAGTTTGTATTATATGCAAACCCTAGTCAGTCTTCGGACTATAAAGTACGCCTACAGGACCAGTTATGGGTAACTGCTACCCATAACGGTTATCGTCGGATTCCAACCAATTGACTAAAATTATCGTCGTTGAAGTTTGTTTTCCCTTCTCTCTTTATTTTCCCTCCCTTTCAAAAAACTACCTTTTATAATCAATTTTTTTAAAAAAAACTACCTTTTACAAATTTTTCTTTCAAAAAACTACCTTATATAACAAATTCCTTTCAATATACTATCATTTTACGTTTATATTTAGTACTAATCGATAAATGGCAATCGCCGAATGTGTTGCTGTCGGTGGGGTAGCGAGAAAAGAGTAAAAAGAAACGAGAGGGGAAGAAAGAAAAGCAATTTATAGTGACTCAATTATTAGTGATTAAACTCCATTAATGGTAAAATGGTACTCCCTCCGTTTATTTTTGTTCTCCCGGTTTAGAATCTTGACACTATTCACAATATAATTGGAGAGAATCTTCTAAATTATTTTCAACATATGATAAAAAATATAGTCATGGGGGTCTTGTTTGATTCGTCTCAATGAATACTTTATTAATATTTAATCATTATAATTTTTACTAATAGACAATTAAAGATATTTAAAGTCAAAGACGTGCATTGGCAGACGTAAAAGTCAAAATAGGAAGAACAAAAATAAACAAAGGGAGTAGTATATTTAAAGAAATATGTTATTATAAGTTAGTTTTTTGAAAGAAAAATTTTAAAAGGTAGTTTTTTTTAAAAAGTTAATTATAAAAGGTTATTTTTTTTAAAAAGTTAATTATAAAAGGTAGTTTTATGAAATTTTTCCTTTTTTTATTTTTCTTTTGCAATTGAGACAAGAATATATGCATTATTATTAATTTCATGTTGTTGTCTCAACGATAGATTTTGCTTCATTTTTTCATTTTTTATCATTTCTCGTTTTCATTCATTATAGGTTAACTTGATCGGTCTATTTCCATAGAAATTTTAATTTTAAATAATTTAATAAATTTTTGAGTATCAAATTATAATTTAGTGATTTTTATGTGATGATGTTTTTTAAAAGGGCATGGCCTAACTGCCTGGAGGTATTATCGTTTCTTTTTTTTTTGCACACTCTCTCCTAAACTATCACCTTCTCAATTCTCATAATTTACAACTCATTTTATGTTTTTTTTGTTTTATATTTTGGGAAATAGTCGTTGTGTCTTGTGTGTAAGGGTGTGCATTGGTCCAAGACCATGACCAGAATCTGGAAATTCATTGGACCGGGACCGGAATTTTTCCAGTCCGGTGTGGATCGGAATCTGCATTTTATTTAAAAAATAGATAAATATATTTAGATTTAAACATATATATAAATTTAATAATTATAACAACAATAATCCAAAATGCAATAAAGAGTAGGTTTTTAGCTTTCTAATTTTTAAATTTTTTAACCTTAAAACTTTTTTGTACTAAAATAACAGAGTTATGGCCCACCGGTTCAAACCATAATTTTCCAGGTTTGGACTGGACTTGACCAGAAATCCAGAATCGTGTTTTTATGTGGATTGAGAATCGGATCGAAATCTTCGATCTGGTCCGGTCCAAATTCTGGTCTGACCCTGATCTTTGCACAACCCTAGTTGTGTGTAGTTTTTAGAGGTGATCAAAACGCAGGCCTGGCTCGGGTCGAGCCGACACCATTTAAAATCGGGTCGCACAACTTAGACTAAAAAGTAATTTTTGGTTTGCATAAATCTCGCCCCCAAACCAAAAAAGACTGGGCCCGATTGCCCAATCCAAAAAATCTGCCCAAACCCGGATATTTTTTTTAAGGTATGATACCTTTGATGAGCTCTAGTAGTTTTGTATATGTTACAACTTTTTAAAAAGGAAATTCCAAATGACAAAGTAAACAAATTTTTTTTTGAAGGCCTATTTCATTTAGATCCATTAGCCCGTTGGGCATAGGGAAACACATCCCAACTAATACGGTGTGTACCAATAATGTGCCAAACACACAAAAAGGGTTTGGTTTTTCTCGTATTAGCTCATGAAAATAAACTTAAAGGTCAATCTTGTTCTTATCCAACTCAAAACCTCATATTACCCTTAACTTAAAGGACCTTAAAGGTCAATCTCTGAAAAGGTGATGGACAAGAAAATGACATTAAATGAACCTTTATTCTCATTGACACCCCTAAAAATACAACTCGATATATATATTTTCCCCCTCAATGATAGCCATTGCAACTGTTATTTGTGACTTGAAATCTTGTGAATGACATACGGCTGATTTTGAATGCACATATCTTTCAATCTATAAATTATTTTGATGTGATTCAAATTGGAGGTGATAGCTTGTTCCAAGAGCTTTCCAACGATAGGCCATATGCCCAATTCCGCTGAGAAACGAGAAAGTTATGGTTGTTTTACGAAGAACTGCCGAGAGCATACCGCGACTCGCGGTCAGCGCGATGCGATTCCGAATCGGTTTTATGCTAGGGTTCTTTTACGCGGCGTCTATTCTAGGGTTTTTGTGCTGGGTTTCCTTATGTTATAAAAGGACTCCCTTGGTGGTCATTATTTGTAACACACACTTTTAGCCTCTAGTATTTTAGGACTACTTGTAATTATTCTCTCTGGTTTTTTTTTCTCCATCATAGTGAAGAAGCTCTCGATTCCCCCACCTGTGGACGTAGGTCTATTTTGACCGAACCACGTAAATCCTTGTGTTCTTTCTGTTTATTTTCTTTATTGTTTTTCTCATCCTTATTATTTCATTGACTTGTTCCGCATTAATCAAACTACAACATCCCGTTTCCTAACAACAACTTATGTCTTCTATACTCCAACATATGAAAACTAATACTTCCATCGTTTTTTTTCTATTGCAATAATTGAGTTTTGACACTATTCACCCACCACCCTTTTACTATCTATTGTGATTTTTACATAAGAAAAAATATAGCCATGTAGGGTCTTGTTTTTTTGAAAGACATGTAGGGTCTTGTTAGATTTGTCTCAATATATACGTTCAAAATATCAATTTTTTATAATTTCTAGGAAAAATTTCATAAAACTACCTTTTATAATCAATTTTTTTCCAAAAAAAACTATTTTTAAAAATTTTCTTTCAAAAACTACCTTATATAAGAAGTTTTTTCAATATTCTACCATTTTACCGTTAATGAGGTTTAATTACTAATAATTGAGTCACCATAAATTGCTTTCTTTCTTTCCCTTTCGTTTCTCTCCTCTGTTCTCGCTAGCTACCCCACCGAGGCATCGACAACAAACCTACTGCATTTGTCATTTATTTATTAATATTAAATATAAACATAAAATGATAGTATATTGAAATGAATTTGTTATACAAGGTAGTTTCTTGAAAGAAAATTTTTAAATTGTAGTTTTTTGAAAAAAGTTGATTATAAAAGGTAGTTTTTTTAAATTTTACCTAATTTTTATTAAGAAGTAATTAAAGATATTAATAGTTAAAGTTGTGCATTGACAAACGTGAAGACTTAATTATTGCAATAAAAAAGAACGGAGGAAGTAAGAATTTGCTATTTTGACTTATACTATAGATGCCATATGAATTTAATTCATGTAATTAATTCTTCGGTTTTTTTCACCGAGTCACCTTGTGGTTTTTCAAAATTCATGGGGTCCCTCGTTTTTTAAAAAATGCACCAGGTACCCTTACTATTTCAATAAAATGCATGAAATGCCCTTAATTACTAACGGTGTCAAGTTTATGTTTGCTTTATTTACCATTTTGCCATTGTTAACCCCTAACTTTAAATCCTTAAACCCTAAACCCTAAACCCTAATCCCCTAACCCTAAACCCTAACCCTAACCCTAACCCTCCCCCACCACCCTAGCGCCCCCCTCCCCACCACCACCCCCCCTCCCCCACCACCCTCGTTGAATTCCCCCTTCCCCACCACCCCCGTCGATTCCCCCTCCCCCACTACCCCCGTCGATTCCCCCCCCTTCCCCACCACCCCCGTCGAATTCCCCCTCCCCCACCATCCCCGTCGAATCCCCCTCCCCAACCACCCCCGTCGAAATTCCCCCCTTCCCCACCACCCCCGTCGAATTCCCCCCTTCCCCACCACCCCGTCGAATTCCCCCCACCATCCCCGTTCTTATAGGTCTCAATTTCTCTCCTCCTCCTCGCCATTGATATATCCTTGTTTTCGAAAATGATTTTGAAAACTAATTTCAAATCCGATTTCGCAAATGATTTCAAAAATTGATTTCGAAGTTGATTTCGCAAATGCTCGCCGGTCGTCGGGTTGTGGTCCGGTGTCCGGGCCGGCGGCAGTGATGCGATGGTGGGGGGTCCGGTGCGGCAGGGAGGGTGAGAGGAGGTGAGGTGGTGGATGAGCGCGGGTGGGGGCTCGCCGGGGTTGGGGAGGGGGGGAGAGGGTGCCGCCGGGGAGGGCGAGAGGGGGTGGGGGAGGGGGGCTGCGGGGTGGGGGAGGAGTGCTGCGGGGGAGGGCGAGGGGGTGGGGGAGGGTGTAACATCTCCGATATTTTAAAAGATAAATTTCTAAAATATGCTTAATTTAATGAACATTAGACAGTAGCGGAAATACTGTCTATCGGAGTATTACTTTCTAACCATAATAAAAGGTTGTCTAATTATCATAACTAAAGGTTAATTCTCCAAATATCATCCAAAGTGAGGTTATAAACCTCTTACAACCCAGGTTATCAAAATGACGAAATTCCGAATGTCATAAAGTAGAGCATGATAACAAAAGATTATAATTCCTATCTCTCACTCTAGCCCGTTAACCACCCGAATCATTAGCTTTCTTCACCGCAAAATATATATATAGGGGTCCACAGTCGGTGGGGAGCAACTAGCGATCCTCCCGGGTTAAACAAGATCAAATAAGCTAATTACAGTAATCAACATCGATTATAGTAACCACAAAGTATCATAAACATCCACAACATCGCCACTAATCATAATTCTTCGTTAAAAATAATAATATACTCAAAATAACCATTTATATCAAAATAGACTCAATTTCCAAATCCAAATAACTCTCCCAAATAATCATTCAAACACAACATCACAACAATCGGCATCGAGGGGGAGACCGAACGCAAGTGGATAGATGTACACCCGGCAAGATACAACCACCCACGGTTCCTACATGATAGAAGTATTAGGACACGCACACCCGGCTCCAAGATACGATATCCTATGTCTAAGAAATGGCCATAACTCCCAGTGCTAGTTTCAACGCACCCAGCTCAGTGCGTCGTACCCAGCTCAGTACAACCTAACACTGGACGACGACTAATATCAAAGCGGACTTACGTACCCAGCTCAGCACGTAAGTTAACTCTATGTACCCAGCTCAGCACGTAAGTTAACTCTATGTACCCAGCTCAGCACAAGAGTGACAGTTCATACCAAGGGACCCAGCTCAGCCCCATAGGATTTCTCTTCCTCAACAAAACAAACCAATGTACCCAGCTCAGTACAAAGGTAATGACTAAATAAAATATCATTTCAAAAATATCTCTATGTACCCAGCTCAGTACAATAGTAAACATCATCTCAAAACATCTCTTTGCACTCAGCTCAGTGCAAAGTAAAAATCATCTCAATACAACACTTTGTACCCAACACATTACAAAGTAAAAATCATCTCAACAACACTTTGTACCCATAAAACTAATTCAAAATTAAGATCATAACATAATTAAAGTAGTAGTAACATGAGATTTTTAACAACATCTTTAGAACAATCTCAAATCATTTTATTTAGTATAAAAATTAAAGGTTTATAATCATCACAAAAACTTGTCAAATCGACATAAAAATTGATGGAATCACCCAATTCAACTTAATATCAACTCAAATAATATTTTAATAAAAAATACATACACTTGTCAAATTGACATACAAGTTGATGGAATCACCCAATTCAACTTAATATCAACATAAACAATATTTTAATCCAAAATTCACAAACTTGTCAAATTAACATAAAAGTTGTTGGAATCACCCAATTCAACTTAATATCAACTTAAACAATATTTTAAACCAAAAATACACAACTTGTCAAATTGACATAAAAGTTGATGGAATCACCCAATCCAACTTAATATCAACTTAATCAATTATTTAATCCAAAATACACAAACTTGTCAAATTAACATAAAAGTTGTTGGAATCACCCAATTCAACTTAATATCAACTTAAACAATACTTGGTTTGAAAATATTCATTTGTAAAAGGGATACAAAAGTCATAATCAAACTCATTGTAATTTATTCATAAATTCTCAAATTACACGTAATAATAATTAAACAACAAGTTTGATTAAATTCTTTTTAGTAAAACAAACTTAATAAATTAACTAACATTAATAAACAAATCAAAATTTAGTTAAAAGTTGTTGTAATTATTCTGAAAATACATAACTAGTTTTCGGTAATTAGGTTTTCATTATACAATAATTTCGAATTTAAATCACTAAAATAAATTAATAACAATCCAAAAATAATATTAGTGATATTAGTCACGAAATACCTTAATATTAATAAAATTTTAACAAGTTCATTTTGTTTCAAAAAGATAAATTTTAAATTAATAGATTTTTGAATTAAACAATTTACTAATCAAAAAAATAATAATTTGACAAATTCATACAATAATTCAAGTAGGTTAATCACGACCATAAAATGAGGATTTAAATATAAAATGAAATATCTTAAATATTTTTCGTGAGTATAAAAATAAATTTCAAAATTTAAACATATTCTAAAACACTAAAATACTATCGGATATAATTACACAATTAACAAAATAAGTTTCCAAAATTCATATTAAATCACACCAACAAGTTAATAACATGTATGAGTTCATAAACATACTAATTATATCATTTTAACAAGATTTATACATATAAAATTAGTAAATATATATTATACACTTAAATACACATATGTAAATCGAAAATCATAATTAACGATTAAATTCACATAAATCCGAAAATTTATATATAATTCACGTAAAATTCACATAATCCATCTCAAATATTTTTATAACTATTTATACTATAATATATATTAATTAACTATAATTAACTTATTAATCAAAATTAAACTAGGATTAAAGCTAGTTACCTTAATTTCAGTGGAAAATAGAATGGAGATAATAAGAGAACACGAGCTAAGATCCTTCCTCTTCCATAAGCTCTAAACTAAATGTATCACCTTCTAAAAATATTCAAGGAAGAAAATAGGTGTTAGAATTTGGAGTAGAAATTAATAGAAGAAATTAGGAATTTAATTAAAAGCAACTTGAAAATGCAATAAATAATTTTCTAAAGCTCAAAAATTGCTAAAAATTTTTATGGAGTACGAAAATGACATAGAAAGTAAGGGAGAAGCTTACTCTTAAGTTTTAGAATGAAAATAGCTTGGGTAAAAATTATTTGCTCCAAAACTTTAAGTAAATAAGAAAAAAAATGTCAAGAAGTCAAAGTAGTTGGAGGATGGAGTAATTGGGTTGGCAATGGGATGAAAATGCTTGGAAACTTCCTCCAACATCAGAATTTACTTCCCATAAAAATTTCAAGACTTTTGGACCAACTTTAATATTTTTAAAGATTAAAACCTTAAAGTTAGTCAAATAGTCAAATAAGCTTATAAATGCCTTAGAAAATCCGAAAATGAGTTAACACTATGATAAACTGATTTTAATAAATTTGAAATGAGTTTTAAAATTTATAAATTAATTAATTAAAATTATTTTTACCAATTTCCTAATTTTTTTCTCCAAAACCGATTTTAAATTCAAATAAAATCTGAATATTGAAAATAAATTTCACAAAAATTATTTAAACCTTATGAAAATAAATCCAACATGTTTATGAAATAAAAATATAATTTTTATGAATTTTCAAATCAAGATGAAAATTTTATTGATTAAAACAGTGAAACGGTAACGAAGTTAATTAAACACTATGAAATAAACGCGAAAAATTCGGAGTGAAATTTTGAGGTGTTACAATCACTCCCCCTTAAGAAAGTTTCGTCCTCGAAACTTAGAAACAAGGCTAAGCACCTGAGGTAAACAACTCGGGATATTTTTGCTTCATTGATTCTTCAGTCTCCCAAGTGGCCTCTTCAAACTTTTGATTTCTCCAAATCACTTTTACCAACGGGACCACCTTTCTTCTCAAGACTCGGTTATGACGGTCAAGAATACGGATAGGTCGCTCTTCATAAGTCAAGTCCCGATCAACAATGATTGACTCAACGGGGATTACATGGGAAGGATCACTACGATACTTCCGCAATTGTGACACATGGAATACGTCATGAACCTTTGACGATCAGAGCGGTAAGGCCAATCGGTAGGCTACTTCCCGATCCTTTCAAGGATCTCATAGGGACCTATATATTTTGGGCTTAACTTGCCCTTCTTGCCAAACCGCATCACACCCTTCATCGGAGACACCTTCAATAGCACCTTATCCCCAACTTCAAATTCAATGGCTTTTCGACGAAGGTCGCATAAGATTTTTGTCTATCTTGAGCAACTTTCATTTTAGCTTGGATGACTTTAACTTGCTCCACGGTATCCCGAATCAAATCGGCCCTAAAACCAAAGAGTCACTAATATCGCTCCAACAAGTAGGGCTACGACATTTCCTCCCATATAGAGCCTCATATGGAGCCATTTGGATACTAGCATGATAGCTATTATTGTATGAAAACTCCACTAAGCTCAAATATTTCACCCAAGATTGCTGGAATTCTAAAGCACACGCTCGGAGCATATCCTCAAGAGTCTGGATGGTTCTCTCGATTTGCCCATTTGTGGCAGCATGAAATGCAGTACTCAACTTCAATTTCGTTCCAAATGCAGCTTGTAGTTCTGTCCACAAGCGGGAAAGGAATCTAGGATCACGATCTGACACTATATCTTTCGGAACCCCATGAAGGCGAATTATCTCCCTAGAGTACGCTTCAGCCAATTCCTCCATTGACCATGTATCCTTCATGGCAATAAAATGAGCCACTTTCGTTAAACGGTCAACTATCACCCACACGGCATTCTTTCCTCCAGAAGTCCTCGGAAGACCCATCACAAAATCCATGGAGATGGAATCCCATTTCCAGGCTGGAATAGGCAAGGGTTGCAGCAAACCACCTGGCCTCTGGTGTTCTATCTTCACCTTCTGGCATGTTAAACACCTTGCAACAAACTCGGCTATTTCCTTTTTCATATTCGGCCACCAGAAGTTCACCTTAAGATCTTTATAAAGCTTATCACCACCCGGATGCACAGAGTAGGGGGTGTTATGAGCTTCTTCCAAAATCTTTCTCTTAAGGTCTTCAAAATTAGGAACGCACCATCGACCCATGAACTTCAAACTTCCATCCGCGCATACTTCAAAACCTTTAGCTAGACCTTGCTCCCTTGCTTCTCGGATTTTCTCTAACTTTGGATCATTTTTTTGTCGACTCCTCAATTCTTGATACAACTCAGGCTCAACACTCATGGCTCCCAACAATGCAAAGACTTCTCCATGTGGGACCACCTCAATCTCCAATTTTCTAAACTCTTCACATAAGTCCTTGGGTAAGATCATGGCTGCATTAAGCGAGTGTTTGACCTTACGACTCGAGCATCGACCACCACATTAGCCTTACCCTCATGATAATCCAACTTTAAGTCGTAGTCCTTGATAAGTTCTAACCACCTTCTTTGCCTCATGTTCAGGTCGCGCTGCGTGAAGATGTATTTTAAGCTCTTATGATCAGTGAAAATCTTACAAGGAACCCCGTATAAGTAATGTCTCCAGATTTTCAGAGCAAACACGATCGCAGCTAACTCGAGGTCATGAGTTGGGTAGTTTCTTTCATGAATTTTCGGTTGTCTCGAAGCATATGCTATGACTTTGCCTTCTTTGCATAAGCACACAACCTAGACCATTCTTTGATGCGTTACTATACACTTCGAATTCCACCCCTTCTGTAGGTAAGGTGAGAATTGGAGCGGTAGTAAGCCTCTTCTTTAGCTCTTGAAAGGCTCCTTCACAATCTTCTGTCCACTGATATTTACGGTCTTTTCAGAAGTGCTTGGTCAATGGTCGTACAATCTTTGAAAAATCCTTAACAAAGCGCCGATAATAACCCAACGAGACCTAGAAAGCTCCTTACTTCAGACACATTCTTTGGACTCTCCCATTCGACGACAGCCTTGACCTTTGATGAATCCACTTTTACCCCTTCCTTCGTAATTACATGGCCCAAAAATGATACCTCCTTTAACCAAAACTCACACTTGGACAACTTTGCATACCACTTTTGCTTCCTCAATACATCCAATACCATCCTAAGATGTTTCTCATGCTCTTTCTCGTCCCTCGAGTACACCAAAATGTCATCTATGAAGACAACTACACATGTATCCAAGAGTTCATGAAATGAACGATTCATTTGTTCCATAAACACGGCAGGGGCATTCGTTAAACCAAATGGCATAACTTCAAATTCATAATGCCCATATCTAGTACGGAACGCAGTTTTAGGGATGTCTTCTTTCCTTACTGGAATCTGATGGTAACCTGATCTCAGGTCAATCTTTGAAAATACTCTAGCACCCTTTAGTTGATCGAACAAATCTTCTATCCGAGGTAGCGGATATTTGTTCTTTACAGTCACTTTATTAAGCTCCCTGTAATCTATACACAGGCGCATACTCCAATCTTTCTTTTTAACGAACAGGACAGGAGCACCCCATGGCGAGACACTCGGCCTTATAAAACCCTTATCAATTAACTCTTGTAGCTGCTTCTTCAGCTCTTGCAGCTCAGCTGGTGCCATTCTATATGGTGCCTTGGATAAAGGAGCAGTACCCGGTATTAGATCAATGCCGAACTCAACATCTCTCTCAGGGGGTATACCAGGTAATTCTTCGGGAAAGATGTCCGGATACTCACGGACAATTGGGATGTTCTCAAGTTGTTCCTCAAGAGAGAGGTCTTTTACCATGCATAGGTACACTTGTTCACCCCTATGACACATTTTCTTAAACTTTAGAGCAGATACCCATTTGATACCCGTCTTTACATTAATTCCACTATATGAGATTCGATTTCCATTCGGGCCCTTAAGCGTCACCTTTTGATCTCGACAATGAATGCTTGCTCGGTATTTACTTAACCAATCTATTCCCAGAATTACGTCAAATTCTTTAAGGTCAAATTACTTCAAGTCTACCTGAAGCTCGGATCCCATAATGGATATAGAGACATCCTTATACTCAAGATTGCAAGGATATATTTCTCCAGTGGGAAGAGATATTTGGGACCTCACGGGGACAGCGTAAGTCAAGTTTGCTCTCTTTACAAAATCAGCAGATACAAAAGAGACAGTTGCACCGGAATCAAATAGAACATAAGCAGGAACAGAGTTTACGAGGAAAGTACCAGTTATGACATCGGGATGAGTCTCTGCTTCCTTGCGCGTCATAACGTAGATACGGTTCGGAATTTGAGCAGGCGGTGCTACGACTTTTCCAGCAACATTGTTGTCAGCCTTTTTAGGACACTGAAAAGATTTGTGCCCAGGTTCCTTACAGTGAAAACAGAAGATCGGGTTTCCCTCACATATCTTACCCGGGTGCCAGGGCTTGTTGCACCTCGGACAAAGAGAAGGTCGAGCCTGACGAGAGGGGTATGATCCTTGATAGTATCCATCCTTGTTACCAGAAGTCTTGATTTCAAACTTCGGTTTCTTAGTAGCATTCTGGAATGTGAATACATTAGGCCTTTTTGCAGCTTGGGCCTTTGCAGCTTCTTCTTCTTCTTTGATGGAAGCATAAATACTCAAGGCTTTCTCATAAGCCTCCTGAAATGTGGATACAGAAGATCCCAAAACAATGGTCTTCAAACGTGGGTTCATCTTTTTCACATAACGCTTGAGACGTTCAGCTTCATTGGGCACTATATGTGGGGCAAATCTAGATAATTCTGTGAACTTGTCGGTAGGGCTGGCAATCAGGTCGGGTCGGGTCAAATTCAGGTCGACCTGTTTACATAAACGGGTCAACACCCCCTTACCCGAACCCGACCCGTTTACCTAAACAGGTCAGAAATTCCAACCCGAACCTAACCTGTTTATAAACGGGTTGACCCGAACCCAACCCGTTTAACTTGATTTTAAAAATTTCTTCCGAGGTTCAAGAATAGGTGGGCAAGTTCTCTATGGTGAGAATTATGTACGAAAAAAAATATGTAATTAATTGGGGACATTCAGCTCTAATAACTTTTATCAATAATTTATTGAGTCATTTTGTATAGTCTTCATGTCTCTTCTTCTATTTCTTTAGTACTTGAAGCTGCAACAATGACTTTCATTTTCAATTATATGAATTAGGCTAATCTATGAGTTTCTTCTTCCCACTTTCTCTTTCTCACACTCTCTCTCTTCAAGAGTCTGACTTTACAATTAATTTAAACGGGTTAGGCGGGTTATTTTCGGGTTGAAATTTTCAACCCAAACCTAACCCGTTTAGTTTTCAGGTCGGGTTCAGGTCGACCCATTTAGTTAAACGGGTCGAAAACTTCAACCCGAACCCACTTATTTCGGGTTAGGTTCGGGTCGGGTTCTCGGGTTGGGTCAACTTTTGCCAGCCCTACTTGTCGGTATATTCCTGCACCGACATCGAACCTTGAGATAACCCCAGAAATTCCTCCTGCTTTTGCCATTTAAGTTCATCTGGATAGAACCTCTCCTTGAGTTTCTCCTTGAAGAGTTCCCACCCAAACCCAGGCAAGGCTTTCGTTGCAGCTTTAGCAGTGCTCCACCAATTATCCGCCTCTTGCTTAAGGTAATAGGTACCTATAGGCACCTTCTCGGTCTCCGGACATGTTGTTGCATCGAACAACTTCTCGATCTCCCTTAGCCAGTTCTCTAAAGCAACTGGGTCGGCAGTCCCGTCATAATGAGGTGGACGATGATGGTCGAACCTGTCGAACACTGATTGACTGTTTGCTGGCGTATGAGTACGATGGGTGCCACTCGAGCTTGCCAACGAGATAAGTGCATTTTCTAAGGCACGACGACGGATCCTGGCTGCTTCTTTTCGAGCTTGCTTGCGAGCCCTCTCATTGTCAAACCTGGACGTCATCCTGCAAAATAATAAATGAACCCTTGGTGGGTTGTTAAATAATTACCACCAAACACATATTTAGCACACAAGTAAACACATAGCACAAAAGTCATATAAATTTGAGAGAAAATATTTCCCAAGGCCATATTGGATTTCTTCCTACCCAAGTAACTCACTCTAAATCACTCGTCTTGAAGCCTAAGCTAAGCAAAAACCTAGGTTTCAAAACTACAAATTTCACGGGGAACTTGTAGCAACTCTCGAGAGAGTTTTTGGAACGTTTTGCTCTGATACCAACTGTAACATCTCCGATATTTTAAAAGATAAATTTCTAAAATATGCTTAATTTAATGAACATTAGACAGTAGCGGAAATACTGTCTATCGGAGTATTACTTTCTAACCATAATAAAAGGTTGTCTAATTATCATAACTAAAGGTTAATTCTCCAAATATCATCCAAAGTGAGGTTATAAACCTCTTACAACCCAGGTTATCAAAATGACGAAATTCCGAATGTCATAAAGTAGAGCATGATAACAAAAGATTATAATTCCTATCTCTCACTCTAGCCCGTTAACCACCCGAATCATTAGCTTTCTTCACCTGCAAAATATATATATAGGGGTCCACAGTCAGTGGGGAGCAACTAGCAGTCCTCCCAGGTTAAACAAGATCAAATAAGCTAATTACAGTAATCAACATCGATTATAGTAACCACAAAGTATCATAAACATCCACAACATCGCCACTAATCATAATTCTTCGTTAAAAATAATAATATACTCAAAATAACCATTTATATCAAAATAGACTCAATTTCCAAATCCAAATAACTCTCCCAAATAATCATTCAAACACAACATCACAACAATCAGCATCGAGGGGAGAACTGAACGCAAGTGGATAGATGTACACCCAGCTCAGCATACAACCACCCACGGTTCCTACATGATAGAAGTATTAGGACACGCACACCCGGCTCCAAGATACGATATCCTATGTCTAAGAAATGGCCATAACTCCCAGTGCTAGTTTCAACGCACCCAGCTCAGTGCGTCGTACCCAGCTCGGTACAACCTAACACTGGACGACGACTAATATCAAAGCGGACTTACGTACCCCGGCTCAGCACGTAAGTTAACTCTATGTACCCAGCTCAAGACAAGAGTGACAGTTCATACCAAGGGACCCAGCTCAGCCCCATAGGATTTCTCTTCCTCAACAAAACAAACCAATGTACCCAGCTCAGTACAAAGGTAATGACTAAATAAAATATCATTTCAAAAATATCTCTATGTACCCAGCTCAGTACAATAGTAAACATCATCTCAAAACATCTCTTTGCACCCAGCTCAGTGCAAAGTAAAAATCATCTCAATACAACACTTTGTACCCAACACATTACAAAGTAAAAATCATCTCAACAACACTTTGTACCCAACACATTACAAAGTAAAAATCATCTCAACAACACTTTGTACCCATAAAACTAATTCAAAATTAAGATCATAACATAATTAAAGTAGTAGTAACATGAGATTTTTAACAACATCTTTAGAACAATCTCAAATCATTTTATTTAGTATAAAAATTAAAGGTTTATAATCATCACAAAAACTTGTCAAATCGACATAAAAGTTGATGGAATCACCCAATTCAACTTAATATCAACTCAAATAATATTTTAATAAAAAATACATACACTTGTCAAATTGACATACAAGTTGATGGAATCACCCAATTCAACTTAATATCAACATAAACAATATTTTAATCCAAAATTCACAAACTTGTCAAATTAACATAAAAGTTGTTGGAATCACCCAATTCAACTTAATATCAACTTAAACAATATTTTAAACCAAAAATACACAACTTGTCAAATTGACATAAAAGTTGATGGAATCACCCAATCCAACTTAATATCAACTTAATCAATTATTTAATCCAAAATACACAAACTTGTCAAATTAACATAAAAGTTGTTGGAATCACCCAATTCAACTTAATATCAACTTAAACAATACTTGGTTTGAAAATATTCATTTGTAAAAGGGATACAAAAGTCATAATCAAACTCATTGTAATTTATTCATAAATTCTCAAATTACACGTAATAATAATTAAACAACAAGTTTGATTAAATTCTTTTTAGTAAAACAAACTTAATAAATTAACTAACATTAATAAACAAATCAAAATTTAGTTAAAAGTTGTTGTAATTATTCTGAAAATACATAACTAATTTTCGGTAATTAGGTTTTCATTATACAATAATTTCGAATTTAAATCACTAAAATAAATTAATAAAAATACAAAAATAATATTAGTGATATTAGTCACGAAATACCTTAATATTAATAAAATTTTAACAAGTTCATTTTGTTTCAAAAAGATAAATTTTAAATTAATAGATTTTTGAATTAAACAATTTACTAATCAAAAAAATAATAATTTGACAAATTCATACAATAATTCAAGTAGGTTAATCACGACCATAAAATGAGGATTTAAATATAAAATGAAATATCTTAAATATTTTTCGTGAGTATAAAAATAAATTTCAAAATTTAAACATATTCTAAAACACTAAAATACTATCGGATATAATTACACAATTAACAAAATAAGTTTCCAAAATTCATATTAAATCACACCAACAAGTTAATAACATGTATGAGTTCATAAACATACTAAATATATCATTTTATCAAGATTTATACATATAAAATCAGTAAATATTAGTGGTGTCAATCTGGGTCACTGGCTGGGTTTGGGTTGACCCAAGCTGGGTCGGAATGATTTGGGTCGGAATAATCTGGGTGAGAGTGTGTCATGGGTCGAAACTGGGTGGGTCGGGTGAACTTGGGTCGGGTTCAACTGGGTGAGGGGATCTCGGAACTGAGTCGGAACTGGGTCGGCTGAGACTGGGTCGGCCGGTATCTGGGTTGGGTGAATTTGGGTCGGAATGGAATAAGGTGAAGTCTGCCTAAATCGGCTTTCGGAATAACATGGGTCGGAAGAAATCGGCTTTCGGAATGACTTGGGTCGGAAGAAATCGGCTTTCGGAATGACTTGGGTCGGAAGAAATCGGCTTTCGGAATGACTTGGGTCGGAAGAAATCGGCTTTCGGATTACTTGGGTCGGAAGAAATCAATATCGGAATAACTTGGGTCGGAATAAATCGGCTTCGGAATGACTTGGGTCGGAATAATTCGGCTTTCATAATTACTTGGGTCGGAAGAAATCGATATCGGAATGAATTGGGTCGGAATAAATTGACTTTCAAAAAATTAATTGAGTATTCAAGAAATCGACTATCGGAATGACTTGGGTCGGAATAAATCAACTTTCGGAATGACTCGGGTCGGAATAAATCGGATCTCGTTAGGACTTGGTTCTTGGATCAGCTGAAATCTCAAACCGGCGGCGTATTGATTTGGGTCGTGATTGTTATAACTTATACGTTATAAACTTATAACATGTGATATTGTGATGTAGATTATACTTTATAGTGAAATATTATAGTAATTATACTAATATTGTGAATTGGGATTGAGTCATTGTAAAATTTTGTAATAATACATTGAATCATTAATAGTTTGATACTTATATTACTAATTTTAAAAGTTACTAAAGTAAGACTTATAAGTTATACTTATATTATTGGGCCATTCACCATTGGGCATTGGCTATTGGCCTCCTATTGCCTAAGTATCGGTTATTCACTTATTCTTATTCATGATTGCATAAGTATTCAAGTAACAAGTAACAACTAACATCTAACAAGTAACAACTAACAACCATAAGGGTTAAGCATTTAAGTTGTTAAGGGCTTAAGGCATAAGTCCATACTCCATAGTCCATACTGATTATTGATTATAGACTTATAGTGTTAGAGTCAATAGACTATTAAACTTAAACAATTTGTTAGTTAGTGACTTACACACTCTCAAGTCTGAATGAGTCACTATATAGCAACAAAAAGAGTTAGACTTTCATCGTTCATGGAACAACTCAACAAGTAGTGAAGAACAATGATCAACGTTAATCACTTAATCGAATATGTCAATATGTCATATGAAGATGATACATAATCATACACTATATTAGTAGAGGATGAATATGATCGAATTTCGTTAAGTTAAGGTTCACAATCTTGACATAAATTAATTAATCAAATGATCATAAGATTGATTGTCTTCGACATTAATCAAAAGTCAAAACCATCAAATGATCATAAGATTGATCATCGATGTTATTACACGGTTTTAACAATAATCAAAGCATCATTAGAAATTTAGAATAGATTGATCGACTTTCATTGTTGATGTTTCAGTTTTCGATCTTAAAAGACAGTAAGACACTAAGTTACTATACGTATCGTCGTATAGCAACTTAATCATACGTATCGTTGTGGATCTTAATCAAAAGTCATACTAGGAATCTGTCTATTTCATTACTTAAATAATCATACATTCATATTTCATACTTAACAGTTTCTACTTTCACTGTTTCACATCAATACATCATTATTCATTCATAATAAATTTTACATGAATCATCTTATTTATAATTAAAAATAGTAATTAAACTTCTAAAGTTTGTTTATAATATTACTAATTAGTAATTACTAAACAAATTTACAAATCATTACTATAATTACAATCGGTATTAAAAAATGTAGAATTATAAATATAAAAACTAGAAAAAAGCATTACTTGTCTTAACAACTCTTAAGACTTAACCTTAACCATTTGATTTGAGAAAGAGTAAATCCAACCATTGAGATTTTGAAATCCATGTGCTTGGTCACTCTTGATGTTCATTGGTCAAAAAAATATGTAAAGGATCTTGGTTTGAGACCATTGATTAGCTAATATTAAATCTGAGCCCTTGAGCCTTCATTTCTTTAATCTCTAAAATCAGAAATCTAAAAATCTAAAATGAACTCACTAAAATGAATCTTAGCCACTCAATGATTAAATCCAACGGTTGAGATTGAATTAAAAATCTAACCCTAAACCTCTACCCTAATCCCTAGTATATAAACCTATTTTTAACCTCACACGCCTCATTTCTTCACCTCATTTTCTCTCTCATCCGGCATTCCCTCTCAATTTCTCATCCTCTATTCCTCTCCCTTCCAAACCCTAAAAAAAACCCTAAAAATTCTTCGCTTCTTTCAGATTTTCTTCCCCCGTTTGAGATTTCTTCGCCTCTTTTTTTCGATCAATCTCTAATTTTCTTCGCTTCTTTCATATTTATCTTTCAAATTTCTCATTTCTCTTAAATACGGTTTACGGGTTTGTGTTCTCTTGGTTTATTTTCTGGGTTTTGGACTTTTGGTCAAGAAGTGAAGATCGTCGGAAAAAAAGACGGTGATCGTCGGAAAAGAAGAAGCAAAGAAGAAGCAAAAAAGAAGAAAAAAGAAGCAAAAAAAAAAAGCAAATTTAATATTTAAAAACAGTATGTCGCAACCACCAGGTAAGTGTTCTACACTTATAGAGTTCTAGAATTCGTTTTTTTTTTAGAATTAGGAAGATCTGCTTGCATATGAATGTGGGATTATGTGCTGGTCCAGTTTGCAGATCTACTGGAATATCATGTATTTTTTGATTTTTTTTTTGTCATATGTGAGATCTAGAATTTTTTAGGAATATCAAGTTTATTTTTCGATCTTAATACTGATTTTTTATTTGTATCTTATTTTTGTCATATGTGAGATCTACTGTGTTCGTCATTATTTGTCATGTATAATTGTATATTAAATTCTTAACTTGAATTGTTTAGGGTTTCTGACTTGTTTACAACTTTACATGTTTGATGTTTGTGATGACATGTTTGTGATTTCATTTATTTTTCGATCTTAATACTGTTTTTTTGTCATGTTTGATGTTTGTGATTTCATGTTTGTGATTTCTCGTTGATGTTTAACAATCTAAGTATCTAGGTCTGCCTTTTTGTTAGGGTTTGATTTGTTTAGGGTTCGGGTTTTCTGGGTTTGGGTTTTCTGTGCTTATTGATTTGGGTTTGTGTTTATTGATTTGGGTTTGTGTTTTGGGTTTATGACATGTTAAGGGTTTGGGTTTTGGGCTGGTGGTGAAATGGCTGGTGGTGGTGTTGTTCACATGGTTGGGTTCGAGATACTTGTGTTCTGGGCTTGTTTCCGGGCTTGTGTTAAGACTTATGTTCTGGGCTTGTTCGAGATGACATGTTAAGCCTTATGTAATTTTTTGTTTATGCTAGTAATGACTAACCTAACTGTTTACTGTCTAAGTATTAAGTAATGTTTCTGGGCTTGTTTTCGGGCTTCTGTTTATGGGTTTTGTGTGATGGGTTTTGTGTTTATGGGTTTTATCTTTTGTGTTTAGGGGTTTGTGTTTTGTGTTTCTGGGTTTGTGTGTTTAGGGGTTTGTGTTTAGGGTTTCTGTTTAGGGTTAGTGTTGAGGGTTTAACCCTAAACCCTAAACCCTAAACCCTAAACTATATTTTTTTTAATTTCAATATATTTGTATGTTACTTTTTTTACTGTTCTTGTATCATATTTGTTTGTTCTTGTATATCATGTTTATGGCTTTCTTGTGTTGTGAAGTTTGTGTTGTTAATTAGAGTCGAGTGCTCCATGATGAGGTCAACTTATGTACCTGAGAGCCATTATTGATTTTAATAGTAAATTAAATTTTCTTATCTTTGCAATATTTACTTGTTAATTTGATACTTATAAACTGCTATTGCTATACTGTTTTCTTTGGGAGTTTTTTTAAAAGTAAATTAAATTTTCTTATCTTTGCAATATTTACTTGTTTAAAATTGACACTTATAAACTGCTATTGCTATATGGTTTTCTTTGGGAGTTTTTTTGGGGGTTTTGCTACCTTCTGTTGGCCTGTTGCTGCTGCTGTTGTTGGCTTGTTGTTGCTGGTCTGTTGCTGCTGCTGCTGGTGGTCGGCTGCTGCTGCTGGTGCTCTAATGCTGCTGCTGCTGGTGCTCTAATGCTGCTGCTGGTGGTTGTCTGTTGCTGCTGCTGCTGCTGGTTGATTTCCGATGTTGCTGCTGTTGGTGGTCATTTTGTAATTTTTTTTACTTTAGAGTTTAAACTTACTCATTTTCATATGTACATTATTCATTTGTAAGTGTACTTTATCTTGTAAACATTATACTATTATATGAATATAAGAGTTTTCTATTTTTCCTAATTTACTTGTCTTATTCTCTCCAATATCCCTTCAAATTCAATATACTTTTCAATTCAACTATTTAACTATGCACCTTCATGGCTTCATGGCTTCATCTAAGAATAATTTAACTATGCACCTTCAAATTCAAAATGATCGTAATGTATCAATGTGAGGCAATGGCTGCAAGCCTGCGAGGCTGCGACTATACTATTAATAAGTTTAAACCTTTAAGTGCATTTTGGGAGAAACAAGAGGATGAAGGGGCAAAGGAACTATTTGTTTGGGCTATGAGGCTTCTAATATTAGCCAAAGTTTTTGTTTGGGCTATGGCCTATGAGGCTTGTAATATATAGCTTTACTCTTTAAAGGAAAAATGGATTTGGGAAACAAATTACTAACAGATATAACAATAATTTATACATTATATAATCTTCACTTCAACATATTTCTGCCTTAGTTTCATGGCAATAATTCGGTACAATGGAAAAATTTTGTAACACTTTTTTTTCCCATAACATTGTTCTTTTGTTTAATAGTTGATTATAACTTACTAGTTACTACTCATACATATTACATAGTTGTGATGAGAGGAAGAAAACTGGGTCGGAATGGTTTTGGGTCGGGTTGTATTAGGTCGGGTTGTATTGGGTCGGAATGGTATTGGGTCGGGTGGTGATTGGGTCAGGTGGTAACTGGGTTGGGTGATAACTGGGTTGGGTTGTATTGGGTCGGGTTGTATTGGGTCGAAATGCATTTGGGTCGGGTTCAGTTGGGTCGGGTGGTAACCCTGGGTCGGGTGGTAACCGGGTTGGGTGATAACCGGGCTCGGTAATAACTAGGTTGGGTCACAACCGGGTCGGTTGCTAATCGGGTTGGGTCACAAATCGGATTGGGTGATAGCTGGGTGGGTTTAATCGGGTCATTCTTTGGGTGAAGTTGGGTGCGGGTTAGTTTTGGGTCGGAAACAGGTTGGGTCTGGGTCGTTGTTCACGGGTACAACTGGCCACGGGTCCACCTGGGTCGGCCCAATTCAAGTTGGGTTGCCCATTCCACGGGTGGACGCTGGGTCGGAATGGGTCGGCTTTCCACCCGACCACTCTCGGCTCGGAACAGGTTGGGTCTGGGTCGGAGGCGGGTTCACCCGTGGGTCGGCCCAGTTTTTGACACCTCTAGTAAATATATATTATACACTTAAATACACATATGTAAATCGAAAATCATAATTAACGATTAAATTCACATAAATCCGAAAATTTATATATAATTCACGTAAAATTCACATAATCCATCTCAAATATTCTTATAACTATTTATACTATAATTAACTTATTAATCAAAATTAAACTAGGATTAAAGCTAGTTACCTTAATTTCAGTGGAAAATAGAATGGAGATAATAAGAGAACACGAGCTAAGATTCTTCCTCTTCCACAAGCTCTAAACTAAATGTATCACCTTCTAAAAATATTCAAGGAAGAAAATAGGTGTTAGAATTTGGAGTAGAAATTAATAGAAGAAATTAGGAATTTAATTAAAAACAACTTGAAAATGCTATAAATAATTTTCTAAAGCTCAAAAATTGCTAAAATTTTTTATGGAGTACGAAAATGACATAGAAAGTAAGGGATAAGCTTACTCTTCAGTTTTAGAATGAAAATAGCTTGGGTAAAAATTATTTGCTCCAAAACTTTAAGTAAATAAGAAAAAAAATGTCAAGAAGTCAAAGTAGTTGGAGGATGGAGTAATTGGGTTGGCAATGGGATGAAAATGCTTGGAAACTTCCTCCAACATCAGAATTTACTTCCCATAAAAATTTCAAGACTTTTGGACCAAGTTTAATATTTTTAAAGATTAAAACCTTAAAGTTAGTCAAATAGTCAAATAAGCTTATAAATGCCTTAGAAAATACGAAAATGAGTTAACACTATGATAAACTGATTTTAATAAATTTGAAATGAGTTTTAAAATTTATAAATTAATTAAAATTATTTTTACCAATTTCCTAATTTTTTTCTCCAAAACCGATTTTAAATTCAAATAAAATCTGAATATTGAAAATAAATTTCACAAAAATTATTTAAACCTTAGGAAAATAAATCCAACATGTTTATGAAATAAAAATATAATTTTTATGAATTTTCAAATCAAGATGAAAATTTTATTGATTAAAACAGTGAAACGGTAACGGAGTTAATTAAACACTATGAAATAAACGCGAAAAATTCGGAGTGAAATTTTGAGGTGTTACAATCACTCCCCCTTAAGAAAGTTTCGTCCTCGAAACTTAGAAACAAGGCTAAGCACCTGAGGTAAACAACTCGGGATATTTTTGCTTCATTGATTCTTCAGTCTCCCAAGTGGCCTCTTCAAACTTTTGATTTCTCCAAAGCACTTTTACCAACGGGACCACCTTTCTTCTCAAGACTCGGTTATGACGGTCAAGAATACGGATAGGTCGCTCTTCATAAGTCAAGTCCCGATCAACAATGATTGACTCAACGGGGATTACATGGGAAGGATCACTACGATACTTCCGCAATTGTGACACATGGAATACGTCATGAACCTTTGACAGATCAGGCGGTAAGGCCAATCGGTAGGCTACTTCCCCGATCCTTTCAAGGATCTCATAGGGACCTATATATTTTGGGCTTAACTTGCCCTTCTTGCCAAACCGCATCACACCCTTCATCGGAGACACCTTCAATAGCACCTTATCCCCAACTTCAAATTCAATGGCTTTTCGACGAAGGTCAGCATAAGATTTTTGTCTATCTTGAGCAGCTTTCATTTTAGCTTGGATGACTTTAACTTGCTCCACGGTATCCTGAATCAAATCTGGCCCTAAAACCAAAGAGTCACTAATATCGCTCCAACAAGTAGGGCTACGACATTTCCTCCCATATAGAGCCTCATATGGAGCCATTTGGATACTAGCATGATAGCTATTATTGTATGAAAACTCCACTAAGCTCAAATATTTCACCCAAGATTGCTGGAATTCTAAAGCACACGCTCGGAGCATATCCTCAAGAGTCTGGATGGTTCTCTCGGTTTGCCCATCTGTGGCAGCATGAAATGCAGTACTCAACTTCAATTTCGTTCCAAATGCAGCTTGTAGTTCTGTCCAAAAGCGGGAAAGGAATCTAGGATCACGATCTGACACTATATCTTTCGGAACCCCATGAAGGCGAATTATCTCCCTAGAGTACGCTTCAGCCAATTCCTCCATTGACCATGTATCCTTCATGGCAATAAAATGAGCCACTTTCGTTAAACGGTCAACTATCACCCACACGGCATTCTTTCCTCCAGAAGTCCTCGGAAGACCCATCACAAAATCCATGGAGATGGAATCCCATTTCCAGGCTGGAATAGGCAAGGGTTGCAGCAAACCACCTGGCCTCTGGTGTTCTATCTTCACCATCTGGCATGTTAAACACCTTGCAACAAACTCGGCTATTTCCTTTTTCATATTCGGCCACCAGAAGTTCACCTTAAGATCTTTATAAAGCTTATCACCACCCGGATGCACAGAGTAGGGGGTGTTATGAGCTTCTTCCAAAATCTTTCTCTTAAGGTCTTCAAAATTAGGAACGCACCATCGACCCATGAACTTCAAACTTCCATCCGCGCATACTTCAAAACCTTTAGCTAGACCTTGCTCCCTTGCTTCTCGGATTTTCTCTAACTTTGAATCATTTTTTTGTCGACTCCTCAATTCTTGATACAACTCAGGCTCAACACTCATGGCTCCCAACAATGCAAAGACTTCTCCATGTGGGACCACCTCAATCTCCAATTTTCTAAACTCTTCACATAAGTCCTTGGGTAAGATCATGGCTGCATTAAGCGAGTGTTTGACCTTACGACTCAGAGCATCAGCCACCACATTAGCCTTACCCTCATGATAATCCAACTTTAAGTCGTAGTCCTTGATAAGTTCTAACCACCTTCTTTGCCTCATGTTCAGGTCGCACTGCGTGAAGATGTATTTTAAGCTCTTATGATCAGTGAAAATCTTACAAGGAACCCCGTATAAGTAATGTCTCCAGAATTTCAGAGCAAACACGATCGCAGCTAACTCGAGGTCATGAGTTGGGTAGTTTCTTTCATGAATTTTCAGTTGTCTCGAAGCATATGCTATGACTTTGCCTTGCTGCATAAGCACACAACCTAGACCATTCTTTGATGCGTCACTATACACTTCGAATTCCACCCCTTCTGTAGGTAAGGTGAGAATTGGAGCGGTAGTAAGCCTCTTCTTTAGCTCTTGAAAGGCTCCTTCACAATCTTCTGTCCACTGATATTTAAATTTTTTTGTGTAGCAGCTTGGTCAACGGTCGTACAATCTTTGAAAAATCCTTAACAAAGCACCGATAATAACCAGCGAGACCTAGAAAGCTCCTTACTTCAGACACATTCTTTGGACTCTCCCATTCGACGACAGCCTTGACCTTTGATGAATCCACTTTTACCCCTTCCTTCGTAATTACATGGCCCAAAAATGATACCTCCTTTAACCAAAACTCACACTTGGACAACTTTGCATACCACTTTTGCTTCCTCAATACATCCAATACCATCCTAAGATGTTTCTCATGCTCTTTCTCGTCCCTCGAGTACACCAAAATGTCATCTATGAAGACAACTACACATGTATCCAAGAGTTCATGAAATGAACGATTCATTTGTTCCATAAACACGACAGGGGCATTCGTTAAACCAAATGGCATAACTTCAAATTCATAATGCCCATATCTAGTACGGAACGCAGTTTTAGGGATGTCTTCTTTCCTTACTGGAATCTGATGGTAACCTGATCTCAGGTCAATCTTTGAAAATACTCCAGCACCCTTTAGTTGATCGAACAAATCTTCTATCCGAGGTAGCGGATATTTGTTCTTGACAGTCACTTTATTAAGCTCCCTGTAATCTATACACAGGCGCATACTCCCATCTTTCTTTTTAACGAACAGGACAGGAGCACCCCATGGCGAGACACTCGGCCTTATAAAACCCTTATCAATCAACTCTTGTAGCTGCTTCTTCAGCTCTTGCAGCTCAGCTGGTGCCATTCTATATGGTGCCTTGGTTTAGAAGTTAGGGGGGTAGGTTTAGAAGTTAGGGTTTAGTTAGTTAATTAGGGCTAATTAGGGCTTTATTAGAGTAAGAGGGGTTAATTAACCCTAATGACTAACGGAAACTTGACGCCGTTAGTCATTAAGGGCATTTCATGCATTTTATTGAAATAGTAAGGGTACCTGGTGTATTTTTTTAAAAACAGGGGTACCCCATGAATTTTGAAAAACCACAGGGGTACCTGGTGAAAAAACCGTTAATTCTTTAATATCCTTGAATCGAAACCGGGCACGTCGAAGATATAAATTAAATGAGGAACCAAATTTTTTTTGACAATTGAAACTAAAAGGCCTTCTAAAAGTAATTCCCTTCAACTTAGCGAGACTGCCAGAATCTAAAGTAGTTCTAAGTAACAGAGCAACTGTAACTGTTATCCGAATAGAAACGGATTATCAACGCATATACATACTGGACATTATATTGTAGATATACAAGCTTTGCTCCCATTACCAATCCTTTCCAGCTTTTGCCTAGTTCTTGCAGAGTTGTAGTTTAAGAACAAGAAGAAAACCAATATGCAAACAAAGGAAATGAAGAAGAACAGAGCATATTGAAAAGTAGAAGAAACAAATAAAATTTCAGCCAATCTGTATCTCCAGAGTATAAACAAAATGAAAGTTGGATCAACAACTATCACCAAATTTCAAAGAAATTTACAAAAGGTCTCCAAATTACTTCACAATTTTCAACATCAAAAAAAGAAATGGGACACTGAGCACATCCAGCGCGAGTACCAACCACCGACTCAACCAATTCTCGGTTTCTTTTAATCTCATACCTGGCCATACCAAGAAATTAGACGCTGCTTGTTTCTGGCATTTGATTTTCCTCTTACTTTGAACACTTCTTTAACTTGCCATCATGAAAACCATATATGGTCAACCATAATTCAGCATCACACACCTTCAACATAAAGAGCATACAAAGCATTAAATTCAGGTTTATCTAGAACTGAACAAATAACTTAACAGCGGATGCTGGAGATACAATTGGACACATCATAGATCATACAACCAGAACACATTCATATTAAAGATATAGCTAAACAATCTAATATCAATGAAACACATCTCATGAAACTATGTTGCCACAAATCTTTCACATAAGCTTTCAAAAAACAATTTAAAAAATTCAATTTACTTTTATCCTTGTTTTTCTTAGTATATAAGCTCATCAAATACCTGAACCAAAAAGTAAAGGTATTCTCATTATTTTTCTCTCCTCACATGCATAAACCAAGGAAGAGTGAGGTTGTAATTCTAATTTCTACATGAATGGAAGCTCAGTTAGCTTCATTTACATGGCCAGAGGCAAAGTGTTGCTAAGAACTAATATTGTAGGGTGGAGGGTATTTTAGATATTATCTCTTTAGTTTACTTGGGGAATAAGTTGGATGGTTTGTTAGGAAAGTAGTATAAATATAGAGCAACTTAGAATGTGAAGGGCATGTTGAATATTGTGGAGAGTGATTAGTGGTTTTGGCTTGGGAGAGTGCCATTCCTCTCGAAAGATTGGCGAGGCTGTAATTGGTGATTAATCACCTAGATTAGCATTAATTCAGTCATATCTTACTGTTTTCTTCTTAAACCTTGTTCTTCTTCCCTTAATCTCTCAACTCTATGTGTAATCTCTCTGTTTTGGCCACTAAGCTATGTTAATTCTTAGCAAATGGTATCGAGCAAAGACTATATTCGGGAGATTAAGTGCCCGATTTTCGCGTTTTAAAAAAAAAAAAAAAAAAAGAAAATCTGCCATGGAAGCTGCGAGAGCTCCAGGTCTGAAAATGAAGGAGATCGGAAAGAAAATTGCCAAAGAGGTGGAGGAAAACGTGAGAAGAAGTTTTGAGAAACTTCAAGAAGATCTAGTGAGGATAATCAATGAAGCTTTCTGTCCAATCCAACAAGAGTTGAGGTTACTTCGAGAGGAGCTTGAGGAGGAAGACAACTAGAAAAATTCAGAGATGGACGAAGAGGTGGTTACAAATCTGGAGAAGGTAAGGTCAAGTGGTTGTCATGGAAAAGTTTTCGGTGACGAAGAAGATGGAGGTCCGGTCATCACCACTTGTGGAAGAAGCTTCTCACAGGGAACAGGCTACAAAACCAGTAGAAGGCGTGGTGATTTTTCAAGGGGGTTTACTGGTGGATCTGGTGGTGTTACAGCTGGAAGCACGTTTGGTGCACTAGGCTGCCGATCCAGTGTACGGTGTTTCAGTCTAAGTAGGTTGCTTGGAAAGGAAAGAGGAGTGTCTTTTGAACAAGGTGGTGCCGGTGGAAGTGGGTCCGGTGGTGGTCCAGGCATCTTGGTCGAGAAATATAAATATGACGGAGGCACCACCACTTATGGCAGCGTGAACAGAGGAGGAGGATTTGTGAAGGGTGGATCAGCAGCTAGTGGGTAAGGTGGTGGGCCCGGGCACTTTTCCGGTGAGAAAACCGACGGTTGTTCAGGCTTTGCCTCTGGCGAAAATTCTGGTGGAGGACCGGGCTTCTTGGCCGGTATTGATAGGTATGGTGGTGACGATGGGTGTTGGGATTTGCTGGAGAAAGTCCCAGAAATTGAGCAGGTGGAAGAAAGAGTGACTCAGATAACTGTTGGCTTGGTGAGGAAGCCAACATTAGAAGATGAGGGTAATAAGGATAAATTAGTAAATTGCCAGAAAAGTGACAAAAACAAGACAGAAAGGCTGGTGAAGCCACGTGCCTGGGTGGGAGAAGATCCTGAAGCTGTTAAGGGAAAGTGTGCGGTGGCCACACTAATGACATCAGCAATGAAGTCAGGTTGCTGGGAACACATGCTTTGAGCCAGACGGCCCACACCAATTCAACAACAAGTACTCTGCTGCGGGCTAGCCCAAAGTTTGGGGGATTGGCTCACGAAATTGGGCTTGTTCATGTTGAGCCCAATTTTACAAATGGTATGCACAAACCTATTAATTTTAAACCCACTGCCACATTCCCAGCTAAAAACCACATTTACTCCACCCATTTTTATGAGAACAACTTCACAGTTCTTAGTTACTCCACTTATTTTTCAACCCTTGCACTACATATTTTAAAAAATAATTCTTCCCACCAACTTCTTCAACCCACCGACTCCAAAATTTCTAATTCCTTCTTCCACAGCCTCCACTCACTTCTCCACTCCATATCTTTAAACCCAAAACTTTCACACCACAAAACCACAACACCAAAGACACCAAACCACTTCACAAACTCCTTCCTTAATCACTTCCGTGACTCTTTCGTCATAGTTGAGCCACTCAAGCCCGCCGAGAGAACAATCTAAGGAGGAGCCGCAACATGAGCTAAAGCATAACCCATGCTTGGGGCATGAAGGGCTGCAAGACACCGAACATACATGCCGAGGCCAAGAATTTAGTGTCGATTATGACCCACCTTGAGGACAAGGTGGAAGTTTAGGGGGCCGGTAATGCTAAGAACTAATATTGTAGGGTGGAGGGTATTTTAGATATTATCTCTTTAGTTTACTTGGGGAATAAGTTGGATGGTTTGTTAGGAAAGTAGTATAAATATAGAGCCACTTAGAATGTGAAGGGCATGTTGAAAATTGTGGAGAGTGATTAGTGGTTTTAGCTTGGGAGAGTGCCATTCCTCTCGAAAGATTGGCGAGGCAGGCCGTAATTGGTGATTAATCACCTAGATTAGCATTAATTCAGTCATATCTTACTTGTTTTCTTCTTAAACCTTGTTCTTCTTCCCTTAATCTCTCAACTCTATGTGTAATTTCTCTGTTTTGGCCACTAAGCTATGTTAATTCTTAGCAAGTGTTGACTTGTTTTCTAGCCTCTTGATGAGAATCATGAGATACGTGCAAAATTTATAAAATCGGGCCACACTCGTAGCTATTCCCTTCAAAAGGAAATGATACTCCATAAGCTCTTTTTTATGAAACCATCAGCTGTCACTCAATTCATTTCCGAAATCAGGTGGTCATTTTGTGATCATCTCCAATATTAGGGCTGAGACAAGATTATGATCTTATATAAACACCACGAATTGTTAACTACCAAGTCAGGCTCAGGTCTTAGAGACATATTCCAAGAGTGAAAAGGTGATTATGAGTTACACGTGAGAGGCTCTTTCATAAACTTAGAGCCGAATCATTTTGGCAACACAAAAATTTCCCACTTTGAACTCTTTCTCAAAGGTACCAAGATTAACACCTAGAGCAAATTATTCACATTTACAGTAGAAGACAGAATCATACATGCTTCGTTATGTTGTAGTACTCATTAGTTCAAGAAACTTATAACTTTTTATTCCACTCAAAGTCGTAGAATTCAACCTCTTCGTCTTCACTTTCTTCAAAATTCAAACCGGCCCAAAAACTATGGAAGCTATTGTCACAATTCACAAATGGCATGATATCCTTTGAGTGTGCGACATGTTACATAGAAGACTGTTCTCTTAGAAGTATACTCTATAAGCTGGGATTTCTACAAAGTCATCAATCATCACTAACTTTTGTTTTCAATCTATAGTAGGGGACAAAAAGTGGAATCCTCTGAAATAGGGATTCATCACTTCCATATCTTTTTCAAACTCAAACGACAACACGTGTTTTCATCCTTTTCTTGAGATCCATGTGCACTTACACTTCTATGCTTCATGCCTATCAAGTTCCGGAATGGCTTTAAGATTTACAACATCCATGACAAGTTTAGTACACATGTGACAAAGACACATAAATTCTTTTCTTGCCCACTTTAAGAAGATTATCCAAGAAGCTCAAATCCCGTAGCACTCTTAAATTGACATGTATAACATTGCATTGAGTCATAAATTTTAGTTTTGACCAAGACTTGGGGCAAGTGGTAGGATAAATGTGCATAATAACTAGAATTTACCATAACTACTATACTAGTAGAAGAGTCCGCCGTATAGATATAACAAAAAAGACAAGTGTATAGCCGGGCTTTATATGTTGATACACACATCCAGCTCTCCAACGAGCAGTTTTACGCGTAAAGCCAAACTATATGCATACATCAAAGAGAACCAAAAAGTCAATACCTGCCATCCATATGCTTAAATTTTGGGTTTGGAAAATCAAAGTTGCATATGCGACGTCAATCAGAAGTCGAACATTTCACATAGAAGGTGTCCATTTTTGAAGGCATTGCTTGATGCTCGGAGACAGTCAGCTGAATACACAATCTCGCAAATAGAAGAGCTCCTTGGAAGTCTAAACAAGGACCTACAAAAATTACAATCATTCCATAGTTGTTCTTCTTTACCTCCATACTTGATATGAGCATTTATGTGAAGCTCTTCCAAAACAATTACATGACTTAGAATATAACCTAGCAAAGCGAGCTCATTCTCCCTCCCGCTAAATCCCGATATTTCTATTTTATTGATCTTGCAGACCACACAATCTGGTACAACATCTGGTGCCTGCCAAGTCGGCTGATTGTACCCGCGATCGGTTCCCGCTTCCACCTTAAGATGCTTTAAGTTGGGAAAGGATTACATAGAAAGTAGCAAACCCTTGCACTCAATGAGCACAAGACACTCTATGCTCGAATAAAGATAGGCTAGATTAGGAAAGATCGGCAAGACCTCATTATTCCTGTGAAGGTGACGGTATAGATTAGTTTCGCTCTTTAGATGTAGGTTAAGTTGGCTAACACTAGACAATCCTCCAACAAACTTGGACATCTGGTAAATATAATCTTTTCCTTCCTCCATCCAAAACATTTCCTCATCCGACCTCAATTCAATATTCGCCGTGACTAATGTAGTTGGATTATGGAGAAAGTAATAAAATGAAGTCTGATCATATACCGAAAGGTATGTCAATTTGGGTGCATCAATGTAGAATTTGTTCCGTGGAGTGAAACCCTCTCTCCCATAGTCCAACTCTGTACCCAAATTCAACTCTATCCTCAAAGACTTTAAACTGAGGGCAACTATATTCAGAAAACAATTTGTAGCAGATATCCTATTGCAGATTTTGAAGTTCAATTCTAAATCTTCCAACATAGTTGCTTCAACCAACGAGGAATCTCAGGAAGATAGCGCAAAACAAGTTGCTTCAGATTAGGAAGTTCAACAACGATATTTCTATACAAGTCAAAAATATTCAAACCCGATAATTCCAAAATTACTAAAGATTGAGTTCAAAACAAAAAAGAGTGCACAAAAATAAACTTATTTTGGTACCCCGAAAGATTCGAGGATACCGAATTCCTCCACATTTCGGCGACAAATTTCACTGGAAACATGATTCTCGCAACATCGGGTTCAAATAAGTTGGAGAGAGATTGCAGTGAAGTTTGAAAACACGAAGATTCGGCGAGGTGAGTCGTTGTAAGATGTGAGTAGCAATGGCGATGAAGGTTTCTTCGGAGGAAGAGATGTAATAGAAAGTGGTGAGTGCAGTCAAAGGTGACGCCATCTCAGGGATAAGACAGAGGTTGCGACAGCGTGAATCGATTGGGAGGAGAGAGAGGATATCGGTGAGAATAGTGTCGGGAAGTAAGCTTAATCGGTCTTCTTCTTCCTCACTCAACCTCCCCGTTGTCGTCCGCCATTGTTGTTCTTGTTCACTTGCATGCTCTTGCTCTCAGCCATTTTCCTTTCCCTGTCGTGTAGTATAAATTTTGTAACGGTAAGTTCTAGGAGTATTTTGGAGAGATTAAAGTCTCCTCTTTGACTCTTATACTTTTATTCTGATGCCTTCGCTTCCCCTGCACTTACATTTTTTTTTTGAAGAGAAATTTCATTAATTGAAGGTCAAGCGATATCTACAATAGGTATTAAAGAAAAACAAGATACAATTAAACAAGGCTAAATCAATTTTGTCTTCGAAGAAACTACAATGAACCAGATCGAGCAATACAGCGCAACCCCCTTGTATTTGCTGAATCAAGTAGTTATTAATGAGAAAATCTATCATTCTGATATAGTTTGGGAAAAACAATCTTGATCGAGTCATGTTGAACGCATCTGAGATTCTAATACCTTCATGTTGAGTCTCGAACTTCAACAAATGAGAACAATTTCTCATACCTAAAAACAAAAAAAAACCATACTCACAACTCCCATAGGGGAGAAGGATATTTCCAAAACAGAAACTAAAAACCCCTTAACAGGGTTGAAAAAAACTCATAAAGAGAGACTAATTTATTAAACAAAATAAGAAAATGAACTAAAAACTGAAAATAAAAGGGGAAAAGGGGCTTACCATGGATGAAATCATCCATGGAAGCCCCTAACTGATGAAGAAGGGGTAGGGGAGGCTAGGGTTTGAGATCCCCTGCACTTACATGAGTGCGGATTTAATCACTTATAATTTTTATAACTAATTAGAAATTTGAAATTAATCATTTTATTCTTCAAAGATGAATTGAATAGAATACATCCTTACTTTTATAGAATACTAGCCACATATGCACGCGATGTGTGCGACGACATATTAACATCAGTACTGACATTAAAAAGCGCTCGAGGCACTATATTATTTTATTGTAGTTTAATTTAATCCTTCGCAACTTCTTTTTTTTCAATGTGATAAACGAACATGTATCAGAATGTACTATATGTTGATATTATTGGATGATATATGCTAATCTCTTTAACATGTGTAATTTATTGTGTAACACTACATTGAGAAATTGGATGATATAAGCCTATTTCTTTAATATATTTGAATTACGAACATAATATATCTGATAATCATGACATATTTCTACATAAAAATAAAATGATTAGATGGATTATCCCAACTGATACAAACGACTACTACGAACCTTGAAATAAACAAAATGATAAATTATCTTAATCGACACATACAACAATTATAAAAGCCAAAAATAAATAGATGAGACTATCCTCTTATTTTTATTGGTATGTTTATGCATTGTTAATGTATGTTCTTTGAAATTGTAATTGCAATTAGAAGTTTAGATAGAAAGACATTTTTTAAGTTATTACTTTGTGATTGTTTGGAATTGCTTTAGTTATATCAGTTATCTTCAATTGAGAATTTCTCTTTTTAAGCATATTTTTTTGGGAAAGGTTTTGTGCGTACATTACATCTTACTATAAGTTAAACAATCTTAACTTTCCTTGTTAAGCATAATTGTAGATCAAGAAGGAATTGATTATTTTAAAATAAGCATTTTTTTTAGAAGTGAAGGGTAGAAAAATAATTTTATAGGGGGACGCCATAGCTCCCCCTTGGCTTATATAATAAAGATTAGTACACTGTTTATTTTTCATGCTCGTTTCTCGTTTTCCTTCATTGTAGGTTAACTTGGTCGACTTATTTTCTTAGGAGTTTTAATTTTAAATAATTTAATAAAAAAATTTAGTATCAAATTGTAATTTAGTAATTTTATGTGATGATATTTTTTAAAAGAGCTTGGCCTAATCGCTTAAGAGTTACTCTTGTTTGTTTTTTTAGCACACTCTCTCTTAATGTATCAGATTCTCAATTCTCATAATTTACAATTCATTTTATGGTTTTTTTGTTTCATAGTTTGCGAAGTAGTTGATGTGTGTAGTTTTGGAGCTGTGATAAAGCCATAGCCGATAGAGGCCAATGGCCACTACCAAGGACACTTTGAAAAAAAAATTGTTTGAGGGTTTAATAGAAAAGTCGTTATTTACTTTTTTTTCCAAAGATTACAATTGTACTTTTTACAAAAATTAAGATTTAACACACACACATGGGTTAATTTATAAATAACAGGGTGTCTCAAACATATAAACAAATGTTGGTTTTATAAATAACAAGTATTTTGTACACACAAATAGGGGTTTTTATAATTGCACTCTTTTGGGGAAAAAGCTGACGAAACACGCTAATTAATGCAATTTTTACTTTTTTTCATATTACAGTTGTACTTTTTTGACAAAAAGTAAGATTTAACACACAAACAAGGGTTAATTTACAAATAACAATTGTCTCAAACGCATAAACATAGATTGGTTTATACAAAACAAGTGTCTAAATACACAAACAAAGGTTCTTACAAATAACCAATTGCACTTTTTTAGGGAAAAAGCTGGCGAAACACGCTAATCGATGCAACTTTTACTTTTTGCAGATTATAGTTGTACTTTTTGACAAAAAGTAAGATTTAACACACAAACATGGATTAATTTATATATAACAATTGTCTCAAACACATGAATAGGGGTTGGTTTATAAACAACAAGCGTTTTCAACACACAAACAAGGGTTCTTAAAGTCACATTTGTTTTTTCCTATCTTATATTAAAATCTGTTGAGTAATATCAGATGGGACATTTTTTTAATTCAATTAGTGTACTTTTACTGACATCTACCTAGACTTAGCTGCTTTTCCACCTTATTGCTAACCCATTTTTTGTTGAATCCTCCAACAATTTCTTTTTGCATTTGGGTCTTGCTAGTGCTTTATCACTCATCGTAGTTTTGTACCCCCTTCATTTCATTTTAATCTACGCACTTTTCTTTTTGGTTTCGTTCTTTTTAATCAACACGCCATTTCTTTTTCAATATTTAGTAACATGTCCCATCTACTTTCTCCTCTTTTTTACCCATGTCATCCGCTTTTTAATAATTTAACCCACTTTTTAGTTTCTCTCTCCCATTTTTTAGTTTTTCTCTCCACTTTCTCAGTTTATCTATCATACTTTTGTAAAAAGAAATGAATGGAGTATATGTTAGCAATTTTTTCAAAAGTAAATTCCAAATAACAAAGTAAACAATTCTGTTTCATTTAGATCCATTAGCCCGTAGGGCATAGGGAAACACATCCCAACTAATAGGGTGAGTACCAATAATATAATGTGCAAAACATACAAAATGGGTTTGGTTTTTTTTTTCCTCATATTAGCTCATGAAAACAAACTTAAAGGTCAATTTTGTTCTTATCTAACTCAAAACCTCATATTACCCCTAACTTAAAGGACCTTAAAGGTCAATCCATTAAAGGGTGATGGGCAAGAAAATGACACTAAATGAACCTTTATTCTTACTCACTAATACCCCTTAAAAAAACAACTCGATATATATTTTTTCGCCTCAATGATAGCCCTTGCAACATATATCTTCTACACTCCAATACATGAAAATTAATAGGAATTTGCTATTTTGACTTGTACTATATATGCCATATGAATTTAATTCAATAAATTAATTCTTAATATCCTTGAATCGAATTCGAGCATGGCAAATATATAGATTAAATAAGAAAACCAATTTTTTTTGACAATTGAAACTAAAAGGCTTTTTAAAAGTAATGTTGACAAAATATTTGAATTGTGATACTCAAAACCCACCAATATAAAGATATAATTTATTGTAATAATAAAAATAATAATGATATGACAAATTGAAACATAATTGTGCATCGCGTTACCCCAAAAAGAAACGAGTTACTCACCGAATTCTAGAATAAAAATAATCATATTATTACTTTTGGAATAGGACATTGTAAATCTATTTTATATAAGATTTGATGAAAAATACTCTTTCTCAACTAAACTTTTTTTTTAAAAAAAATTATGGTACGTCGAGGTGTGATGAGCAAGTGCACTAGAGCTACATTCATTTTAGTTCTCAAAATTAGCATAAAAGAGCCTTGTATGTACTAAAACTCTATGGGGGCATTTCTTGGAGGGATAAGGAGTGGATGGGGATAAAGTATCCCTGATTTTGCTATATCCTAATTTGTTTGTTTAAAAGGAAATAAATTATCCCACATGATACAGATGCAGATAAAATAATCTCTTATTCCTCAAATCATATACCTAAGTGGACAGTGACAAAGATTTTGGAGAAAAATACACATTTGTCCTTTATGGAAAGGAAGGGATAGAGTTAGTAAGGACCTTTAAGTAATATTGCTATTTATTTATAATATATACCAAATACTATCGTATTCGAATTTTTTCCTTGAATAATGCAAAATACGGTTTTAATTCCAGAAATATGCTGGAAGGGAAATTAATTCCCTGCGTACCGTCCACGTAGGACGGCACGCGAGAATTTTTTTTTTTTTTTTACTTAAGTAAAACCGCTACTTCAAGTAGCGGTTAACCTTTATAAACCGCTACTTCAAGTAGCGGTTAATAAAAAATAAACCGCTACCTGAAGTAGCGGTTAATATTAATTGACCGCGACTTGAAGTCACGGTTTACAGGTACCTGGACCCCCAAGTTGGCGCTGACTAAAGTAAACCGCTACTTCAAGTAGCGGTTCATTAATAGAAACCGCTACTTCAAGTAGCGGTTTACTATAATCCCCAAATCCCGCTCTAGCTTTCCCAATTTCTCAGATTCGAACGATTCACTCTCAAATTTGTCTCCCTCTCTCTCTTACTAAGCGTCGCCCACAACCAACACAACAAAGACGCCGATCACGGGAGCTACACCACCGTCGAACACCACCGTTGCTAAGCCGACCATCGTCGCCGCTCACCGACGCCAGCCAACGGCGGTGTTTTTCTCCTACTCTCTTCCGATCGACATCGTCGCCTACCATCCACGCCACCAACAGCAGCCATCGTCGCCCGGCACTGGCAAAGCCGAGTCACACCGTGCCGGCCTCGCCACCAACAACACGCAACCGTCGCCCGGCGCGCCACCAAAGACGCCACCGTCTATTAGCCCGGTGAGTAGTCTTTTTTTTTTTTTTTTTTATTTAATTTGCTTAGCATGCCATATTTGTTATGTATTTTAGCTTTGTAACTGTTGTTAGATGGAAATTGTTTGGTTTGATTAGTATAATTTAGTATTTTGCATAATTTATCATTTTGTGATGGTTGATTTTGCATGAATTGGAAGGTGATTTATTGGTTATATTGGTTGGTTAAAAATGGTGTTGAGCATTTTGTGATGGTTGATTTTGCATGAATTGTTGTGTTTAGGTTGCAAATGCTACTAGTATAGGTGAAGAATGGTGTTCATATTGTTTGAATGTGTAGAATAAGAATAACTTTAACATTATGTTTTTTGTAGGTAGAATATGGAACAACCTAAATATCCTTTATACCTTTATTGGAATGGTGAACTATCTCAAAATGACGTTGATATTGTGTATAGAGGTGGAAGGAAAAAGTTTTTGTTCATCAATTCTGGTATGATGTTTCAAGAGATTCGAATAGGGTATATGACGTTGTTGGATGTGATCGTATGTATGTGGAACTCGAAATTGTTTATGAGATATCCGATGCCTGGGAAATATGTGCCAATTGCACTAGAGGATGACGAGTCACTAAGTGCTATGTGGCTATCAGTGACACAAACGTCAGCCATGGCAATGGAGGTGTACATTGAACAAGTTCCCAAGGAGAAAAATCTCCAAAGTAATGTGGGTTATGTACCTACAATGGACTTTAGGGATAGCATGGAGGTACCTAGGCATCGACTCCTAGCATGCAATTTGAATCATTTACTAGCATGTTGTCGGACCCACATTATGTCAATGAGCACATGAATGAGTTCGGTTCTCTGCCTCGTCCTCCCCACATACCGTCCACATTCCATCTTGATACTCTACATCGAAATGATGTTGATTTTTTGGGAAATGAGGAGGAGCATGTGGATTCCGATAGGGGAGGAGGACGATGATGCAAGGGAAACGGTGACAATGCAATAAAGTCCGGTGTTCCTTCACAAGATTGGCTCGGATTGACGAAGTTGATCAAAGGTTAATAGATGCATGGATGACTTGGAAATGCACCTTTGGTTCATTGATTTGTGGGTTTCGAATTTGAGATAGGACAAGAGTTTGCCTCATTGCAGCAATTAAAGAATTTTGTGAAAGCTCTGGTCGATCTCTAGAAACCGGATGTTTCGGGTGTTAGAGTCGAGCCCACAAAGTATGTCATTGAATGTGCCCGAAAGGAAGTGTGTCACTGTCCATGGAGGTTGCGTGCAATCATGAGTAAGTCGTACTCATTCAAAATTGTACGATATGGTGGTCCACATGCAAGCAATTGTTTGGGAGACATCAATGTAATTTTTATTAACTCTCATAAATTTATATTCTTATCATAGTCCATGAATGTGTTACTTACCTGTTTGTTTGTTTTTTTTACCTCAGGTCTGATGGCGCAGTCCATCTATCCCGGCCCCACTGATCGCAGCGTTCTCACCCTCCAGGATAAGCATCGGAGTGAGGATGCCTGGAGGGGAGTAGCGGACACGGTATTATCGTGTCGGTTGCATCATCATAGTCTCACTCATGACTCGGGAGGTTCACGATAGAGTTCTTCGGTATGTTGAGCGTCTTTGGTTTTCTTGGCATACATCGTTTGGTAGGGGGAGGTTTGGAGCTTGATCGACCACTTCTTACGGCATTAGTGGAGCGATGGAGGCGGGGAGACCCATACCTTCCATTTGGTTTGGGGAGGCGACGATTACTTTAGGAGATGTCGGCTGTTCTCCTTGGACTGAGAGTGCACGGACCACCTGTTATTGGTAGCGGCGAGGGTAATTGGGCTGCAGTAGTGCACGAGTTGTTAGGGGTATGGCCCACCACCCCGGAGAACGAGCCCAAAGTTCTCCAGGGTTCGTCTTTGAGGTTGACATGGCTTCGGCTTCATTTTTTCTTGTTGCCAGAACGATGCCGATGAGGTGACGATGACAAATGATTCGCACGGGCTTATATTCTTGTTTTGATGGGGTCCATTCTTTTTGTCGACAAGAGTGGAGATACAAGATGCAGTGCTTTATCTTCCACTTTTGGCAGATCTCGGACGTAGCGAGGACATATAGTCGGGGTAGTGCCACCCTTGCATACTTGTATCGACAGCTATGTCGGGCATCAAAGAGGCGTGCCAGGGAGTTAGGTGGTCCTGTGTTGTTGTTACAGCTTTGGGCATGGGAGCACGTACACATCGGCAGACCTCAGATTTCGAGGTTGCGGGACCCACCTCCACGTTTGACGATGCCGTTCCTATTTTAGGCTCCCAAGCATGTTCCTGGGGTTGACCCCTTTAGTGTCGAGTAATATGCAGTGTCTCACATTTGTTGACATTATTTAGTTTCATTTTTCAGACGGATATTAATGTGTATTTCTTTTCAGTTGGCTTCGGGTACACCTTAGTAGGTCCCACTTAGCAAGTGGGCTATCTTACTACAGGGATGCACTTGACCATCGAGACGGACGACGGTACATAGAGTCTCACATGCCTAACTTATATACATTGGTAGACATCTCTCACATGCCTAATATTTGCAACATTCTTTATTTGTAGATGACTTGGCAGCCATATACTGATGCGAGACTAGAGTTGTTGCCTGCTATATGTCGAGCTGATCGACATGTATGGCGCACATTGGCTCCACTTATTTGTTTCGACATTGTGGAGTTTCATTGTCCTGATCGAGTTATGCGCCGGTTGGCTTCGAGCAGAGGATTCCAGCACCTTGTGATACAAGCACAGCCCTTCATGGCATAGATCGGAGGTCGAAGAACAAGAATTATCCGCTCAGACATCGCCCTTACATAGCGCAGTGGGATGAGCGCGAGAGACGTGTTGTTCAGGGCACTCCGTTTACTGGTCGTACTCATGCCATTGAGGAGTATATGGTGTGGTATCGTCGCATCACGAGGTTACGCATGACAGATCCATTGAGGCGACCTCCTTCTACACATTATCGGCTGCGTCCGGAGATGTAGTACTGGTAAGTGCCATGATTTGTAGTTATACTTTTTATTTATTTATCCGACTATATAATATGTATTTTTCTTTCTATGCAGGCACATACTTTATCTGATGTTGCTCATAGGTGCAGCACTGTACTAGAGGCTGCTGAGTCATTGCCTCCAGATATGGGGCGCCAGTTGTTTGCACAGACATTGCAGACCATGAGGGGACTGTGTATTGATGCAGCTTAGCCGAGTCGGACATGGCCACATCTTACGGGCGTGCCTACCTCTCTTTGTACATACTTCGACTTCTACACCTTCTATGTCTGCTGCCCATACATCTACCACGGCACCTTTGCTTTCGCCTCCAGTCTGTCAGAGGACCTACCGACGCCGTTCTGCCACCACTCCATCTTCTCTTCATGCCATTGCAGAGTCTAGTGAGACCACACCTAGTTCATCTAGACCTTCACAAAAGAAGAAGAGGGGGTCTTAGCACTTTCATTTGTTGTTTGTATAGTTCGTTAACACTATGTTAAATATTAAACTTTGTTTGTGATTGACATATTTTCTTAATCTTACTTATTGGATAAATGTGAATGTGGATGAACTTGGTGTTTGGTGATTGATGTATGCATAGACTTTGTATGGACTTGGATGGAATTTGGTGTTGAAATTGCAGGGTTGGATAGCTTTTTTTTTTTATGTTTCTGGCATTTAAGCCAGTTATGGGGAAGCAACGATGAGAGGCGTTTTTTTTTTCCATAAACCGCTATCTCAAGTAGCGGTTTACATAGTATAGAGAAGGAAGATGTTACCACATAAACCGCTACTTCAAGTAGCGGTTTATATACATAAACCGCTACTTGAAGTAGCGGTTTATATATATAAACCGCTACTTGAAGTAGCGGTTTAATTTAAAATAAACCGCTACTTGAAGTAGCGGTTTACCTGGGATAAAAAAATAACATTTTCTCGCGTGCCGTCCTACGTGGACGGTACGCAGGGAATTAATTTCCCTTCCAGCATATTTCTGGAATTAAAACCCTATTTTGCATTATTCAAGGAAAAAATTCTATCGTATTCTTATCCCACTTACCAATTTTTCATCCTTATCCTACTCAGTTATCCTTATTATCCCTATCCCACATGCCAAGCACCCCGTATAAGCCCGGGTATATATCCGGATGTACTAGGGATATCTTACATTAGTAATTTACTCCAGATGATGTTAATTTGTAGTGCGAGTTCCAACTTCACCCCTAGTCCAAAGTCCAAACCTAGGTTTAAAGTTTAAACTTGCCAAGTGAGCCATGAAAACAAAGTGCAATTGCCAATTGAGTTTGAAATTCCCGCCCATTTTCAAATCAAAGTCACCCAAATCTCCCGTCAATTCTCAAGCAACTGTTAGTCACAACTCACAAGGTCAGAATTTCGCAAACCCTAGCTTCAAACTACTACATAACAGCATTCGATTTTTATTTTATCTTTCCTGCTTTTGATGATTTGAGTTACAATACTTTTTGCAAATTTCACCAGCTAATTCAAATAAAGACATTTCTATTATTATAGATATGTAATTACAATTTTGCAGCAAAATAACTTACATTAATTAGCCCCATTTATACATGCTTGCGCATTTAGGAGCATCAAACATTGCATAATTGGTACATAGCTATATCATATATGTTACACAAGAGATATAATAGTAGGGAAGTCGCAGATGTAGAGAAAATGAGAAACTCTAATTTGGTAGCAGCGTTATGATAGAGCATTATCATTTGGTTTTATTCATCTGGTACATGTTTTCTATCGGGTTCGTCATCCTGCACATTTGTTATTTGACATGATTAGCAACATGTTTAGCACTTTACTATGCAAAAAGAAAAGGGTATGATATGCTTCTATGAAAATTTTTGTGTTATTGTTATCCTCTTATGTTTAGTCAGTTTAGTAAAACGGGCATAATTGTTTGCAATGAAGGCGTATGGATATTCTTCAAACAATAATTCTTGTCATTGCAATATAGTAGATTGATGTCGTTTACTACTTTTATACTCCTTGATAGCTCATTTGGTGGCCGATTATAATTGATAGTTATGGTAATAAGTTTATATACAAATTTGTGAAGAAAGTCTCATGCCAGTATCTATGGTAATGAAACTTCATTTTCAAACGCGTGTTTTTCTTCTTAAAGTTCTATTACCACTCAATATGACCTCTTAGTAATAAAAATTTATGATGAAAAAGTGGTATTGGACATTGATATACAACTTTCATCACTACGTTACCTATAAATTCATTACCGATACTATTACTAATTATCGCTCACCAAACAGGCCCTAAGGGTTGATAAGTTTTGTATTGATTTTTTATTGTGGGTATTAGTGTGCATGTGTGATAGTTTTAGCCATCGAATGAATAATTAGTACGCGGAAATAGCTATGTAAGTTCTGTATACAGTCTTGTGTTGACACTCAAAGCAACAAAAGAAGCAATAGCTTCCTATACCCAAAGCTTACATTGCAAGTTTAGAATCATAGAAGGCATTTAAAGGTAGATACCATGGACAACTTCCAAGGTCGGATTGCTATACCTTTGTTTATAATCTCTCAATTTTGTTGCTCAATTCGCCCAATTATAAGGGAAGGGAACGCGGCCTAACTCAATATTGTTAACATCATCTAGGAGCTCTTGGTAACGTCTCTTAACCTCTTCAACAGATTTTCCACGAACCTCTTTGGCTATATTGTGCCAGCGATCAGGTGTGTCCTTTTCGTACTTGTTAAGAGCACTTTCAAAGGCCTTGTCTTGTTCTTGTGTCCAAGATGATCTTGATCCATTAGCAGAGTTACGTTCCATGTCTTAGGCTTAGAAATATATCACAAAGAAGACACAGAGGAGGATAGTTTGCAATATGCCTGAGGTTCTTAGTGAATGATTAAAGGAGAATAGACAAAATTGAGAAGCAATGTGGAATAATTGGAAGCGGAAAGAAAATTTTGGGAAGAAAGGCAGTAGTTGAGAGAGGATATGTTATGAACTGAGAGTTGGGAGTGCCTGCTATTTATAAGATGATGGGCTGAACCCAGCCACGCAAAGTTTTCGCATGAGGCAAAAAAGGTTGTGGAATTTTCAGTGATTTTGGTTCCTTTGAGCCACAAAAAATATGCAGGAGAGAAAAGGTACAGCAGCATAGAGGGGTGGAACAAATATCTCGGATTATTACTTTCATTATTAACTACATGAAGCATCATAGTCTCACAGGTGACAATGTGCAGGATTATCACCTTAAGATTCTACTTAATACATCATGGCCTTACAAAATTTTGATAAGATTCTAAAGCAGTAACATATCAAGCATACAACCATGTTTCACTTGTTTCTACTTTTAGGTTATTTGGCTGCATGTTTTTTCTTTTGTATTTAATAAAATCCACTAAATTCTATGAATATTGACTTACAGTCTAATGAGCTAGCTAGTAGCTAACTAGAGATATCACTAAAAAAAATGGAGAAAATCGTCTTCATACCCATCATATGTCGTCACAAATATAACCTGAAGAGTTTGCATGGTTTGGTACGAAGCTACTTACCACATAACCCATGGCTGAAAATTAATACAGGGTACTTAGAGGGATAAAATATGCATAGATCAACCTGTTTGCTTTCCCTGACACTGCACTAGTGAACAATCTGAAGATACACATTCATTCCATTAACTCAGTTAAGCTTTCATAGTGAGCTGTGAGCCACAATCCAATTATGCATTTATTAGCAATGAAGTTTTTGTATATAAATCTTCTTGTGCTTCATCTCACTAGTAAAATTTCGCTGTACTTTGTCCTCAACATCCTAAGTTCTCTATCTGTACTTTGATATCTTGAGAAACCTCAAAAATGAAGTCAACAATACTATCTACTCCTTTAGTGATCGGGATTCGGTCCTCTGTGAGCAAGAGGAGCACTAATTGGCTCCCTACCAAATTTCTAAGTCTATTTAGTTGAAGTTAGATTTCATAGGAATAGTCCATGTGATCTTTTTAATTGTTCCAAGGTTAAGAAAAGGGTAAAGGACATCTGTCATGGCTGCTTGACTGCAGTGCTTTAGTGTGATTAATTTTATAGTACTTTTATGATGGTAACAAATATAGTGCAAAAGAATATTTGGTGGCAGCTAAAATGCATGTAAGCATGTTTAAGAGTGATAATGTCTTCTTCTTAAGTAAATAAATCAGTTATTGTATCTCTCAAAGTCCTGTGATCTGTTAATCTTCAAAATCTAAGCTAATCCAAATTGTCTCATAGCAGGATTTGACGGGAACATATTCAGTGGCTCTTGGACCTCTTTTCAGTTATTGGTATCGTCAATGGCACATATCTATTGCATTTTGATGTTTATGACCTTCTCCTATTATACAGGCAAGCGTTCTTCCCGTTTAAAGAACATGCTTCTCATATTCGAACTGATTTCTAGCTTTTTTTTAAACTTAATGACTTTCTACATGCATCAGCTTTTGTTATAGCTATAAGATGAATGTCAATATTAGCTTGCGAGTTATGACTTTACTAGTTCTGGTCTAATCCTTTCCTGTTGACAGTTGAAAGACTTTATAGTACATCAAGAAATAGGAAATTTGTAATACTATCTGCTACAAGTGTCTTTTTCTATGATTAATTTGCTCTGTTGTCGGTTGTTACCAGAAAACAATATCTAGTCAGAACTACTTGTTTTGGCCAGTTAATTGATAATAAGATTCTTGTTTAGCCATTTCGGCTGTTTCTCTAAATGAGGAAATATTAATAGAATATCAGCACAAAGATAAGTAAGATTCTTAACCTAAAAACATAGCTTACCTCTTAGGTAGTGGTGCTCAACTCTACCATGAGTACCATTCTATGTGACTGATACTTGTTATTATCACCCATGTCCTGTTTTATCTGAAAGCATTATTGATATTTCTTTTAGGAGATCTGTGAATTTTACTACAGTTCTAATGTTTTATTCTATGGGTGATATTAACCCCTATATTCCATGTATGGGTATGTTTCATTCTTTAAGAGCTTGTGCTACTGCTGCTCTAGTGCCAGATGCATACTATGATACTAGAGTGTAGTTTAAATGTATTCAAGGAACAAAGGTAATAATGGAAAATGATGAATAAATATCCTAAGGTTAAGTTTTTGATGAGCGATATTATGGCCTCAGTGTTTTTTCATCTCATCTTCCAATACGCCAAACACAGGAAAAGCATCTTTCTGGAGAACCTTATATCTCCACAAAAAGTGATAGTGGAAATACGTTCATATTATATGAAGATTGGCTATGAATATGAAAAGAGTCTGATTCGCTCTGCAAGTTGCTTAAATAAGGCCAACCTATTAGGAATAATTTTACAAGTGGACATGATATGTATACTGGAAATTACAAGTTGGAAGTTGTGACTTGTAAACGGATTATTCCTTTGGTCTTGTAGTTGAAGCATCTTCCATCAATAGAAGTTTCGGACAAACAAAACCTTGCATTGTTTTCCCTGAAACTCTTGAATCTAATTACAGAACTGCCAAATTAAAACATTTTGTCAATAAAGTTCTTCTGACTGTTGTTGCATCAGTTTTTGAGAAGCTTATTCTCCATCATTTGGTTTTACTGAAGAAATTACTGGTGCAGAGTTATAATACCTGGTCATCTGTTCAAGTATACTTCCCAGGAATCTCAATCATAAAATGGCAATTGTTGTGTCAAGATACTCCTTTTATCACTTAAAGTTGGAATGGATCTTTGTCAACTAGTCGATCTCATATGTAAAGTGGCATAGTTGATTCTTCTCCACCAACTTTTCCATTCTCCTGGAAGTGGTCCATACTTTCGGCTAGAGGTAGTAAGCCTTACAACTATGCTTCAAAGCATTCAACCTAATTACAACCTCATTATACTTTTGAGGCAATGGAAGCGGGAACCTTAACTTTTTAGCAGCGGGAAAAATAGAATCTTTTGGTGGACACAAAAAGTTTGGAATTATGTATGTGACTTACTTAAAAACTGCATTGGTGTGTACGTCTTAATTAACACCTTAGGGTGAACAAGATTTATCTGAACTTATTTTATAGTAACTTATTGGATCTCGTCTAAACTAAATTTAATACAATACCGTATTGGAACTCTTAGACTTGATTAGTGATAACTTTAGAGGGTGACTGTTGATGGATAGGTAGTAATTAGTATACAACATTATGTTCAAGTCTTTTAATAGTATACATGTGAAAAGTTTAATGTTCTGTTGAATAGTATCACAGTGCAATGACATTCAATATACTGCATGATTGGTCACGTTATATTGAAGAAAAGCAACTTTTGTTGACAATGCTCTGAACAGGTGTAAATTGCATGATCGATCACATAATACAGCATAATCTCCATTCAGTGACGATGAGGGCTTGATCCTGCATCTCATGGATAAAATACATCCCCGAACCAAATTTTGAATTACAAGATGCTAGTACCTCGAGTATGTTGTTAACAACGCGAGTGAAGGTAACACATTTTGTGATACGGGATGAGGTCAATTGCCTGCAACCTCTGAACTTGTCTAAGTGCCTACAATCTTGTTTGAAATTTGAGCTCATTGTTTGTCAACTAATTAATTAGAGTGGTTCAGGCTTTTGGAACACTATACTTCTCTGAGTACATATTATTCTAGCTACGGAGGTACGTACTTGCGAATGTCATAAAAGTGTCGTAAATGGCATAATTGAAATGATCTCCTGTCCTGTTCAATATTCATTCTCCTTGATAGCTTGAGACAAAGGCTTCTACCTTTTTTATTCCTGCTTTTACATTTTCTTCTCTACCTTTTCCCAATTGCAAGACAATATTCTCCTAGTGGCATAATACTATATGTTTGCTTCTTGGACCATTCTATATGGTTTTACACTTAAGCTTGTCTGCTGTAACTATGTCCACGAAGATATTAAGGTTTTCTTTGGATTTAAATTTACGCGTTTGGCTGCTAAATATCTGTGAGAATCTGTTACTGTTGTCCTTGATGATTCTTCGTCAATTTTTTTTGATTGGTTAGACACTATGGAAGGAAGAATAGGCAACTGTCATGACTTCATAGTTCATATACTGAAGATCAGACGTCATTCGATAATATACATTCATCCATGAAAAGACTGTTGAATGCCTTCTCTGTTACTGCATGTCTGCATATGCCGTCTCAATGTCTGACTAATTTATGTATAGAGGCAGGCAGAATTAGATGCTAATGGAACCACTTTTGCTGAATGTTTGTCTCAACTTCATCTTTAAGAAGATTTGATATGTTGATAAAACCTCGACAGAATTCCGAAGAATAGAGCTCAGAAGAATTCAAACAAGTTGGGGAGGAAACTTGGAATTTCACTATTCACAGTGATATAACTAGTTTTTGTGCAACGACGGAAATTAATTATGTCAAGGAGTGAGAAACAAGTAAGAGGTGAAAATAGGCTTCTATTACATAATGAAAGATTTAAAGTTATCAAAAGATTGAATTTGGACAATATAGTAGTAATAAAAATCTGTTATAAGAGCAACAATGTCAATATTGCTTTTTCACTCTTCTATTCCCTTAGTAGTTTGTAGTGTACTTATAGATATTGATTTACATTAAACACTATTAGTTCACCAATTGATTTAGTGTTTAAAACAACTATAATAAATTTCTAGGTTTGAGCCTTGAGGATTGGTTATTCAATTATTTTTTGGGATATTATCTCAGATAACCCTGACTTATAGGTCTTTTTCCCAAATAACCCTGACTTTGGCAGACCTGTCTCCGATAACCCTGAACTTGATTTTTGTCATTAAACTGGACGGAATTAGTGACGGCGTTAACTACACCCTAACTTGGTTTGACTTTTGCTAAATTCATCTCTTTCTCTCTCTTGTTCTTCATCTCTTCTTAAGCCCATCATTCTCTTATTTTTTTTTCTCAATCAATTCTCCAGATTAAAATTGGTTTGACTTTTGCTTAAACTTCCACCCACCCCTTCTTCAACTCAAGCACAATCTTGAACAATCCACCCCAGCAACAACAACATCAATTATTGAAGAATTCCCCGACTAAGCCTTTAACTCTGTCTAAAACCACGTCTCCTCTTCACCTCCCAAGTCCACCGGCGACATCCACTTGAATTTCCGGCGACATCCACCGGTCACCAGGAGCGCACATCTACACCACCAGGAGCGCATGTCTGCAGTACCACGAGCGCATGTCCGCACCACCACGAGCGCCCGCATTTGCACCACCACGAGCTCCCAGTTAGCACCACCAGAGCGCACATCTGCACCACCACGAGCGCCCAGATTTGAAACAACCCGCACACCACCATCTCTTCTACTTGAGTTATATGATTTCGCTTATGTTTGCCGCGCACCACCAGTGAGAAGTAGCCACTATCTCTTCACTTTCGATTATGAATTGGTTGGTGTTATAATAGATGATTTGCTCATTTAAACATTAACGGAAAGTTTGTGTTATTTTATGCAATTCATGCTAAAATTTGCTCATTGTCGTTATTTGCATTGAATATAGATATTGTTACCCCCTTGATAATTTGCACTAAATTGAAGAATGGGTTTAATTTGGGTTTTCTTTCTTCCCTTGCGTGAGGTGCTCCGTGAGATTTTTGGGTTTGATTTTTGTTTTTGTTTGGCAGCCATCAATTGCTTGGTACTGCTTCTGTTGGCATCTCAAACATTATTACATTTTTTTGTTTTTTAATTGTTGTTAATTGCTTGAGGTGCTGCCATCAATTTGGTTTTTTTTTTTTTTGTTTTTTAATTGCGTGAGGTGCTGCCATCAATTGCCTGGTACAGTTTGTGTTAATTTTGTTGGAATCGAATCAATGAAGCTATGTTAATACAAGAGAGAGAAAGTGTTCGAATTGGGGCTGTTTAGGGTTCGAATTTTTTACAGTTTTTGGTGATGGTAGTGTGGAGATGAAGAACAAGAGAGGGAAGAAGATGAATAACAAGAGAAATATGGGTTTAATTAAAAAAAGTTAACACCGTTAACAATTCCGTTAGGTTTAATGACAAAATACAAGTTTAGGGTCATCTGGGAAGAAAAAAAAACATGTCAGGGTTATTTGGGAAAAAGGCCTATATGTCAGGGTTATCTGAGATAATATCCCTTATTTTTTTCGAATGGTTTGTAAATATGTATAGAAATTGTCAAATCATGATACGATGCCATATCAATAACATGTCATTGTCAAAGTGGACGCTCCAGTCTCCACGTGACAGAGTTACATAATATTATGAAAGGCAATGCCTTTTATATATCTTTAGAAATACTTGGCTAAATTTCTGCAATTTCCCGTAAAATTAAGAAAACTTCAGGGAAATTCAGAAAACTCTTACCAATTTTTTTTTTTGATGGCCAACAGGCAAGAGTTAACATTGATAATAAGCCAAACGGCACTTACATAAACAAGATATCAGATCTAAATCATGAATAAAAAATTTTGGCTCCTACTTCACTAATCGCATCACTTAACAGCAGTAACCACATCGTGATTTTTTTCAATGTCCATGCATCTTTCCCAACTGGCCACCTCCTCGTATAGCTTGAAGGATAAAAAATAATTTCCAAGCCCTATATTTTCAATCCAATCGACCATTTGGGTTCTCCACCTGGAATGAGAGAAGACAACCCAACAACAAATGGGAGAAGATAACCCAACTCTTACCAAATTTTAGAAAAGTTATATGAACATAATACACTTGTAGTATTATTTTGTATGTTGTGAGTGCTCACTAATGAGCAAATTTACTAATATTACTATGAACCAACGGTTGTGTAGATTCCTTCTTAATGATCCAACAATGAAGAATCACATACCTTATTCGAGAGAATGAATGCCAAAGTTTCTTTATTATACTACTATCTTTTGGGAGGGCCTGGTTGGAGATAGAGAAGAACATAATATATTGTTCAAGTTGACAAGATTCTTGGATCTTCTCCCGTAGTAAGGCGTTCCAATTTCTGAGTATTTAATCTTTGCTGGCAGTACAAATGTACAATAATTATTTCATAATTTCCCTCCAAGTTCTATATAGGAGGGCTGGCGAGTTCTTGTCAAGTATGAAATTGAATTTGCATGTAATGGAGACATTAAGGGAAAGGTACAACCTTTTGTTTTTACCTTTACTCATAAAATGATGACTATCTCTGTTTATTTTAATCTACTAGCTGACATTCTGGCTCATTAAAACATAACTTTGACCACTAATATTTTTAACTACGAATAAATAAAAATTATAAAAAGTTAATATTTGGAAAATATATGCACAGAAAAATCTAACAAGATCTCACCTGACTATAATTTTCCTTATATATAAATCACAAATGATGGTTAAAGTCAAGATTAGGGGTGGAAGTTCGATTTACAGTATGGATTTAGGCCTAGTTCAATCCAATCCGAATAAAATTTTGATTTCAAAATTCCAATCCAAATCCAAACCAATCAAATTTGAGTCCAAACCAATCCAATCAGAATTTTCAAAACACTAAATTGGACCCAATTTGAAATATCCAAACTTTTAAATTCTATTCTTTTGATAAAATAATTTAGGCACGAGCATCAAAATAAAGTGTTCGACAAGTAATTCATATAATCCCATAAAAATTCAGTATTATCAACTAAGAATTCATACAAACCCATAATTTTATCGAAAATACTTAAGGCCAATTCCAAATATACAATACATGGCTTTATTTGCTATTTGATTATTTTAGATTTTGGATCCAATCACCCTCAATCCAAATCAATCCGAAAATCTAAATTTTTGAGAAAATCTCAATCCAAATCCAATACGAACATAGTTCGAGCCCAATCCAAATTACTAATTCAGTTTGGATTAAATTGAATTTATGTTTTTATCCGAATAACTTTCACTCCTAGTGAAAATTGTGAACAATGCCAAAACAAAAAGTGTGTAGATTAAAAAGAAACTGATGTAGTATAAGGCATAGTTGATTAAGGATATTATTCTCATAATTGATATATAATTCCATCTTCCTCTCGATCTCCTTAGATATCAATTATGAGACTAATGTCATTAATTAATTATGTCATATTTTTTTTGAAAGAGAAATTTCATTAATTGAAAGCCAAACGGCATCTACAATAGGTATTAAAGAAAAACAAGATACAATTAAACAAGGCTAAATCAAATTCGTCTTCGAAGGAACTACAATGAACCAGATCGAGCAATACAGTGCAGCCCCCTTGTATTTGCTGAATCAAGCAGCTATTGATGAGGAAGTCTATCATTTTGATGTAGTTTGAGAAGAACATTATTGATCGAGTCATGTTGACCGCATCCGAGATTCCAATACCTTCATGTTGAGTCTCGAACTTCAATGAAAACAATTTCTCATACCTAAAAACAAAAAAAACCATACTCACAACTCCCATAGGGGAGAAGGAGATTTCCAAAAACAGAAACTAAAAACCCCATAACAGGGTTTGAAAAGATCTCATAAATAGAGACTAGTTTTTAACCCGTGCAAAAAATGCACGAGAGGTTTTATATAGATATGAGTTAGACCCGTGTCATATAAATATGTCATATAAATATCATTTATAAAGTAACTAGTTTTTAACCCGTGCAAAAATGCACGGGAGGTTTTATATAGATATGAGTTAGACCCGTGTATAATGGACGGGAATTGTTTTGTTTATTAAGTAGTTGTTTTTATTCCAAGTTTATTGAACCCGTAATTATTAGAATCCATGCATTTATAGTTGAAAGAATATCCATTCAAAAAAAAGTTGAAAGAATATAAATTGTAAAATTATATTTCATGATATATAAAAATCATTTGTTATGACATTTTAAAGTTTTAAATTCCTATAATCGTAATATATAGATTTATATATGTGTGTATGAAACAAAAAAAACACATCAAAAACACGAGAATTTTTGTTTTATAAATTTAAGATTTTAGGATGTTTCTCCTAAAATCATGTTTTAAATATTAGCTCGTGATTTAAAGTTTTTGTGTTCATATCATGTATTAAGAATATATTATAAAACCGGCTTATGACCCATTAGCTCAGTGCATGACTGATATAGCCAATGTCATGGTGGAACATGTGACCAATTTTTTTTAAAAAAATAAAGTTGACTGAAGAAACTTTAATTTCTCTCTGCAAATTGCTTTATTCAGAGGGTCGTATAAAATTACAATTCGCACCACTACTGACACTCAATCATGCAAGTGATGCAACCACTTTTGCTCCCCCTTTCCGCAGTCCAGCTCAACCCCTCCCTCTTGTTGTCTTGCACTACCGTTGCACTGCATCAGACCACCCACTAGCCACCACCCACCAGGCCACCACTACTTACAGCGGAAATTATGGCATACATTATCTATAATATTATTTTGGGATATTGTACAATTTAAGGGAGTGATTGCACAAAAATGAGAATTATATTCAATAACCTGCCACAAAAGTCTCATCATATTATTCTCGTTATATTTACTTGTTTTGTAGTCTTGTAAATGAAAATTAATTTTTAATACGTCCTTTGCTCTAGAGCAATCCTAGCACTTTTTATTTTTTTTATGTTTCATGATAATACTATTTTCACTTTTATGGTGAGAAGGACCCTTCTATTTAAAGCAATTTTTTACTTTTCCTTGTGTTTTTCTTCATCTTGCATTATGTGATTTTTCATTTGTATTCATTATGTTCTCCCGTTATTGATTTCAATTATTATTTTTTATTCCTTCTATATATAGTTCTTTGTTAGAAAACACTAAATATGTTGTTTATTTTGCATACCTTGATATGTATTTTATTTATATTTCACATTGAAATTCTTCTTATAAAATTTAGATCAAGATTTTGGGAACTATGCAATTAACTTTTAGCATGCTGACTATATATGTATATATATGAAGATTTTCTATAAACAAATATAGAAGATATTTATAAACATAGTATAACACCACATTTTAGTGGGGTTGATTTGGAATTGATACCTATACAGTCCTCTACTAAAGTTGCAAAAGATTTGTCATGATTTGCCATATTGACATCAATTAAGAGAAGTACTAGTATATTGAAGAGTTTTCTTAATAAAAGAAAACGTCCAAGGTTATGAAGAGTGTAAATAAAATTGTTATGCGCGTTAATAATATTTTAACATGTTAATCTCATTGATGGGAAGCTAGCTTAGAAAAGATATTTTAGAATCCATAGTTGATATTCTCCTTGGTAATGCTCAAACGCTAAACACAAAGTAGGATGCCTAAAGTGATGAAAGAACAACCAACGCTCTATATAAATATATAGTATTAATGCAAGTTTAAATATGTAGTCTAAATTAAATTTATTCCATAGTTAATAGCTACCATTCTTAAAAGGGATATTCTAAGTTAGCTATATCTTAATGTATATGGCAAATCTTCCTTGTACTTAGCCGGCACTTGCGTCAATATTGAAGTAATCTCCATTACACCTTAAATTTTGGAATATCCTATTATTTGCAATATTCTTCCCATAAAAAAATTTCTATCAAAATCACACTGATACAAGTGCCTACATGATTAATGTGGAAATTCCCATATATGCAGTGGTGGGGAGATCGATGATGCAAGTAATCTCAAAGTTTTGGTATTATAATCATAACATAAAGCCAAACAATTTTCATATTCACTACACACTGATGCAATTAATCTCATAGTTTTGATATTATAATCTATTCAATATCTACATTATTCAATAAATGTACCTAATTTAAGGAAATTCCAAATTGATTTAAACATCTAAGAGTAATTGCAATCTTTAAAAATGTACCCTTATATTTAGCCGTTTATAGTGAAGGGAATCTTTATAGTAGACCTGGGTGTACCATGCTCATGGTACACCCAAGGCTATTTTCTCCAAATGAGCAAAATGAGCAAAATGAGCAAATGAGCAAATGAGCAAAATGAGCAAAATGAGCAAGCATTTCTACTCATTTAAGAAAATGAGCACACTTTTACCCAAATGAGCAAACTTTGTCACTTGCTCATCATCATCTTCCTCAATTTCAGATCTGGAAATTTCTTTTCTTTTTCGCGAATTTTAGAACTCCATTGTTGTGTTTGGAAGGTTTAGAAGGAGGAGAGAGAGAGAAGAATTGAAACAACAACAACAGAACAACAACAACTACAGAACAATTGAACAAATGAACAACTATGAGCAAAGCAACAAGAACTGAACAAATGAGCAACAATGGCATCGTTGGAAAACCCTAACCCCCCAATCATCTTGAGAAATTTCAACTCCAATTCCGACAAAATCGACAAATTTCAACTCGTTTCTTTTTTTTTTCGCGAATTTCAGATCTGGCGACTTTCAGATCGTGGAATTTCAGTCACCTCATCATCATCATCTCGCGAATTTTAGATAGTGGAAGTTTTGATTTCGAATTTTCCGGCGAGAAAGAAGAGTGAGAAAGAAGAGAGAGAAAGACTTGAGAGAAATGAGCCCTGAAACAACGACGACCACGAAAACGACGAAGACTTGAACGGTAGCCGCCGTCGTCGCACACCCGTCGGAAATGAGCAGCAGGAAAAGCAGCGGCAGCATCGCCGGAAAAAATGGCAGTGAAAGCACGCGGAATAGGAGAACACGTGGAAGAGGAAGAGGAGAGAGAGTACGCGGAATTACGAACGTGTCCCTGAAGTTGTAATTTATTACAAAAATACCTGGGTGTACCATGCTCATGGTACACCCGGGTGTACCATGAGTGAACTCTTATAGTGAATCCAAAAATTGGTAATCAAATAATAAGTGTGAATCACCAATTTTTTGAAAAATCCTTTTAGAAAAACAACTCTTTTGTAAACAGTGATTTTATTTGAGCATATATTATCAATTATCTTATCTGAAATTATCTTATCTGGACTTATATTATCTTATCATAACTTATCTTATCTTATTTGAACTTATCTTATCTTATTTGAACTTATCTTATTTTATCTTAACTTATAATAGTATTATCGTATCTGAACTTATCTTATTTTATCTAAACTAATAGTAGTATTATCTTATCTGAACTTATTAAACATGATAATGTTTGTATTATTAAACTTATCTTTTCTTATCTGAACTTAGTTTATCTTATCTAAATTTATCTTATCTTATTTGAACTTATATTATTTTATCTAAACTTATCGTATTTGAACTTATTTTTTCTAGTATAAGCTAAAATAAGTCGAACATAAGAGATCCTTAGTGGGATAATATAATAGTTAGGCCTAAAATCAAACATATATATTTGTCCTATATATAAAGTATCACTATGGCATACAACATGATACTGCATTGGAATCAAAATCGTGGGTATATCTTTGCTAAAGATCTTATAAATTCGATTTTTTTTTACTTTTGTAAAACTTTTTATTTAAGAAGCTGCCATAATATGTTTATTCCTTTGTCTCCTATTGCAATATCCTGGGATTATATGATTACTTAAATTGACATACACAATATATTATTCTTTCATAAAGGTAATTTTATAAAAAACAACAAAATATATTTTACTTAAATCTCCCACAACTTCTTCATGTTTAATACTTCCTCCGTTCCGAATTAAATATAACAAATGCACTTTTTCACTATTCACACTTTTCACTTTGAATAAGATTTGTGATTTATACCTAATGAAAAACATAGTCAAGTGGGATCTTGTTAGGTTCGTCTCGTGACATACTTTCACAAAATGTAATAATTTTTACTTATATGTAATTATAGATATTTGTGGTTAAAATAATGCTTCGAGATGCGTAAAAATGCATTTGTTGCATTTAATTCGGAACGGATGAAGTATATATTAGTTTTTTGGAAAATTCTCATTGGTAGCCATGTACATTTGAAAATTCTCATTGGTAGCCATGAGTTTACTAAATTATCAAAAATGGCCATTAACTATTAATTATTTTGCAAACGTAACCTTATGAACTAAGAAACCGTTAGTTTCGTTAAGTTTCAGTTAAAATTAATGTCCGACATGCAAAACGAGGCGTTTTCGGTTTTTTTCCAGTTTAGACCTCAAATTTGACCCATAAGGGTCAAAATGACCCTTAAACCTCAATCGAACAATTTACTCGGTACACAAACCGAGACACGTAAATTGAGCCATTTTCAATTTTTTTGCCCTATTCTTTGGATTTATTTTCAGCGATATTACGTTCGGTTAAGTTAAGTTCGACTTTAGTTCAATTCGGTTCTCTCTACTATACGGTTTTACACTTGCAGGTTTAGTTAGGCTTCAGTTCGATTCGGCTCGCCTCTACTATACGGTTTTACTGCAGTTTAGTTAGCTTTCGGTTCGGTCTAGTTCGGTTAAAATAAGTCAAAAGAAGGGGGCCTAACCCCGAAACCTTACTCGAGCGATTTTCTCAGCATGCAAGCCGAGATATGCAAATCGAGGCTTTTTTGTTCTTTTTTACCAGTTTCGACTTCAAAGTTGTCCCTTAAGAACCAAAATAATGACCCCCAATCAAAACCCTAACCGAATGATTTTTTCGGCACAAATAGTGACAAAATTTTCGAGCACAAAAATCGAGGCATTATTTACCGGAAAGTTAACGGAAGAATGGTTCATAAGGTTACATTTGCACCATACGCAATAGTTTAGGGCCATTGTTGATAATTTTAAAAAACTGCAGCTACCAATGAGAATTTTTAAAAGTACGTATTACCAATGAGAATTTCCCTAGTTTTTTTGTGGTAATGAAGAGTGACTTATTAGCTTAGGACAAATAATTGATGATAGTTGAATTATTTTTGCCCATATTCATTTTAATGTTCTTTTTTCCCATTGTCATGGTATAAATTTGAGCATTTTGACATTAAGGAATTCAATTTCTTACTATAATCTCAACCCCTCCTTGTTCTTGTTTTCCAGCCCCATTAAGCAATGCTAGATTTGAATATAATAATTGTATTTTCCTTATTGCAAAGACCTCCAACTTTTCTTTCACTTGATAAATCTCACACACGTACCTTACAATTTTTTTTTATTTTTTTTGACAGCAAGGTACCTTACAATTTTGACATACTCAAACTCTCTAACAGCAACAAGCCAACAACACCAATCATCCGATCAATTGTGGCGAAGCGTAGTCGTGGACCAATAGCTATTTCCGGGTCGAGCCGGCCCACCAGGACAGGCTGTGGGGCCCGTGATGGGACGAAGACAAAATTAAGTCAATTTTCTTTCTTCAAAATTTGAAGCTCTTAGTTTTGGACTAATGGATTAACAAAATAAAAGATGGCGTTTGAAAATTGAAATGGATAGAGAAGGAAATCAATTTATTCACCTCATACGAATATCATATGGCAATGCAATTTACAAATGTAAAATGTTATAGTGTGATTATGGTAATATTCAATTGCCCAAAACAATTAACTCATATCAGGTGACTTATGACAATAATCACTTTGCAATTAGCAAGTTACCATTGAGGATTAATTGGAGGTTGATTTCCGAAAATGAATCTTATGTGGCACACGCCTATTTCTATATGGAGCTCACACATCAGCAAATATGGACATGGATGTTACACGTGGCAGTAGACATGGGGGGATCAATTTGGAGACGGCATTTGAAAGAATGTTTAAAAGCTTGACACGTAGGCGAAATACACTCAGCTTTATATATACTAGTATTGGCAGGGTAAATGCCGGGCTTTTTCGTGAATGAGAGGTGGAGTTTTAAATATTTATCTCCTTTATTTTTGGCGTTATCTTTGACGTTGGTTTTAATTTATATGTCGTGAAGAACTCCATTTATATCGTTCGACGTATTATATCATGTAGAACTACATCATTTAGAGCAATCTACTATATGATCGTTTAGGCACTCCGCTATATCGTGCAAAAACCCATTATATGATTGGGACATTGGCTCTATCGTACGACTACATCGTTTTCAAACAATCCATTATATCGTTTAAACACTTACTATATCATGCGGCTACTTATATGATTCAGGACATTCACTCTATCATGCGAGAACCTACATATTTTTATATGTTAAAGCACGTGTTACGATATCTTTACACCTGCATCTTGTGCGTGTTAAAACATTAAAAATAAAACCTCCATATGTTCAAGACCAATGAAAAGTTAATGGAGAAAGTTCAAGATAAAACTTACATTTCTTTTGTACTCATTGTGTTTACAAATCCAAATTAAAGCACCTATCATATAAATATGAAACAATTTGTTAAATTATGAAGGATTGATAATATTGCTACGGTATGTTGCTAAGGTATGTTGCTACGGTGCCCTTCAAGCCTCAATAGACCAACATAATTAACAATATCAACCCTCTTTCTAATATGTTGACCATGTCTCATCTTATCCATCATTCATGTTTGGCGGAGACGAAGGATGCGTCATTTGTTTCTTATCAAGGAAAAGAAAATATGAGGAGTATATTTATTAGAAATCGTACCTTTGGTTACTTTAATACTCTAACCTTAATTCCTAATTGAATCGCTAATTCCAATTGTAGTAGGTTACTTTAATACGTTAGTATAGTCGATATTTACTTTTATACGTTATTTTAATATATAAAATTTTAAATATAGTATAAATGGATCTTTTTAAAAGTACTTTTTTAAACACTTTCCAATGGTACAAAAATTATAATTTCTGACTATTCCTCAGGTCTTTTATTAGTTTGTTTAGTTTCTTTGCGAGTTTTAGGAGAAACGATGTTGTGGGGCGTAGAAAGAAGAGAAACTATTATTTTATATTAAAGTTGAATGTATGTGTGATGGAAAGTTAGTGGTCCAATTCAAAAATAGAAACAAAAGAAATGGGTAAACTAATAAGAGAGCATCCCAAAGGAATATGGGTAAACTAATAAAGGCGGAGGGAGTATATATTAAAAGTTATAATCAATTTACTATATTTAAGATTTTCATTGTGAACCCAACTCTATTTATTCTTATCCTAAACTCTATTTGCATTTTTAATCCAATTTAGAACTCTATTTATATTAAAAAAACATGACACTTAAAAAATGAGGCGCGACAAATGGCGTCTAATGAGAACGCCAAATGTCGCTTAACCTCATAGTGACTTTTTTTTTGTACTTCGCTTTATATATTAGTTATATGATATATATACTAGTATTTGGGACTCGGGTAAATACCCGTTCTCTTCGTGGAGAAAATGTGTACATTTGAATTTTCACATAACTTTGTTTGAGCGTACTTTTGTCAGGCATACAACAACAAAAGTTACCTTTGTAATAATTTTGAATATTCTAATTCTAACATTAATAGGTTTTGTATAAAAGTCCTAATTCCAATTCAATTTATAATTCTAATTGCACTTTGTTACTTTGATACGTTAGTATAGTCAATGTTTCTTTTTATGCATTAATTTAATATAAAATTTTAAATATAGTACTTCATCCGTTTCTTTTTACTTGTAACGGTTTAACTTTTACACTATTCACCAACTCTACTTAGTTTATCTTTGGTGATTTATAGTTAAGAAAAAACATATTCATGTGGGATCTTGTTAAATTCGTCTCAATGTATATTTTCAGAATATCTACTTTCATAATTTTTAGTTATCGATGTAATTAAAGATATTAATGATTAAAGTTATGGATTGTAGCGTGAAAGTTAAGCTTTGTAGTAAAAAGAAATAGAGGAAGTATAAATGGATCTTGTTTTTAAGTAGATTTTAAACACTTTCCAATGGTACAAAAATTACAATTTTAAGAACAATATATTAGAAGTTATAATCGATTTACTATACTTAAGTTTTTCATTGTGAACCCAACTCTATTTTTTCTTATCCCTAAACTCTATAGATGTATTTTTATTACTTTGTAACTCTATTTATTTTTGAAAAAATGACATGGCAATTAATAAAGCGCGACAAATGGCGTCAATAGGGGACGCCAAATGTCGCGACCTCTGGCCGGCTTTTGGACCCTGCTTTACATTCCCTCCGTTTCTTTTTAATACTTACACTTACACTTTCACGCATGCCAATGCAAAACTTTGAGGATATATATCTCTAGTTTTTGTATTTGTAAAATTATAAAAGTACATATTAATAAAATACATACTAAGATGAATCTAACAAGATCCTACATGGTATGTTTTTATTCACGTATAAATCCTAAACGAATGTCGAAGTGTAATTTGTGAATAGTGTAAAATGTCAAAGTATAACAATTAAAAAGAAACGGATGTAGTATATTAGTTATATTATATGATGACAAATGAATCTTCATTCATTATTCTTGCTATTCTTTGTTATAAAGGAGGCGGAGAGAATATTTCTGACTTAACCATTCTTGGTTTTTCTCATTCATTTTGTCTTAAAAGGCGTTTTACACCCATTGCATTGCCTTTTATATGGCGGATCGACTTAGAAAGGTGTGCCTTGTAGGCTACACAAAACCATAGGGAAAATCTCCTAAAAGTGAGTCACACAACGGGACAAAAACGGACACACCATATTACAACGTGCGGAGCAAATTACATAGAACATGGGCCTAAACATTTAACTAGTGGGCTATAACTAAGCACACACCCCTTTCTTTAACACCCTCTCAAGTTGTGAGTGCGGAGCTTGAACAAACTCCTGACTTGTGTAGAAGATGTTTATGCTATGTTATCTTTGAGTACCTTAGTGAAGATGTCGGCCCAATTGCTCTTTTTTGGAAACATGGTGGAGTAATAATCCCTCCGTGGCTTTGTCCCGCGATGAGTGGCAATCTATGTCCACGTGCTTTGTTTTCTCATGATGCACGGGGTTGGCGACTATAGCCACGCAAACATTGTCACATTTGACAAGGGTGGGCCCAATGTGTTTGAGCCCTAGGTCTTTCGGCAATTGTCTCGACCACATGACCTCACAAATGGTCGATGCCATGGACCTATACTCGGCTTCAATGAGTGGATCTTGCAACAATGTATTGCCTCTTTGATTTCCAAGATATGGGGGATTCACCAAGAAGAATACGAAAGTCTGAAGTGGACCTTCTTGTGGTTGAGCATCCGACTTAGTCAATGACGGTAAGAGGTTGGTAAAGTTGTGGAGTGTCTAGCAAGGAGGATTCCTTGATTAGGTGAACTGCTTAAGTATCTAAGCACCCTTAATCCTGCTTGGTAGTGGTGAGTCAACCGGGACAATGCATGAATTTGCTAAGCACATGAATTGTCGAAAGCAATATCGGGCCTAGTGATGGTAAGGTAAATGAGTTTACCAATTAGCCTTTGATACATCTTAGGGTCATGCGGGAGAGTTCTGAGTCGGGAGTTAACTTAACATGGGTGTCCATAGAAAGCTTGAGAATTCGCAATTTTCCAAGTTGTACTCTTTGAGAGGTCGAGTTACATACTTTCTTTTGAGACAAGAAGATGCCATGCCTTGATCTGTCTACTTCCACACAAGAAGTAACTCACTTCACCCGTGTCTTTCATGTGAAACGCTCGGAGAGAAAGTCTTTAGCACGACTTATAGTGTGCTCATTGTTGCCTTTGCTATGATGAGATCATCTACATAGATTAGGATGCTAGTGAAATTTGCTCCCTCTTTCTTGGTGAACAATGAGTAGTACGATCCGGATTGAATGAATCCATTGCTCTTGGTGAGCTCGATTTTGCAAAACCTTGTCTAGGGGCTTGCTTAGCCCATAGAGAGATTTCTTGAGCTTGCAAACTCTTTCTTACGCTTTGTTATGTTCTTTACACTTTTCAACACCATTTTGAACTTCAATTCTATCTCCTTGGCACATATAGCCAGGTGGAAGCTTCATGAACAGCGATTCGAACAAATCACCATGCAAAAATGCATTCTTAACATCCATTTGATGTATGTGCAGTCTTGTATAGCACCAATAGCAAGCGGAGATCTCCTTTGTTGCAAGCTTTGCAACAGGGGCAAAAGTTTCGGCATAGTCTATCCCGTATTTTTGCTTGTTTCCAAGGACAACTAGCCTAGCTTTGTGTCTCTCTAGAGTCCCATCACAGGTTATATTTGTTCTTATACAACCACTTACACCCTATTGCAACTTTCCCGGGTGGCAGAGTAGTTATATCCTAGGTGTCATTCAATTCAGAGCCTCCAATTCCTCATTCATGGCTTTGACCCGAGTTAGGGTCGGCCCCGACATGTTTATAGTGGATGGTATCCAACGTGCTTTGCAATTTTTGCACTAAAACACCAATATTGAGAGCTTGCGGGGATAGTTATAGCACCTTCAACCTTGCCAGGTTCTTTGGCTTGTGCGATATTGGTTTGGTACTCACTCGACCATGTGGGAGGTGCTGTGAGTCCCTCTTTTGGACTTTCTAGGCTCGGGGACTGTAGTGACATCCAGGCTGTGTCACCTACATTAGGTTGATGGGTCATTTTCTCCTCGGTGTCTTGTGGATCACTGAGTGTTTGGTCATTGAGTGTTTGCTCATATGTGTTGACTTTAATTTCGAGTGTCATACCACTCCCTAGAAGTTTCGGTTTCATGATGAACTATAGGTTTGCTAGTCTGTTTAAACACTTGATAAGGGGAATAGGTGCTCATAAAATTTTGTGTGTCTAGTCACAAAGGTTGTGTTATTTAGGAGGTTGTACACTCTATATCCCTTACGTGAAGATGGTTATCCTATGAATATACGGGGAACACCCCCTAACATTCATCTTATCACCACTCTTTATCGGGGTTGTGAGCAATGACAAAGCAACCAAAAGTTTTTTATTAAATTGTAATGATTTGAGTTTGTAGAGTACCTCATAGGGTGATGTGTCATTCAACACGGGAGTGGGAAGCCTGTTGGTGATGTGTCGGCGAAGCAAGCACACAATTTCCCCGGAAGTTAGATGACACTCGCTTGTATTTTCAATGCCCTGGCCATTTCAATAGATTCCTCCGCCTTCTTTCCACCCTACCATTGTTCGGGAGTGTTCACACGGGATGTTTGATGCACGATTCCGGCCCTTTTAGCAAACATTGGCTGCACAACTTGTCATCAAGTTCAATTGCATTTGTACGATCTCACCACTTTCACCTTCTTGTTGAATTGTGTTACGAGCCATGTTCACAAATGTACGAGAGCATCATAGGCATCGACTTTTTGTTTTAACGGATCTATCCAGGTCATCCTGGTGTTGTCATCGACCACGGTGAAGGGAAATACTTTTGGTTGTTCTTAGAATTCACCTGTAGGGTTCCCAGTATCAATATGGATCAATTCAAATGGCTCACTTGAAACGCCCCCGACTCCTAAGCATCGTTGTTAAGTTAATTATAATCATTAGCAATGGAATACCTAATTTAGTCGGAGCGTCACTCGCTAGTACCTCCCATCCAGAAGGTACAAGGCAACATTCTTTCATAAAACTAAACATATTATAATGACCATAACTAATAACTTAAACATAGCTAAATTTTCATAACTTAGTGTAAGTGAACTTATAATACATAACCCTCATAGTTACATAATCTAAAGTTAATCTTTCCTCGCCTCTACGCGCCTTCCCATCTTCATAAGCATACCAAAAACGGGGAAAATAAAACGTCATGAGCGAGGCTCGGTAACATACTACCCTAACATCGTAAAGGCATTTCCAATTCATTTTTAGTTGCAAATCGGGGAGGAGAGAATAGTAAAACCATTGCGTAAACATATACATCATCGAGATCATTTTCATAAACACATCATGAGCTTCATCATTATCTTCCCATCATCATTTTTTAACGTGTTCATCATCATATATCTTTCACTTTGGTAACTTAGCTAGTACAACGAAGGGACGTCTCCCCATAACATATACGAAGGCGGCCACTACATAGGTGACACTTTCGGTGCCCACATCATTATACTGAAGGGCGGTCACAACATAGGTGACACTTGCGGTGCCCACGAGAAAGGCGGCCACAACAAAGGTGACACTTTCGGTGCCCAATCATTAACCCGGAAGGGTGGTCACAAAGAGAGGTGACACTTGCGGTGCCACGGGATACTTGCCAAGAACCGTCCTTTCACTTAAAATTTATCATGTTTTGTTTATTTAACGTATCATAATCACATTACATAATCGTAATCGAATCATGATACGTAATCGTAATCATAAACGTAATCATAATCGTATTTTCGTAACATCAAAATCGTAATACTTCATAGCATCAAATCATTTTACATAGACAAACATTTCATATCCCGCACACCATAAATAACATAGCATAAACATCGTATAAAGCATCATAAAACATAGTTGGGGGGAGTGCGGGTGTTAGATGTAGACGTTACTCGGATTCTTGCTTAACAACCTTGATAGTGGGGGAGGCTTGTAATATCCTTTATCCTTTAATCTAATTAAGAGTTAAATAACGGAATTCGTTACTATTTAACTAGGACGACTTTTCTAAAACATTATTTGATTAGGCGTCGTAATACTTATGACATTACTTATAAAGTCTTTTTAAAACATAGGGGTCATACTTAGGTGAACATTATAAATTTATAACCATAATCTTGATTTACTATTCATGTTATTATTATAAACGTCTTTTAACCATAAGAGTCATTTATTTAGGTGGCATTAACAAATTAATCTTGATTTATAATTCATGTTTAATAACTTGTGAATAAGGTTTTCATATTATAATACTTCCAACTATAAGTACTTGTTACTAAAATGAATATATTTTATTAAAACAACATTGTGTTTTTTTATTCTTACCATGATTCACAAATTTTAGGCTAGTGGTTAACAATCTATTAAGCTATCAATTTACTCGTTTAATCCATAATTAAGTTTAAGCGTATTTTAAGCTAGAATAATTACTTATAATATTTTATTTATCCGAAAATTATCATACTTATAACCTTAATGTCGTAAAATCTAGAAATTAACCAACTAGTTAACGGTTGAATTAAACTAATCAGTAATGGAAATCTTTATATAAGCTTAACTTGTTACCATTACTCATTTATAAAATTCAGATTAACTAATGTGAATAGTTAGTTTAACATAGCATAATTTAATTAGTTTAATTCTTAATACAAGTTTAGCCTAACTAAGTGGTTTATTAACATAACTTATAACCAGATTAGTCCATAAAATCAGCCCCAATAATAGTTGTAGGAACTAAATGAAGTGGCCTAACTAAAATAATTAAATCAGTCCTTTGAAAAGCAAATGGATGCATCAACCAAACATAACAAGTCCAATTCATCTTTTTGCCCAACTGAAGATAACAAATCAGTTTTACTAAAACTTAGCTTTAATTCAAATTGGATTGTCTAGCAAACTAAATGACTAACAAGTTGGGCTTAAAACATTGATCATAATTTATTTTAAAGAAAACGTATTATCTGCTACTAGGAGCAGGAAGAAACGAAGGACCACAGAGAGAGAGGACGGCGACGGACGGCCGCCGTGGACGCGAAGGCGTCCGACGGTGGGCTGATTGAGGGCGAGGGGCGAGTTGCGAGGTGGTTACGCGGTGGTCGCAAGGCCGCGGTTGAAAGGTGTGCTGGTGAAGAACCCGAAACAGAGGAGAGAGAGAGAAAGCCTTTTGGGCTGCGGTTTCCGGCGAGTTCTATGACTGATAACGTGAAGGGTGATTGTGGTGTTTGAATGTGATGATTAGTAGGTGGTGGCGAGGTGGTTGTCGAGAGAAATGAGAGGAGGAAGTTTGTTGTTTGTTTTGCTTTTCATCCGTAAAACAATGACTTCTTATAGATGGAATTTGGGGAACAAACATCTGATTTGGGAAGAAGATGATTGGAGACAATCTCTGCATTGCTGACTTTAGGAAGGAGTAGGATTGGGGTGACAGGTTTTGGGCGAGAGAAAAGAATAGGGAATGTTGGCATGTTTGCCAAATGCCATTGAAGAGGAAGAAGGAAATCAGCAGAAGCTATTTAGTTGACTTTGGGAGAAAATTATTCTTTTTTCTTTTATTTTTTTGTAACAAAAATCAGAAATTTTTTCTCCAATTCTCTACCAAACTCACGTGGCTCAGCATTAGTTTAGTAGATGTGAATATTTTGTGCTTCATTGATTTAACATTAAAAACTAACCTTTTCTTTAATTCATGAAATCATAGAAATATACTATTATCACTTAAATATTAAAATTTGTAAATTAGTAAAATTTATATTATTATTTTATTCAATTATTTTATTATACTTTGCTTAATTAGTGAGACAACAAAAATTACATTTTTAGCTACTCATTATAATTAATTAATTAGTTAAACATGTTTAAGTTTTTAGGATATTACATCACTAGCTCTTGAGTCACTTAACCCAAAGGCAGGTTTAGTGAACTTGGGCTAGAGGGCACACTACACATGTTCTGTCTTCCAGCTTATTTAATCCCTTGAGACCATCAATTTGAGATATTCTTCTCATTGGAGCATGGCCTAGTCTCATGTGCCATAAACAAGTTTCACTTGTATTTTTCCCTTGATCAAAGCTGGCAGGAATTTCCAGTTGTCTTGCATTCAGAGCATGACAATCATATTTCTATCCCTCTGTCACCATGCTACCCTTCAGACTCTTCACTATATTCTTCACATGTTCATCAATTAGATAGTAGAGCCCTCTGAACACCTTACCTACTTCCATCAGAGCTCCATTCTTGTTGTTCTGTATCATACAGAAATTTGAGTAAAAAATGGCCTTGCACTCACCATTATGAGACATTTTCCTCACATAAAGCAAATTGTGTTTGAATGTAGGAACATACAACACATTCTTCAGGATCAAGTCATTCTTCAATATAGCATCTCCCACATGAGAGATCTTGGATGTTTCCCCGGTTAGCGGGGTTTATCCCCGGCTTCATTCTTACATTTTCTCACATTTACCAGTGCATTCAGGTCTCCTGTCATATGGTGAGAAGCACCAGTATCAATTATCCACTTGTTGTCTTCAGAATTTGCATAGTAGCAGCTTACCATGTTGGAGTATGACATGTCCATTTCATCATCTGACCCATCTTCATTGTCATTAGAAGATGTTAGAAGCATTTTCAACAATTTTTCTATTCGTCTTGTGTTGACAGAGCTTGAAGACCCTGCATTGGACATTCCATCACTCTTCACATTGGCTGCCATCTTCACTTTGTTGTCACCACCTCCTTTGTTCCATCTTTGAGGGCCCTTGTTGTTGTAACTGCCAGGTTTCTTGGAAAAGTGCTCCTTTGTTTTCCCTTTTTGATCTCTTTAATGCTTAGGGTGTCTAGGAGGGTATCCAATGACAGTCCAACATTTGTCACTGGTATGTCCCACTTTCCCACTGTACAGCTATTTTCATTGCTCTTGTTGTACATTGCTACCATTTCACCCTCCTCTTTCACTGGTTTATGCAGATCTCTCTGAGATTCTTCTTGATCGAGAGTGCAAAGACACACCTGGTCAAATGTGGGCGAGAGGTGATAACATCAACAGGTTGCTTCCTCACGGTTCCATAGGACTCATCTAGTCCATTGAGGAACCGAAAGAGTTTATGCTCTTCCCTGTTCTCTCGTTCATGGCCTCAACAAATGCCGTAACTTCGGTGAGTTGTCTCAGTTAATAGGTGGAAGATTCACTAGGTTTTCAGTTCTTCCCACAGGGTTTTATGTCAGTGTAATAGTCAGAAATCAACCTCCCACTTTGCTTAGTTTCATAGATTTCCTTACTGAGTTTGTATTTTCTGGAACCATTGGTTACAAAATATCTTTGCTCAAGCTCCCTCCATATTTGAGCACAGCTTGAAACGAACATCACATAACTTTTTATCTACTCAGTCATGTTTCCCAACAGCCATGAAATAATCATGTTGTTACAAGTGTCCCAGTGTATAACACCCCCGAATTTCGAGTTACTATCTAAATTAAATGATATTAAAATTCTACGAAAAATCGGCAGAGCTCAGTCGCAAATATGAATCGCCTAAAATTTAATTTAGGACTCGCGTCCAATTATAAACCTCCAAAAAAAACCAAGACTCTAAATTCTCAATAATCCTTATCCAACTCAAAAGGATCCACATCCATGCATAATTACCCGAAATTCCAAAAGTGGTTATTCCACGGTTATTGCGAGAATAACCGTTAAGGATAAGCTACGTTGACTGAATCTAAGTCAAAGCAAAACTTAACTAAACTATTACAGTCCAGTCAAGAAAAGGTTTAGGTGAATTAATATTACAACCTTAAGTCCCAAAATGATAATACGTATACATAAATAGTGCAACGGATAAAGAACTACTATAACTTTAACTAGCAAAAGTTGGTGGAACGTTGCTCACCCCCACACCCACACCCAACATGTAAGATCTTCATGTACCGCACATATCGGGCATGTAGTATCGCCCAAACTGATCGAGCAAGATTCATACAGTAAAGCCAAACATATATGTAGGTAGGATAATAATATATCCTACAAATCATCTTCTTTTGAATCAAAATAATAAGTAGCAAGCTTTATAAAACCTTTTCTTGTATTCTTTTCTAAATCAAATCCTTTCTTTATTTTCCTTAAAACAATCCTTTCTTTCCTTTACCTTCACAAAGAGGGAGTTATAAAATCTATGGAATAGAACAAACTTTCCTTGCCTTTGGGCTAGCTAGGCCCTCCGGATAACTTATAGACGAAGACCCCTAGTGTGCACACCCCCACAAACGGCCAAACCGTAGCGGAAGATCTAAGTCCGAGGTAGCGATCAATGTACCCCCCACTATTACGAAATGTCGAGACCATCCCGACAAAGGTTCCAATTCCTTGAGACGCCACAAAGGCAATCCCAACCATTTCAAAACATAAAATTATCCATAAATATTTTCCTGTAACTATTCTATAATTCAAGGTTTGAAAACAAACTGTTTGTATTAGGAGGAACATCTTCCTATTCAAACCAATCTCAACTCAAGAGAGATACATACCTTTATAATATTTTCTCTTAACAATGAAAGTTTTAGTTGAAATCTTATCTTTTGTAGACTTTTCTCGTAACTATTAAAAATTTGAGTAAGGAATCTTACCTTTTAAACTATAGCAAACCAACTAGCTCAGTCAAAACGGCTCCCCAATGAAACCGGGATCTACAATATAACATACATGTACTTAATAAATATTAATAGATTTGGCTAAAATAGTTAATGAGCTTTTATTAACTTTAGTTTTATAAAACATCAACCCCTTTTTTTATATATAAAAGTAAGTATAACTAATTCTTATAACTTATTTACTTAAACTGCCATTTACCTTTGATTACCAAAGTAATCAATATCAACAACACTAATATCTCCCTTAGTTTATATTAAATCAACATTCATAAGAAAACATTCAAACTTGAAACACTTGAAACTAACTATACAATTTATCAATTTTTAAAGAAATTTAAAATGGACATAACTTCCTCTCCTATTGAGATCCAAATCAAGCGTTTCTTGAGCCTATTTTGGATAAAATTTCAATATGAACAACTTTTGTGAAATCGTATTTTTGCTAAAAATGCCCAAAAACTGCTTAAAACTGCATTTTACGAAACCCGACGGTAATTTATACGAACTACACCACAAATTTCTTTGAACAACAAGTTTACTTAACATTCCATTAATCTAAACTAACTACTAAACACCTAAATAAACATTCTATTCATTCAATTCCACACCCAAACAATTAAAATCAAAACCCCCAATTCAATTTATCTCAAGAACCCTAAACTAACAAAACCCCAATTCGAAATTAAGCCAAAACCGAAATTAAAACATGACAAAGAATCTTACTTGATTAAGGGAAGTAATAAGGGTGAAACACACTATAAAAGACCCGTAAAAACCGTTCTTTGATCCTATTTTCGAACCGAAATCCGCAAGCCAAAGAACCAAATCCTCTCTTTGAAAACTAACGAACTGGAGATGAAGATGGTTGATAAATACTTAGTAGCTTTAACGGTGGTGTTTGGTTGGAGAAAGTAGAAAAAAAAAAAGAAATGTAGAAGAAGGGAGAAAGCACGTTGGGAGGGAAGAGCAACATTGAAGCTCTTCTAATTTTTTTTTTTTGGTTTTTGTTTTCTTAACTTTTCTCTTTCTTTGGTGTTCATGTTAGGTCTAAATAGTGGTAATGGAAAATTTAGTGTAAATTTGTAAAAAGTTCTCAAATGCCATGAATTAAACTTTATCACAAAACATGGTTTCCTTTATAAATTTCCATTACCACCCAATACCACCTTCCTGGTTAATTAGTAATTTCTATAGGTGACATTGGATTTTCTAATACAAATTTACACTATAATCGCATTACCATTCCCACCATTTATAACCTCTTACCAAACGGGCCGTTAGGTGTTTAACCTAGGATATTAGGAATTAGCTTTTGACTCATTCTAAGGTAAAGTCAATAGGTGGGAAACAAAATATATTTAACAACATAATATTTTAAGTTATTTTTTTTATAAACTAAAATAATATAAATAATTACTAAACAAGTATAAAAAAATACGGGGTGTTACAATCTACTTCCCTTAAAATAAGTTTTCGTCCGAAACTTAAAGTATTACTCAAATGATCAAACTTATACTCTTGTTTATGAAAGCTTGACTCATTAACTCTATAGGTTAGCCAACTACTATTACTTCGGATAACATCTCCAACAACCAAATCATTTGGGAAAACATCTCCCAGGCAACTAATTCACTTTCTCATAGATCAATTCAATTTATCACCTTTATAACCAAACAATCATTCCAACTAATATATTCATACCATAACAAGTAGAACCGAAGACCTCATTGATCAATTCATTTGATCACCCTTGTAGATATACAACCATTTCAACTAAAATGTTCATACTATAAGAAGTAAAACATGCAACATATTATAAGGTTTACCATAAAACTTTACCGCTAAAACTTCTAATCATACATGAATTATGTATACTTTAGACATTAAGGCATTACATCACATGTGAAATCACAACAACTTTTAGTACCAAATACACAATTGGCACAAAATCTACCCCCTAAAAAGGGAAGTTACGCCCTCGTAACTAACAATGACTTATAGAACAAGGGATGGGGAACACATGACATCCTCGGTCTTATGAGTAGTTTCCTCGGTGTTGTGGTTTTGACCATAAAATCTTTACTATCCATTTTCTCGACCTACGGGTCTTGCGGATCTATTGGTGTAGAGTCTCGCCCAGAACTCCAGCTATCACCATGTGAAGAGTTACTAATACGATGTCATAACTAAGAAACATGGAATACATTACAAAACACAAATCAACTATCCCTTTTAAGGATCACATATGGGCCAGATAAACTTGGGAATCAACTCCCTACCGTCACACTCGTTGGACTATGTCGTAGAGTATGGAGATTGGAGTCATAACTACACTATGGTTCACAAGCGCATTAGAAGTAATAACCTAGGATTTTCTCAAAATCCAGGCGGAGTTTCCTTTGTAAAGTGGACTGACTCGAAATGAGAAAAGGTGTTCTAAACCTGTTACAATCATCACATTACATAAAAGCATTTCCAAATCCATATCAGGGCTTTTGAAGACAACAACTAACCCTTGAGCAGGAGTACTATCTCTCTTCTAAAAATAAATGTAAGCTCACACAATATGAACTCACCATTACATGGTTGGGCGTACTCGACCTAAAAGAACGTAAAACAATTCACAACTCGCGTACAGAACCCAGACTTGACTTTAGTTACTTTTACTACTCCTGATCACCGGGGCCTACCACAAATGGCAAAACAAAATACTTTAACGGTTGCATCAACATTGGGTGTAGAGTCCTAACCCTATAAACGATTCACAGTACGTATTTTGGGTTTATGACTCTCCACGTAATCGATGACACCATGGCGAGTCACATCATAGCACACTAAGCATCTTCATCCAAAGAGTACTTAAATAACCTTACAAGTGAATATGGACACAACCAATTTTTCTTCTTTCAAAACGATTCTTTATTGGAAATCCGATAATAAATGACCCTTTTATAGAACTCTTGCTTTACAAAAAAAAAAACTTTGCTTAATCATTCTTCTTGTCACAATAGTCTTTTAGGCACAGTAACAACATGATAAGCTCCGTCAGCCTCGAAACAATTTCTTGGCCAGGATCCGATCAGTCCAAATAATAAGGCATATATTTCCTTTCTAGGGTGTTGAGGGCTTGAAACCTCGACAATGGGGTCGAACATAACCCCGGCTTACGACAAGATGGAGTTTAAAATCTCCGGCATTGGTTTGACTTATAGTCTGACGATTGGGGCGTGGGGGCTTGAAACCTCCACCCGAGGGAGCCGGCCATCCAACTATTCACTTTACTTGGGTCGAAACCCAGACAAGTTTAAACACGTAACCAGGAAATTTCAAATATTCTTTTGCTAAACACCAAATCTCCTATTACTTGGTAGCTTTCAAAACACATTATAAGAGACGGTAGAAAGCTCCATTTGAGACCTTTGAGACTCCGCGATCGTGGGAGACTTGCCCCCTTCCCAAAACTTTCTCAAAAACGTGTTTCTTAACTTTTCCAAAATTCACTCAAATCGTTGTAGGAAAAACCATTTCTAGATCGATTCGAGAGATGAATCCACAACCTTAATTGAAACGTTTCTAAATCCCACTTTCACACGCTACACAAACAAATTGAACAATCTCACATAGTTTTTGGTAGGGTAACTTACTCGTTGACCAAAACAGGGCCAAATCGAGCTCCAAGTTACTACGAGAAAATGATATGCTCTATTTTACATGAAATTAAAAACACTTTATACAAAACTCCTTTTTAGAACCATGTCTCGAAACTAACACACATTTCATAATACATCATAAACCGATCACACACTGGTTTCACGAAATAAAATTTTAAGTCTGTACGAGGATACGTGAATCCACATAAACTAACGACTCCATCCAACGATAATAGTGGTATTACCCTTGTCTCGAGTACTCGACACTCGAACATAGCAATCAAGAGTTAGCTTGGATTTACAGCTCAGAGAGTTCATGAAATAGATGTAGTTCATTATACTTCCGTAGTTTCTATTAAATTCATTAGTTTAATTCGACGACTGTAGTCATAGGCGATAAACTTAACCACTTACTCGCCAAAACATAATCAAATTAATCGATTACATACTTTGACCGCTATAATAACTTTAGTCTCATTCTTGGGTTGAGACTTTCCAGTAAATTGAGTTTGCTGCACATTAAACCATTCCCTAATGGCATCTAGGTCATTTTAAGCGATGATTTGTTCAACTTTAGGAGTAGATCTAGCCCGGGCGACACGAAAGGAGAGCTTGTTATAAGTTATAACCAAAGTTATCTCGGGGTTCCACTAGCAAATTAACATGAGTACGACTATAATCCACAACTACAGTCATTTCATTAGACAAATTGCAAATGTGGGTTGTAACTTGTCATTTAAGGTTAGTGACTACCAATCAAGAACTTTGCAGTGACCTTTAAACCAAGAGTTAGATTACTTGACGCCTCTCCCCTAACATTAAACTCAGTGAGAAGAGACTCTCTTAAAGTTAAGCAGTCTACATTAGACTCGCTAACCATTTTTAGTGTTATTGGGCAAGTGATCACTACTAAACAAATCCATAACTTGAGAACTACCCGTCCCACCATCGACACGACTCGAGTTGACATTATGCCTTTTGCTTACGTATCACCCCTCCGTAACCTTACTAAATACATGGCGGTTACTAGTTGTTCTATAATGGTCTCAAGGCAGAGCTCCTTGACACCGAAACAAATGAGCAGGTTATACTTTACCGGGGACAAGCGGTTGACCCTTAACACGTTATGGTGACTTTGACTAGTCCATGTTTGCTACGAAAACCGACCCACTTGGACTAATTCCCTTTTTCCTTTAGCTATACACTATGAATACTCCATGAAAATCGATAGAGAACGAGTAACTAGGTAGATAGTCATCTCATGTCTCGCTAGACTACTTTAAACTCTTGTAAACAAGGTTTATAGGCATGACAAGAGGCTAATAACTTGAGTTTCAACTCTTGATATAGCCTCGACACACCAAATCATGCACTAGCAAGTCGGTGCTTAGCACTTAAATCAAACAAGACTAGCGTATCGAGACACTTAACCGACCATTCCTGTAAGGTTTTTTCAATTAACAATTCACACCAACTATATATGTCATCACGCAACTCAATCGGTTTGCAATTCAAGTCAAGTAGTTAATCACTAAACATTCTCGAGACGAAAAGATATGAATGAGAAATGCAGGAGATGGTGGGTCCCACCTAACTCCAACACACACAAGAGCAAAAATAAAATGAGGGAGCCACTTTGAATGGAATAAGGCTCACCCTTATCCACAATAATAGTTCGTCCTAATGCGAGCATCAAAGCCGACGAGCTAGATACTTAAATGAAATAGGTGACGATAGAAATTAACATCGAAGCGGAATGTCACCCCAAGTTCCCATAAACAAATGGAACTAAATTTCGCATTATGCGACTCAAACTTGAACTTATAGCACACTCTCGGCTATGCCTAAACTTAAAATCACAACCCAACACGGGTATACTCCGGAAATGGTTTACCTTTACTAGCCGGTCATTAAGAACATGAGAAACGAAGCACGACTTAACTTGAATCGAAACATAGAACTCCAACTAGTTCCACACTTACCAAACTCATTGACATTATCAAGTCAAACATCC